>JAKOGI010000682.1:40000-405000 GCA_029747015.1 Carnegiea gigantea
GTACTCGGTTCCAAAATGCCCCTAAAGAATCTCATCTAACAGCTGCCAAAGAATTTTTAAATATCTTGCAAGTAGAAAAAACATTGGTCTATGGTACCCCAGAGATAGAGACTTCAATCTCATTAGATACTAAAATGCATATTATGCTAGATACAAAGTAGACGGAAGTAGCACCTTAGGGTATTGTTGATTTCTTGGACACTCCCTGGTCTCATAGTACTCAAAGAAACAAAACTCTATTGCTCTATCAACTGGTGAAGCTAAATATATAATTATGGGTGCTTGTTGTGCCCAAGTATTCTGCATCACACAGTAGCTACGAAACCTTGGGTTTGACTTTCAAAAGGTACTTATTTGGTGTGATAATATAAGTGTGATAAACATTAAAAAAATCTAGTCCAGCACCTAAGAACCAGGCACTTTGAAGTCAGACATCACTTCATATGAGATCATGTTGAGAAAGGTAATATCACTTTGTCATTTGTTCCCTCATATTTGTAATTAGCTGACATTTTCACCAAACCTCTTGGTGGAGATCAATTCAACTTCATTCGAAGTGAATGTAGCATGTTGAAAATGGATGCATGAATTGAGGGGCAAGATTCCTCAACAAATGGTCCAATTTGATAAAATTTTATAGGATACCACCAATGTCAGTGGACCAAACATTTAGATTTCATCTCCAAGTCCATATTGAATTCATGTTCTTCGACTTTGGGTTTCTGTCTCATAGATCAATTATGGCACATAGCTAAAGATAGAGATTTAAATAAATTAAATACCTCATTAGCTACTTATTTTGAAAACCGTGGTCTTTCAAATTTTTTGTGAAACTAATTCACTTTCTCTTTCATATTTATAAACGGCAATTGTTTCCTTAACAACCGTCCTTGATATAATCCCCAACATTTCATGTGCCTTCCAAAAATTGCTACTCTCTCTCCTTCTCTCTCTCTCTCTCTTCCCTTTTCATTCCCCTATAAAGAGAGCATGTCTTGGTCATAACCACTCAACCCTTTTTCTCTCCCTGTCTTCCAAACCATCAAATTTCTGCTCTCTCCTTGTTGAAACCCTTGAAGTGAACTACCACCATATCTTCCAAGTGGAAAGGAACAACTCCCGCTGATCGATACACCACTCCTGTGAAGAGAACTCGCAGAGCCATTAAGTGCCGCCTTCCAAAGTCAGGTGAATAAACACTATCTCCTACTCTGACACTAAATTATCTAGCAATTCTAGAAATTCGGTGTCCTATAATTGACTCCCTAGAAAACCTTGGGCTCTCTAATCTTCCATTGAGTGGTTCACTAATTTATGGATAACATGTTACAATCGTCTTTTTGAAAGGGAGTTGGTATGCTGCAAGTTTATGGAATTCGATTATTTGAGAAAGGCCAAGTTTTCATTCTTGGCAAAGTTAGAAAATTTAGGTTGCATGGGTCTCTTTGGTGTAAGTGATGTAGTGTATCCCTAATTAGTCTGCTTGTTCTATGTCAACTTCGAGAAAGTTGAGGCAGGGGAAGAACCTACTAGACCACCAAGGTCAAAAGCACCACCATCACCCTCACAACTGCCTCCATTGAGGGGATTTCCAATCTCAAACCAGATCCCTCAAAGTTTTCTCCTCAATGTCTTTAGCAAAAACCTGCAAAATCTGCCTTTAGAAATATGTCCATCCTGCCAAAATCAAGAAAACCAACCAGTCATACGTAGCCTTGTACTCTAACCCATGGATCCTATACTATATTTTAATTAGGACCATCTATCCCCGAGAATCATCCAAAGAGACCACTAATGACACCCTCCTTGAGACCTCTACTATATCATAGAGGGATATTCTATTGATTTTGCAAAACTCATACTTGAGTACATTACAAAGGTCTGCAATTTATCAAGGAATTTTTCCTTGCCCTACTCTAATTTTTTAACCCATATCTTCAAGGCCTTTAATATCTCTCTGAGGTAGATGATCGTCTTCATACCTATATCCCTATAATCAATTAGAGCACTCTTAAAAGCATTGAATTCAAACCCATTTCCTCTGGACATTGGAAACATGAGAAGGAGATTACTCCCAATGACCTTGAAACCCCCAAGTCTCAACCCTACCTCGAAATCATTCCTTCTACCTAGTCAGATTGTTTAAAAGAAGACCTTAAGGAGATTAAAGGGTAGATTACCAACCTAAAGGCTGGTCAAGCTGAGATCAAGAGAACATTAGTTGATCTCAAAAGGGTTTGTGAGGCTTTGACTCGATGTGCTTCTAAGCTCAACAATGTTATCTCAGATCTGAAAATCGAGAAAAGGTCCTTGAAGGTAATCAATGATGAGGTTAGGGCTAATGGGGAGATGTTGGAGATAGATTTGAAGATAGCCCAAGCTGAAGTGGATCAGGGGAGACCATTGAGGCGGAGATTGGTGTGCCCGAAGCTGGAGAGGAACTCAGGTCAGATGCTCCAGCACCTACCCATTGTCCAGATCCATCCTCCACTGACCAAGCCTGAAGCCTTCCCTCTTCTCATTTCTAGTTCTTAAAAACAATTTCAGTTTCTTAATGTTTTTGATAGTTTAGATGTCTTGAGCAATGGATTGACAAACATTTTCTACGAGTTTACCCTTTTGATGAAAGTCATAAAGGAGGAGAAATGGTATGGACTCACTTGGAATTGATGATGAATGATCAAAGCCTATCTAAAAGGCTTTGAAAGCTTCTAGTTATCACAAGCTAGGTGACTAAAGGCGACTTTGTCTCGCTATTACTATAATGATTGGCTATGCTATAATTTGCTTTAATGTGCTTGCCTGGTATGCTTACATGGTTCTCAAATTGATGTTTTGTCTTTCATCAAATGAGGGTATTGAAGACTCCCCTAATATTAGTAGGCAATGTAATTGACTGGTTTAAAGCCACAACTCAAAGACAGTGGGTGTTTTAAGTGAAAGATAAAAGCTTAGTTTGAGTAAGGTTATATTCTATTAAGCCATCTTGTCACTGTAGGAATCCAATGTCAAATTCTCTGACTTTAGTGCATAGCATAATCGTTTTTGGAAAGACGATATCCAATATTGTCCTATTTTATCCTTGAGATCTCAATGGAATATATTACAATTTGATATCCTTGGGAAGAATCCCTCATTTACATTTAAATGGATTATTTTTGCGATGCAATGTATTCTTTCCTTTAAACTTAGATTTTGCAAAGATTTGGTTATCTCAGTTTAGGAAAGTTGTATTAAATCAATTTTGAATTTATTTGTAAATTATTTTGATTGATTTTGATGAGATCTTTATAGATGAAATCAAGCACTAGCTACAAGAAATTAAGATCCTTTATTTTTATCAATCAAGACCTAGTTTTGGAAACACCAAGGTTTAAGTCAAAGACATTGGATGCTACCCAGAGAACATTGAAGATTTGGTAAGCTTTACTCGAACAGTCAAAAAGGTTTTGAACTCTATAAAAGTTGGAGTTGAGGCAATTGTTCAAGATACAAGAATTTATTATATCATGAAAAGTGCTCAAGTGCAATCATTCTCTAATATTCTCCTTTGTACTCTTTAGTGAATTAAACATTTGTAAGTGAGATTTGTAACAAGTTAAGGAACTTACTTGGGGTATCTAAGTATTAAGAGGTCAATACTTAGTGAGTTTGCTAGCTACAGTTGCTTAGTCGAGTAAGTTTGGAATGCTAGACAATGTGCAAAGTCAAAGTCATTGGTACTTCTTAAGTGAACAAGAAGTAGAAGCCATTAAATCATAAGGAAAGATGTGCCTTAGGTCGTAGCTAGCCCTATTTAGAAGGGTAAATATTATAAACATATCCTGTATTGTGTCCCTTTTTAATTCTACTTTTTAGTTTTATTTATTTTTGACATTGGTGACCAACCTTCAAGGTTGCCCATTGCGACATTGGCAGCACAGATTCAAAGTACATTGGAATTTCTTTAAGTTTTTGTTTTTAAGATGTCTCCCTATTCACTGCCCTCTAGGGTGACACAACATTGACTTTTGGTACCTTTACACTTATATATATATATATATATATATATATATATGTATGTATATATAATATGTATATATATATATATATATATCTATTATATATGTATGTATATATATATACATATATTTATACATATATATTATACATATATGTGACATATAATATATATATATTTTATATATATAGTAAGTGTCTGTAGTACTGTTAATATATATACATATATATATATATATATACACACACCATATATAACATATAATATGTATATATATGATATATTATAATATAGATATATATATATATAGTACAACTACACATACATACAGACATCCATACATATACATATATATATATATATAATATATATATAATATATATATATAGATATATATATATATATATATATAGATATATATAATATTCATATATGTATGTATGTGTACATATATACATATATATATGTCATTTATGTATCTATATATAATTATTATATATAGTATAGTATATTATATATATATATATATATATATTATATATATGGATATATAATATATAATAATTTTTATAATATATACTTATATATAGATATTATATATATTATATATATTATATATAGATATATGTGTGTGTGTGTGTGTGTGTGTGTGGTGTGTGTGTGTGTGTGTGTGCGTGTGTGTGTGTATGTATGTATGTATGTATGTATATGCATATTATATATATATACACACACACACACACACACACACACACACATACATATATATGTATATATATGTGTGTGTGTGCGCGCGCGCACATGCGCGCGTGTCGTACAACATTTTGGTATATACAAAATATATACAAATTCCTATAATCCTATTCCTTCATATTATTTATCAAACAAAATTACAAGAGTTAGATCAATTGAAGGTATCTCAACGAATCAAAGAGAAATTTTCGATAGCTAACTTTCTTACAATAGCATGGAGCTTGGAGATGCAAAGAAATGCATTGGTCTTTGAGCTTTGAACCTTAAATCCTTTGTCTTAAGTTACACCATTAAATGACAGTGTGTGTGTGTGTGTGTGTGTGTGTATGTATGTATGTATTATGTATATGCATATATATATAATATTATATATATATATATATATATATATATATATCTATAGATACACACAACATATATATATATGTATATTATATATGTATGTGTGTGCGCGCCCACATGCGCGCATGTCGTACAACATTTTGGTATATACAAAATATATACAAATTCCTATAATCATTCCTTCATATTATTTATCAAACAAAATTACAAGAGTTAGATCAATTAAAGGTATCTCAACGAATCAAAGAGAAATTTCCGGTAGCTAACTTTCTTACAATAGCATGGACCTTGGAGATGCAAAGAAATGCATTGGTCATTAAGCTCTGAACTTTAAATCCTTTGTCTTAAGTTGCACCATCAAATGACAGGTTGCATTGTGGTTGATCTAGAGCCTAGAAAGAAGATATTACATACGAGAGGATATGCTAGCAAGGAACTTCAAAGCAATTTCCATTTTGTTCTGATCGTCTTCTATGATGTCTTATTCATAGGTTTGTTAGAAGGTCATTTTTCATGGCACACTTATAAACCTGTTTATCGTATTAGCCGCTTATATTTCGTTGATTATATTGTACTCTCTAACTTCTTGGAATTATTAATGTAATAAGAAAAGAAAAAGTATTCCAATATATTTGTAGTTCTTTTAAAGAACAAAAGGGGTACTTTCTTCATAGATTAAGATTGAGTTTCTTCTTCTAGAAAACATTCATCCAACAAAGCTAAAGGAATGATATCCCAACTATAGGGATTGAATTTGAAAGGCACCACTTAACTAGATAAATGATGAGCTACTTCATTTCTAGCTTTTCTTATACAAATAATATCCACCATCAATATAAATAGAATTGGTAATAGTTTTTTTAAAGGCTTTGAAGCATTGTCATATATACAATATGCATTAACGGATCAATGGAGAATATAGAACAAATGGCGAACGATGAAACTAGGGTAGGAACTGGAAGTGAAATTGGGATTGGAATAGGCGATGGCGCAGGGGCGGATCACCATGCACTGGCTGAAGAAGGTGGCGCTGACATCCAAGCTAAGAGCAGCGAAGAGGCAGACCAATTGAACTGATCTAGAAAGAAGATGAAGCGTACAGCAAGAGAGATAACTTCTAAGGTTAAAGTAATTGAAGACATTGACACAAATGAAATGGATTGGGATCTCTAAGGGTACCGAAAACTCTAATTATTGAGACTGGAACTGTGTCTAGATCAGGTAGAATGGGAATGTCATATCGAGATATGCTTCAGAGGAGTAATCCAAATTTGCATTTGAAACTAGAGATAACCTAATGTGGTGCCCTACGGATTGTGAGGATGTGTTAGAGGATGATGAACCACCCGAGAACGAAGACCCAATGTGCCCCACGATTTTGCTGACAACACAGGAAAAAAGGATGTTGAGGAAGCCTTGGAGAGATGCCCTTATAGTCAAATTGTTTGATAAGGGCATGGGTATATGCAACTTAAGAAGCGAATAAAAACAAAATGGGCATTAAAGGGCGAATTCTCACTTATTGACATAGGATATGACTCTTATGTCAACCGCTTTACAAGTAGAGAGGTCTGTGAGCATATTCATATGGACAGACCTTAGATGATTGGGGATAATCACTTGGTTACCCAAGAGTGGATCCTGAACTTCGTTTTGGAAAAGAACAAGATCACGAAACTAATGGCTTGGGTAAGAATCCCTAAGTTAGGAGTTGAGTACTTTAATAAACGCTTCCTCTTCAAAAAGATTGGAGGAAAATTGGTAAGGTGCTTACGCTTAAGAGTACAATGGCTAACATCAAAAGAGATCAATTCACTAGACTATGTGTGGATGTGGACCTCACTAAGCCTTTTCTTTCAAAGTTTAAACTGAATGATCAAATTTGAAAAATTTAGTATGAAGGAATGAGAATGATATGCTTTAATTATGGCAAACAGGGTCATTGGGAGGAGAACTACCTGTTTAAGGCAACTACCATGGATTCAGGGCAGAAATAGGGCAAATGGAGTAAACTAGCGTAGAATAAGACATATCAAAGTTGGATGATGGTCCAAAAGCCCTTAAGAAAAAGCACAAAATAAGGTCAAAACACATCCGGAGTGGCATGTATAATGAGAGATAGACAGAACCCTAATGTGGATAGTAGGATTCCTAGAGGAGAGACATTATAAAGGGAGGTAGCAGATGTTGTTCAGAGTGATTTAGTGAATGAGGGAATAGATACGGGATCCCGACTCCAAGTGCTAGCTGAAGCAAACCTAATAGAAAGTCCGGATGAGGAAGATGAGGGTGCAGATCCATTAGGTGGGCAAGAAACTAAGGCCTATGAAGTGCAAGAACAAAATGAGGAGGTCAATAATAAGACCCTTGAGGAGCTTGAAGAAGTGTAGAATGCTATAGGGACTTCATAAGAAAAGGAAAATGCGCCAGAAGCTAATTCCAACATGCGTAGGGTCATACCATCCCATAGGGTGTGCGAACAATCCCGAATGCCATTGAGTGTGGTCCCAATGGAGGGGACTAATAAAATGGGTATTGCATCAGCTAACGTTACAAGAAGCCAACCAAAATCTGTTGGGTAGAACAGTAACCTATGTCCTGGGGTCCTGCACATGGGCCATATAAAGAGGTAAAGACGCCTTGCAATCCCCAACGTTCATGGCAGAGAGGCAACCTAGCACAAGAGCATAAAGCAACATCCTCCATTAACACTGTTAATTCCACTGTTCAACCCAACCTGGGCAGCCACAATGAGGAACGCCCAGGTTGGAAGGTTCAGCCAGAATTACAGTGATTGTGAATGATGTAGTTAGTGGTACATCAATGGAGTAGGGGAGCCTATTAGTGCATGGAGGGTTGTCTATACCTAATAATCAATAGTCCCTTAGGATGATCTCTATGTGACTATAGTGTTACAATGAATTTGTTACCTGATAATGAGGGTGATTCTCCTAGAGGTAGAAGAGAATTATAGGATCTGAGACTATTTATATAAAATGTTCGGGGTGTAGGAAGCAAGCATTTCTCGAATGAACACAAGGAACATCTCCGCCTACATAGGGCTCACATAGTGGCCCTCTTTGAGACTCATATTAGTAGGGATAGGGCGGATGAGGTGTGTTGACGGAGTGGATATGACAAACGGCATCAAATGGAAGTCTGAATGTTATGGAATTCACAGGAGCTAAAGATTGAAATTGTTCATAGACATCGCAGTTTATAACGGCTTGGACTAGTGGCAAGAGGTTGAGGCCTTGGTTGTTTACTGTAATGTATGCAAGCCCACATCAACTTGATAAAGGGTGTTTCTGGGAGGAGATTGTACAGCTTGGTGTAGTAGTGCGACACTCTTGGTTGCTTGCAGGGGATTTTAATGACACAATAAGCTTGGACAGGGCCATTGAGGCATTGAGATGCTCAGGTGATGTGATAAATTCAAACACTAGGTGGAGAATAATGGGTTCATTGACTCAAGCTTTTCAAGACCCAAATTCACAAGGGTGCGCAGGAATAACATGGCAATACAAAAATGTGCACGATTAGATCAAGCGCTATGTAATCATGAGTGGGGAACACACTTCCAAGAAGGTGTTATACAACATCTTCTGCAAAATTATTCAGATTCTCTATTTTCCTAACGTTGTGAGAATGAGAATCTTGTTAATGGGAAAGGGAGAAGGTTTTATTAAGAGCATGGCAATTAGAATGTTTACCAAGTTTGAGAAATATTAGGCTAAATTTAGCACTACAATGACTATTGCCACTATTTTAAATTCTTTGTGTAAATTTCAATTTGTTGAGTGAGCTTTTAGAAGATCTATGGGGCTCATCATGTGATTGAGTTGCAGATAAGTTATTTTATTTGTTTGGGGAGTATTCCGATGGTGCAAAGGGTTCTTATTCAACCACCAACCTATCTTCCACCATTGGTGAAGCTTCTAATGTGCAAGAAGCCTTCAACCCATTGATGGAGGTATAGTTTTTCTTTATTAAAGGGAGCTACTAATTATTTGAACCAATTTTATTTGTTTGGATTTTTTGTTCTGAAATTTACTTTTTGTTATACTTTAGGACTTTGATCAATATTCAAATGATGTGTTTAAAATTATGGCTAAATCTGAGTTGGAGGTGTATTTGGAAGACAACAAATTGCGCCATGTTGCGAATTATGATGTTCTTGGCTTTTCAAAGGTGAATAAGTCTCGATTTCTCATGCTCTCCCAAATGGCAAAGAGATATTTTGCCCATTCCTCTACCTACTGTTGCATCTGAATCTGCATTTAGTGTTTGGGGGGAGAGTGCTTGATGCATATCATAGTTCACTTAGGTCATAAGTAGTTGAATCCACGATTTGCCCAAGGAATTGGCTATATGGCCGAAGGTAATGCTTCTTTCTTCTTTTTTTTTTTTTGTCTTTTTTCATTGCATGTCTTCTGGTTTTGTAAGTTTGGTTCATTGATTGATTACTAATTTTGTTTTTTTTCCCTCTCTTTTTTGTTGTCGTTTCTCATTTGCATTAGCACTCATGCTAAGTCCAACTCAATTTGGATGATCTACGTGCAGACGTGATGAAGATAAACCTACATGATGATGAAGGAATTCTCTTGCATCCAAGAGTGAGGCGGGAAGTGGAGTGGACAAAAATCTATCTTGGAGAATTAGGTCTTTGTGTTCTCTATTATGAACTTGGTTGTTATTACTGGTTATGTTATTCAGAATTTGGACTCTTAATTAAGTTGTTTGTTTTTGTGTTTGTAACTTAGGTAGTTGGTTTGTAAGTTAATTGGTTGGTTCTTATTTGTGTAGAGACTGTTAAGTTACTGCTGGGTGTTGAGTCTATTAACTGTTTTGCTTGAATATGCTGCAATGTTGCAACCTGTATGGTAGTCGCTATTTTGGTGTAAGTTTGAATGTAGCTAAGGCCCAAGAGCTGGAAAATATATAATTTTCTGTTTGGAAAGTTTTTTGGGGTTGTAAACTGTATTGCAATTGAACAAGCTCATGGGTAAACGGGTAACCAGAACCTAACTTATTTTATCCATTCATGTAAACGGGTTAGGTTCTTGTTAACCATTTAAAAGTTGAACGATTCAAGTTGACCTTTTTAAACCTGTTTATTAAATAGGTCAGGTTCAAATTGGTAGATTTTTAACCCATTTAAGTTTAAGATGAACATGAACCTGATTTGACAGGATGCATTACCCAGGTCTAGAGCTACATTGTGGAGTGGTTACTCCATGCCAATGTGGTGGGTGATTTTTAAACTTTGACTTTTTTCCCCAAAAAAAACAAAACAAAACAAAACAAAAAAGAGAATAAGACCCCCTAAGCTAAAGGCATCATGTTTTAGGCTCCGCGTGAAACCTAGTTAATCTATCATTTCATCCAATTTCGACTTTATTTGATGCTTAACAGTCTGGATAGGTTAATTAGTATCAGCTTATTGATAAGAACTTTCATTATAAGAGAAAATTCTCACCCCTCTTCTTTCCATAGGCAAAAAAACAAAGAGAGAATCTCAAAATTATAATATATTTAAAATTAATATTAATATTAATATCAAGTTTATTATAATTTTGAGAATTCTCTTGTTTTTTTTGCCTGATAAAAAGGAGGGGCGAGAATTTTGTGGTGATCATCATAGTTATTAATTTTGATAGTAACTATATCAGTTTCAATTTATAAATAAAAACAATAAAAGTAATATTATTTAATATTTTCTTAAATAATATTTTCTCAAGCTTTTGGGGTAAAGGAAATACTGTGGAAAGTTACAACCACAAACGTATAGGGTAAGGTAGGGTTTTGAATGGGACGCAATAACACAAACATGGACCCTGAGAATTTCAGCAGCTAAAATAAGAAACAAATGAGCTTTGTTAGCCAAATTTAATTCATGGATAAGGAACACGTATATGCATCGTCAATTCTAAGTGGTAGGTGTCCTCCTGAATTATTCCTAACATGTCGGGGTGGATGGCACGTACGTTTCATGCTCCTCCTTTCATGACCCGTTCCACAAGTTGCAGTCATAAGAATTGAAGTCTGTCTCACGAGCTTAATAGACAAAGATTATTATGAAAATATGGATTCTAACTACTGAACACATATATGCATCGTCAATTCTAAGAAAATAACTGCTTCTTAGCTAGCTGGCTTTGCTAGAGTACTGATGTGATAGTGCAATACTCTAAGCCTAGGGAACCCGACAATTGCAGACTTTGTGAGCGAAACTTCTGCATGAAAAATAAGTGGTTATACGACTAAATTTGCCACCGACACAAGGTAAACATTATCTACTCATAGCTCATAATTATGGAGTTTCCTTATGAATTATCATCATATGCCTCCTCACTTCCTCCGCATTTAGATAAATCTTATTTACAATTTATAGTTTTTAAAATTATTACTTAACCCCCTTCACTTTAAAAATTATAATATTTGGCATCTAAAAGTACCAATATGAGTGAGATTAAATAATAATAAATTTCTGTATATAACAACAATTTCTAAGGGGAGTGGGATCAAATAATAATTCTGAAAACTGTGGGTTATAAATAAAATTCACCTAAATGTGAAAGATGGCATATAATAATAATTCTATAT
Source organism: Carnegiea gigantea (assembly GCA_029747015.1). Taxonomy (NCBI): domain Eukaryota; kingdom Viridiplantae; phylum Streptophyta; class Magnoliopsida; order Caryophyllales; family Cactaceae; genus Carnegiea; species Carnegiea gigantea. The sequence goes on from JAKOGI010000682.1 coordinate 51,702, forward strand.
CCAATGTCTTATTTTTATCCTTGATTCTCTAGTTGGAGTTAAATTGTTGTCATATTTATGGCATACTCCTTTCGACTTATCGTAAGTACTTATCATTAATATTCAACAACTTTCAACATAGTTCAGCATTATTCAGTACAATTCAGGACTGTTAAGTAATTGTTAAAAATACTTGCTTATATTTTCTTCAACTATTTAGCATATTTTAACATGTTTAAGCATGATTCAACAATGTTTCAACAATAAGTACCAATAAGTATCTCTTATAACTCGAAAAAATCATACCCTCATCAGGAATAAAGTTCTCTCAATGTAAACATTCTCCATTCAAAAGATCCAAATCTGGGGACTAGTGAAATATCTAAAAGTTCTACACAGTGATGTCTACTTTACAATTTTCAATGGTAACAAATTAGTTTTTGTGGGTGTCCATTGTAAAATGCTGAATGATTTTTATATAAAATCTAAACATTTCTTCGGCTAACAGCACCCACTTATGTATGAGTGCGTCCGCCCCTACTCAAGATATCAGTTGAGAAGAATAAGTACCAAACAATATATGTACATACTTAATAACATGTACACTACGAAGTAAAAATTCATAGTATCAATGAGTTCAATTGTTAAAACTTTTGAGAGTTATTATTATAAATAAGGCATAGGTTGGGTTACATGTACTTGATTTACAATAAAAACACATAACATCAGCTAAAATGTCTCCGATTTTTCGAATTTGGTGGTATTTCATGATTCTTACATCCTTGTGTGTACTGTCCTTAACAAATCATGATGGATTGTCATTGTCCACCTGCTGTAGGTGCTCAGTTTTCATTTCAGGGAAAAGTGTGCGTCTTGGATCTTGTAAGCAAGTTGAATGTGAGTCTTTTTTTTCTATTAGAGTTTTACTGGTAGATCTTTCCAATCTTCTTGTTAATTAGATTGAGAATCATTGAAAATATTAGCATTTTTCTTGAAGTGTCTTCCAGTGCTCATTATTGCGACATAACATGTCATGATCCATATGTACTTTCTACTAAAAAGGAACGTAACCAACGCTATATGTCAATGCATTACCACTTTTCCATCGGTTGTACCACGTACACATTTTAGGGCTCACTTCTTTGAAAATTGAGGGGAGAACAACAGATCTTATGGCCCCATAATTGCCAATATTTCCCCACCTACATGTGTGTAATTGTGCGCACACAACTTCTCTTGGATAGGTGCCCCATTGAAACGCCTATTACCAAACCCAAATATGTTATGACTAGATTATATGCCACTACATGTTTTATGACTAAACCCGTCATTCCTATAATAATCTTCCTATGATGAAAATTAGTAGCAATTGGTACATGGGTAAGTTTCAAAAGATAAACAAATGATCAAACAAATATACTAGGTTTTCTTTTTTGGATAGAAATCAAATATACCAATTGTTCTAGTTATTATAAGAACTGACTTACGTAATTGATTTTATGAAATATATTTTTAAAATTAATAGGTTGATTTCTTATATATTATAATAAAATCATTTACAAAATAGCTTTGCTTCTTTAACTTCATGATTTTTGTTATATATGAGTTCCAACATGTTTCACATATGTGAGAGTACAAAATACAAATTATGGCATATACTGTGTTCAAATCTAACAAATTCCTTTTTTGGGGGGGGGGGGGGGGGGGATAGAGTAATGAAAAAGGGTCAAAGATCAACCCGTAAAGTAATGCTTACTCACTCATTATTAGGTAATTACTACATTAACTAAATAACCCAATTACATGCATATCCTATCTTAACCCCCCCCCCCTCCCTCCTTTTTCCCCATGCCAACCTCTCTCCATATATACAATTGCACAATAACACGAACAGGAAGGAGTGAGTGCGTGATATATCCAAACCCCTCCCCCCCCCCCCCCCCCAAAAAAAAAAAGAGAAAACACTCAAACTAAAAACATACAAAATGCTGCAAATAAACGAAGATGACAAGTTCTTCACAAGACTGCTATCAAAAGAAAGCAACGACATAAACATGGGATGCCCCTCATTTAGAGTGTATTATGGTGGAGTTTCAGACTCAGTGGCAGTGCCCTTTGTTTGGGAGGCTAAACCAGGTACTCCAAAGCAAACTTTCTCTCACTTTGATGATGATCATCATCATCGTCACCATCTTCATCTTAATGATGATCAGGAGAGAGAAATCCCTCCTCTAACTCCTCCTCCCCCTATCTCACCTGTAATCTACGACCCCAAAAAGAAGAAGAAACCAACATCCAATAAGAAGGTGAAGTTCCTGGTGAGGTTGTTCATTGGGATTATGAGAAGGATTAGATGCAGGAGGCAGATCTCCTCAGCTGGGGTTGGGTTCTCGTCGGCCTCGCAATCCACGTCATCATCTAGCCACCTCGAAGCGTGGTTCGATTATGTGGCAAATCGGGACAAGGATAAGGAAAAAGAAGGTGGTGGAATGGCAAGTCCTGGATCTATCCTCTGTTTTGGGTTTGTTGGTCATCAAACTAAGACAAAGGTTTGATTCATAGTGTGGCTGAATGGTCTAAACTTTGCTTTGCATGATGACATACGGTATATCAGTTCGCACTTGGATGTATATTTTAGCTTACATTAAAAAAAAAAAAACCCCAAAAAAGCACTCTATTTTACTTTTTTTGGCCATTGTTAGTATGTTTGGGTTTTTTTGGAGGGAGCGGATGGATATGAATCTACATGCAAAATGCAAATATTGTACATGGTAATAGTGGCGGTCGCTTCGACCTTTCTCTAAAGGGTAAATTTTGTGTGAGCTTTTGTAATTTATGTTTTTTTCCTGTACAATTTACTGGGTCTACATTAAATTGATTTATGTAGTGATTAGATATTGAGAATGACTTGCACTTCCATAATTAATTGAATTAAATTTTACTGACAAATCTCGAATGAACTTGACATAATGAATTTACATGCATACATGTGGACTTTTGTTAGCGTTATACTGTTTCCCTCTTTCTTTCTTTGTTGTTATGATTAGTCGCACTACATTGAATCAAACAACCATCCAAACAACAAAGGAAAAAAAAGTTTTAAGCTGTTACAATTTGTAGTCATTGATTTTATGTATCTTGTAATATGCTAGAGATGATATTCATTAACTAGTATATATTTTAGAATAAACTTTTTTAAAAGTTATTAGAGAGTTTCATTTAAACTAACTTTTGCAAATATTTTTCTTTAAAAAAAGAAGACTTCGTATGATTTTCAATTTAAATGCTATTACCTTAGGTAATAACTCACTATGACGTATGCTTAAGATAAAAGCACTTCATCCCAATAGACTTGTTTTATATATATATATATATATATATATATATATATATATATATATATATATATATATATATATATATATATATATATATATATATATATATATATACTCGTATGTGTACGTTTGTGTGCTTTATCATGTTATATACGCGAAGGTAAATTGGTAACGTCGGATATCAAGTTGAAACATGCATGGATAGAATCGCTCGTGAAAGCGGTAGTTGTAACTTAATTTTCAAAATAAATATGCATATCTCATTGCTAATTATTGTTTCTTGTTTTATTCTAATTGTATAGCATATCTCTGCAATGGTAGATATCGAATCAAACCACTCAGCTGATTTCCTTAACTTGCTGTCGATGTGATTACGAATAATTATCTTTAGGTTAGTTTGAGCTTGTCCTTGACATCCGCTTCAACTTGCCTTAATTGAGTCTTTTCTTTTTGCTTCACATTTTCACCGTATAAGTTTCACTGTGATCTTATTTAAAAGCTATTCATACATGTACGCGCACCAATACATAAAATGTAACTAGTATTCTTAAAGTAACTAATATTCTTGAAGTAACCAACACATATAATAATAACCAATTTATTTATATCCTACATTGAAAATCTTATAAGTTTTTAATTGAAATAACTAATATTCTTGACCCTGTGCCATGCACAAATATATTTGATAATGTTTGACTATAATTGCTATATATACAAATTATAGTCAATCATCTAGTAGCCCTGGCCCATGTGATATATCTAAAAATTTGGAAGATTTTTTAAAAATTTAAAATTAAATGGCTTTTCAATCTATCTATATAAATATATCTAAAATTAAGTATTTTCATAAGCACTTGACAAATGCGGCATCTTTATTGGTTATATATATAATGATGAAGAGATTATTTATGATGGACACTAAGAGTTTTTTTTTGGGGGGGGGGGGCGGAAGAGGGGCTATGCCCCAAGAGGAATATTATTACTTTCTACTAGGCCTGGGCCATGCAGTCCCCACTCCCCATACAATCTGCGAGCATTTCATCTCTAACCTCCACAGGAGGGGCATACAATGTAGTCACTCCTAAGTTAGTCGTCAAGCCCATATTTGCTAACCTATCCGCAACTTGATTAGCTTTCCGGACGCAGTGAGTTACTTTAATCTCCCAATCTTCTTACTTTAATCTCCCAATCTTCCCGTGATAACAAATCTTTACATCGCTGAAGAAGAAACCTATGATGAGTGCACCATGCCATGTTGCCTTGCAGCATCTCTGCTAGCACCTTGGAGTCCAGTTGTACCCATAGTCTCGACACTCTCAGTTCCTTCGCGAATTATAGACCTCTTAGTACCGCTCGAATCTCTGCTTTCATGGATGTGCACCTGCCCAAATTCTCAGTGAACCCCATCAACCATTTGCCCTTGTGGTCACGCAAAACACCCCCGGCCGCAGCCGGACCTGGGTTCCCTTTAGCGGCTCCATCTGAATTGAGTGCTACCCAGCCCCCAGGGGGGATTCCCAGCGCACAAGATGTCTGTTTCGGGCGGGCTCTTGGTGCCGCTTATGATCCGGGTCTTCCTTCTCAAGACCTGAATAATCTCTGTGAACCTAACTAGTAAAAAACTCCCTTTTGATCTCGGGATATCCCTACTGTTAGACTGAGTGTCCCACATTAGCAGGTAAGGCGAACGAAGGCCTCTTTATAAGGGGCTGGATACCTCATCCGTATGACGCGTTTTAAATCCGTGAGGGTTGAGGCCCAAAGCGGACAATATCATATGCAGGGCTCGGTGCTGGGCACCGACATGGTATCAGAGCCAGGTTCGTGCCAGTGTGCCCTTCGTGGGGGCGCCTCACCTGAGTAGGGGTGTTGGACTGAGTGTCCCACATTGGCAGGTGAGGCGAACGAAGGTCTCTTTATAAGGGGCTGGATACCTCATCCGTATGACGCGTTTTAAAGCCGTGAGGGTTGAGGCCCAAAGCAGACAATATCATACGTAGGGCTCGGTGCTGGGCACCAACACCTACTTTCATTGAAGCATGATGAGCATCTCCACTTTCACAAATACCATAAGGTTGTAAGGAACTTTGTACTCCAGTACCTATCTGCATGACTGCCGCGGATATTGTGGAAGAGCCATTCCATGAAGTTGAGCTCGTCGAAAGCGAAATCCAGCCCTGTGGCTTTTAAGGAGGCCCATGCGTCTCTTGCTTTTGGGCATAATCCGAGACTATGCTCACTATCTTCCAAACTGGCGCCACATTCCCAACAACTTGGGTTGGTGGTCAGGTATCTTTGAGCCCGGGTGGCATTGGTTAGTAGCTTGTCATGCAGTAGTAGCCATGTAAAGAGTTTGATTCGCTGCGGGACCTTGAAGTGCCAAACCCACCTCCACATTGGGTTCAACGTGTTTTGCTCATTTCGGATTAACGCTAAAGCTGATTTAATGGAAAACTTTCCCGAAGGGGTCTCCATCCAACTAAAGTCGTCTCCCACCCTTTCTCAGACCAAGACAAAAGAAGCAATGGTCTTGAGGGTATCTGCCGGTTTGTAAGAAGACATCTCTGCCCATTTCCAGCCGGTGGACACTAAGAGTTTTCACAATGCAAATGATAACATTCAAGAAAATAAATATATCATACATCATTCCATTATTAACAATTAATTACTAATCACTTATGGAATTGATTAAAAAAACAATTACTGATCAAAATTTTTTTGAAGCTTTTTAGTCTCCCTTTTCTTAAATTTTCTACGGAAATTTCAAAAAAGAATATTATATGTAAAAAGTATACATATTAGCTTCTAATCCTATTCCTAAAATGAATAGCAACCTAGAATTTAATATATATGTTTAATATAAAATATTAGGAAAAGAATCTCCAAAGCTCTCCATAGCCATTTCTACTTTGTCTTTTTGTTGGGTGACTAAATTGGAATTCATATGTGATAAAATTAATCATACAATTAAATAATTACTAAAATAATTAATTAATAAATATCATCATCTATTCTCATTCTAACGCCAAAAGAATCATCAAAATAAATATGAATACTAAATTCTAAAACTAATTCTCACAAACAATAACAAGTCATAACTCAATAAACATGTAAAAGAAATAGCAAAAATTTAGCTTTCGACTCGAAAGCCATTCCTTTGATTTTCTTTTTTTTTTTTGGTTGATGAATCATAAATTCCCATGGTACAATTTACAAAATTCACTAGATAAGTCAATAGTGAGTAAAAAAATATAAATGTCATCATCAATTTTTCACTCCATACCCAGTCATGCCCTCTAACAAAAGCCTGTATGAAAAAAATTTAAAAATTCATAATAATTCTAATCCTTTATATTTACTATAAAATATACTGAAAATTTATTTATTATATAAAAATTATGGAGGCCGTATACATATTTTTTTCTAACCTTGAATTTGAATTTTTTTCAAGTGTGTATAAGCAATTAAATTAAACCATTTGATGTTAGACGCCACAACTGATTATTAATGCAACATTTCATATTGAATGCATACATCTCATTTCAAAAGCAAACTCTCACAAGCATGGTAAATGAATAAATCAATGACTATGAGGCACAAACAAGAAGGCTACTCATGGAAGCAGTCCAAGATTTTTCAATAATAACACATCATCTAATGTATGTGTATAATTTCATTATTTTCAATATTAGAAGGTAAAATTTTATGCAATTATCCCTTGAAACACATAACCGAAAGAAAACATCATTTGCAAAGAATAAGCTTATGTATAATACTAATAACAATAAAAGTACCCTATTGATTTTAAAAATTCTTAATTACGTTTTAAAGAAATAGTTTGTACGTATTCGAGTATTTTCATTAACTCATTACTCATCATCAACTTTGTGACAAAGATTCAAATTGAGATATATTTTCAAGTCTTTCACTTATGTATTGGTAATTTTTTTTAATACACTCTTCCTCCCACTTTGTCTCCTATGACACTAATAGTCTTTAAAAGAAAATATGAATATTAGATAATGTACTTACAGCTGATTGTACCAATTTCGCAAACGGATTGTCACATATAAATCCAAAACAAATCATGCAATGCATGAGTATAACACTAGTTATAATTATAAATCCAAAACAGATTGTCACATATTTATACCCAAAGATATTTGTACGAACCACCTAATTAATATATCTAATTAATATATCTGATCAATTGATCATATATATATATATATATATATATATATATATATATATATATATATATATATATATATATATATATGTGTGTGTGTGTGTGTGTGTGTGTGTGTGTGTGTGTATCTATGTATGTATGTGTGTGTGTATGTATATATATGCTCAACATGTCATTTTTATCAAAGATATTTACAACTAACTACCAGGTTATTTAAAAAAAGATAAAAATAAAACTTTAACATGCCATATAATGTATTTGCGCTAAAAATATTATTTTGGTGGTATGGGCAATTGTTATTGCCATAATATTTTTGAATTATCTTGTGGATGATTAGTGGATATATTTCCTCGGTTATGTAACATAATTTGCAGTATATTAAATCTAATTATGTTACCCAAAATAATTTTTGAGATCTTTTGAATGGAAGTTGTCATATAATGATAGGCAAATTTAAAGGATATTCTTTCTATAATTATTAGAGAAATATTTTCAAGAAAATCTTAGTGATGTTATTTTTTAAGATATTAATTAATAATTATGGTATTAAAATTTATTAAATATTTTTGTAAAATCTGGAGGCTTTCAAATTATAAAAATTCAATAAATTTTTAAGTGTACTCCAATTACTTTTTAAATTATCTATAACACGCAAGTTATCATTTATTTATGTTTTTAAAAATAAATACCATATATGAATGCACCTATGGAGAATAGTCTTATCTATGAAATATAGTATCACCAAATGCTTCTAACAGAATGAGATGACGATCACTTGGATTCTGCTCCACAAAGATAACATGAACTTAAACTGCTTCCTTACTATCAATGTCCAGCTGCTTGATTCTTGGAGCCATATCGTATAATCTGTAGAATAATTTATCAAATCTAAATATGTAATTTAAATGTCTCCACTTAATTCTTGCTATATGATATGGCACCTAAATGATTTATAATGTATGTAACAGAAGCTGAGTTTTAAAATTGAAGTTGGGTCTCTCAGGCAAAGTATTAAATCTTTGCAAATATATGGCATGTTCAATTTATCGAAGGAGGAAGTAGAGGCATACACAAATACTTCAATTATTCTCTATAGCCAATAATAGACCCTATGTGAGTTCAGCTCTCTTATATGATAGGCCTGTTCTATTTCGCATTTTAGATAGATAGATGTAAGGAGTTGTAAGAAGCTGTAAGGAGCTGTAAAAAGATGTAAGGAGCTGTAAGGAGATATAAGGAGTTGTAAGGAGATGTAAGAAGCTGTAATAAGCTGTAAGGATGAATGTAAAGAGTTGTTGAATTGTTAAAAAGTTGTATAGTATAATTTGTTTTACAATGAACGTTTTGGATGAAACATAATAATATTAAAATAATACACTTATTAAAAATAAACAATTAATTAAGTTAATTACACAATAATAAAATATATTAATCCCCATAAATTTGGTGAATAAAATTTCGTCCAAGATTTTTTTTATCTAAACATTAGTTTGATCGAAAATCTATAAAATATAAGAAGATGTATGAAAATATAAGGAGATGTAAGAAGATGTAAGAAGATGTAAGACGATGTAAGGATTATGTTAAAGATGTAAAGAGCTGTAAGGAGATGTAAGAAGTTGTAAGAAGATGTATGCTCTTAGCTAAATCCTAAAAAAACGCGAAATAGAACAGGGCGGACATGTGTATGTTTTTTTTTTGTCTCATGTACGATATGCATTTCTATCTCATTACAGACCCGCTTGTCTAATAATGTTAGCGTTGATCTGAGTTGAACCTGATTTGTAGTTGTTAGCACAATAATAATAATAATAATAATAATAATAATAATAATAATAATAATAATAATAATAATAATAATAATAATAATAATAATAATAATTATTATTATTATTATTATTATTATTATTATTATTATTTTTAAAAAAAGTGATATGCCAAAGATATTTTCTCACAATCCTTTATCATGTATATTTGTAAAAAATTTAAAACATAGTAATAATTGAGTTAGAATCTTTTTATATTTATGTAAGTCAGAATCTTTTAAAGTGTCTTGTATATTTTTAAAAAAAATGAAAAGGTAAAAATAACAATAGTGGAAATCAAAAAAAATTGTTACTTTTAACAGCGTTGGATTTAGGCTAGAAATTAATGTCAAAGCTATAAGGGCTTCCCATATGTGAAATATTAGGCTTGAAATGCTTTGTTTTATATATATATATATATATATATATATATATATATATATATATATATATAATATATATAATATTATATATATATGTGTGTGTGTGTGCGTGTATGTGTGTGTGTGTGTCTATATATATTATATATATATATATATATATATATATATATATATAATATATATATATATATATATATATATATATATATATATATATATATATATATATAAACTAGTAAATTTATGTCTATTCAATGCATGGAAAATTTCATGAGTTTTTAATTATAATAATATTCATGAGTTTTTAATTAAATATTATCTTTGCGGGGGCCGGGGGAATCTTTCACACTTAATAGCTCTTCATTTATGGCAAACAAGATTATTAACATTTTTCTATTTTTGAGTGACATTAATTTTAGTGATTCACTTGCTTTTTTTGAAGAAAAAGTACAACCATTAATTATTTTAAAATTTTTGTCAGAGTGACATGTGTTAAAATATTTGGAGTTGGTATCTGTGAGAAGGAATCATTAGAATATCTTGACCAGTGTAGACCTTTTATATTGATGATAGCCAGCAAACATATGCAATCATAAAGATAAAAGTATGAAAACATGAGAAAAATATATCATAACAAATTATTAGGACTATATTAGGATAGTATTTTGATTTGATTTATATTGTATTTAGAGGTTGTCTATATTTAGTTTCCTATCTTTGCACATTCAGCATATTGCATAAGATTGCATCTTCTTGTAACCTAATTACTTTGTATATATAAAGCAACGGCTATGGAAGCAACCAACAGGTAAACAGTTTCTCCCAAAACTGACACTTTACATGATATCAAAGCCACAAAGAATTCACCAGACTATGATACAGGTTCTCATTGAGGACAACAATGGCAGAAAACAAAGACAAACAGATCATTCCTAGCTACAATGACCCTCAATCTCCATACTACCTAAATAGCTCAAATCACCTGGGAGATATTATTAGTCATGCAAGCCTCAATGGCGACAATTATGGCAGTTGGGCACGACTAGTTATCAATGCCCTAAAATCCAAGAACAAGTTCAGATTTGTGGATGGAAAACTGACAATGCCAACCAGCACAAACTCAGGGGTTCATGCCTGGGAGAAGGGCAATTCTATGGTCACGGCATGGCTGTACAATGTGATAGACAAAAATATTCATGGATTTGTCGCGTACGCTAACACAACCAAGGAACCATGGACTGACATCAAAGAAAGATACTCTCAAGCAAGCGCTATTCGGGTTCATCAACTAAAATGTGAGATGAGTTTAGTTGGACAAGAACATCTCTCTGTGACTGAATATTTCACAAAATTAAAATCATTATGGGATGAGCTTGAATCATATCAGAAGTTGCCGAAGTTTATGTGTGAACGTAAGTGTAGAAAAGTAATGGCTGCCAAGATTGAAGAAGAAAAGGTCTATCAATTTTTTATGGGTCTCGATCATAAGAAATATAACACTGTAAGATTTAATATCTTGTCTCGGGAACCGCTACCAAGCCACAACAAGGCTTATGCTTCAATTATGCGTGACAAGAGGCAACTGCAGTTTGCTCAAATTAGGGAGGCTAGGACTGCCATGGAGGGAGCAGCCTTCAAGGTAAACCAGCAGATTCGACAGGGCGTGGTTCAACCCACGTGCTCCCATTGTCAGAAATCGGTGCTCCAACAGACCAAACGGCAGTGATGGATCTGGAAACGGGAAAGGAGCTATGAACCCTAGAAGTTTGAGCAAGTTTGAGAAGAACAGGGGGCACGACTCGAGAGATATGATGGTGATGGGTGGCAATGAAGGTGCCGTTTACTGTGGCGATCGCTTGAACTTTGCCACCAAGTCGCCGAATTTGGGCTTCAGCGGACTTACTGTGGAAGAAGGAGATAGGAGTGGTAGAAGTCGTGGGCCGAACCGAGAAGGAGGTATCGCAGGCTTCACCAAATCTCAGGTAGACCACCTTTTTGCTCTCTTTAAGGAGAGGCAGCATCAAGAACAAAGTGATAAATTGACTGGTAAGTGTTTTCATACTACATCTATGCAATGTGTATTAGACTTGGGAGCATCTTACCACATGACGGCCAACTTTGCCACTCTTACAAATGTTTATACATTATCAATACCTATTATTATTTCACAACCTAATAAATGATAAGTTAAAGTTGAACAGGCCGGTATGGTTCAACTTAGTCCTGCAATTTGGCTGAAGGATGTACTATATACTCCAACTTTGAAATGCAATCTTGTTTTTGCTCAGAAATTAGCCCAAGATGAAAATTGCATTGTTTCTTATGAGCCTATTTTTTGTGTTATACAGAACCTCACCTCAAAGACACTGATTGGAGTAGGTGATCCAGAAAACGGGGTGTACCATTGGAGAAGCATGAACAGTGGAGCAGCTTTTCAACAATCAAGAAAGTAGATCCGATCACACGGCAAAAGCGTTTGGGACATCTCTCACATGGTAGTTTAGCTTGTTATCTGTGCTTTATGTTTTTAAGTTGAATAAAAAAAATTTGGACTGTTGTGATGTATGTCATAGGGCAAAATAGACAAGAAATGGTTTTCCTTTAAGCAAAACTAGAGCTCATAAATCATTTGATTTAGTTCATTGTGACTTATGGGGACGATATCATACTCATTCTTTGTCTGGGTGTCACTATTTTTCGTGTATTGTGGATGATTTTAGTCGAGCTACTTGGGTTTATTTAGTTAGAGACATATCAGAAGCTTGTGAGTGTATTGCGCAGTTTTGCTGTATGGTAAAAACTCAGTTTGGGACAACTATCAAAATAGTACGGAGTGATAATGGAACGGAATTTACCGAAGGAGATCTACAAAATTATTTTCTTCGATGGGGAATGCTTCATGAAACTTCATGTGTGGATACACCTCAATAAAATGGTGAAGTTGAACGGAAAACCGTAATATTCTTAACATTACCCGTGCTCTTTTATTTCAAGCATCTTTGCCTGTCTGTTTTTGGATGAGTGTGTGCTTACTGCTGCATATCTCACAAATTTTATTTGGGAAAAGTCCATCATATACATACTTGCAAGTTTTTGGTTGCTTATGTTATGTTCATACTCATGACCGCATTTGCAACAAATTTGATGCTCATGCTACTAGATGCTTATTTCTCGGATACCCCCAAGGGAAGGAAGGATGGTGTGTGTTTGAACTTAAAAGTCAACATCTTTTTGTGTCTCGGCATGTCATTTTTTATGAGGATACTTTCCCATCTGCCATAAAACGTGATGAGCTACCTCACACTCAAACTCCACTTTTTCCACAGATTCCGCCTACTCTGGCCCATGCTTTCCTAGATGAACATGATCCTATTCTTCCCCTCAGGCCAGCTTGTACCAGTCCATCACATGGTTCTTGCTCACCTGGCTCCTCTTCTTATCTTAGCCCAATTACCCCAGGCCAACGCAATGCACCATCTTGCATCATTTCTCCTCCAGAGTCTGATTTGATCAGTTCATCACATCCTCTCGGCTCTTCTACCGAGCCTGATTTGGACTCCATGGCCCAGGAATCTAGACATTGCCCTGTTTCCATGGAACTCCTACGATAGGGGGAGTCCCCCACCAGTTCTAAGCCCAAATTATCCACCTGTCCACAGCGAGAACGTCGACCTCCTCTGCATCTCCACGATTATGTTTGTCATGCTATTGAAGCTCACACCCCTGACCTGACACCACTCCATGATGCGTCTTTAGGTACTCTCCATTCCTTAACTCATGTTATTGCTTATGATAGATTTTCTGGACCTCATCGTGCCCATCTAGCAGTCATCACTGCAGGGGATGAGCCCTATCATTTTCTCATGCCATCTAGGATCCTCGATGGCGTGAGGCCATGGCCCTGGAAATCTCTACTCTTGAGGCTAATAACCCTTGGGAACAGCAACCGCTTCCTCCTGGTAAAAAGGCTCTTGGATGCAAATGGGTGTACAAAATCAAGTATCATGCTGATGGCACTGTTGAGCGATTTAAAGCTCGACTTGTCACTTTAGGTAACCACCAAGTTGAAGGGGTCGATCATCATGAAACCTTTGCTCTCGTTGCTAAAATGGTTATAGTTCGTATCCTTTTGACCCTTGCTGTTGCCAAAGATTGGAGTCTCCATCATATGGATGTGCATAACGCTTTCCTTCATGGTGATCTCCATGAGGATATCTACATGACACTTCCACCTGGTTTTCACATCACTCAACCCAATGTGGTATGCAAGCTCAAAAGGTCTCTATACGGTCTTCGGCAAGCACCCCGACAATGGTTTTTCAATCTTGCATTTGCATTGCGTAACGATGGGTTCCAACAGTCTCCACTCAATCATTCTCTATATATTCAGATTTTCCCAAGGGAATGTCTTCCTTGCTCTCCTCATTTATGTGAATGATCTAGTTCTTATAGGGAAGGATCCTCAATGTTGTGCCGCCTTCAAAACTTACTTACATAAGTATTTTAAGTTGAAAGATCTTGGTCCGTCGAAGTACTTTCTTGGCATTAAAGTGGCCCGTGCCTCTGGTGGAGTTTTCCTATGTCAGCGGAAACATACTCTTGATACTCTCATAGTGACCGGTATGTTATGCTCTAAACCCATCTCCTTTCCCATTTAACAACTGCATAAGCTCCCTTCGAATACTAGTGATCCTCTTCCTGATCCCAGAAGATATCAACGACTCATTGGGCGACTTGTCTATCTCACCATTACTCATCCCGAGATCACTTATGCTGTTCACATCCTAAGTCAATTTATGCAAGATCCTCGCCAAGGTCACTGGGATGCGGCTATGCGCCTCCTTCGCTACCTGAAGTACTCCCCAGGGTAAGAAATTTTGTTACTATCTTCTACTGATCTCCGCATCTATTGTGATTCAGATTGGGCTAGTTGTCCTATGACTCGGCGTTCTATCACCGGTTACTTTGTTCTTCTTGGTTCAGCACCTATTTCTTGGAAAACCAAGAAGCAGCCGACAGTCTCTCGATCTTTTGCTGAAGCAAAGTATTGTGCCATGGCTAATTCCACTAGATAGGCGATTTGGATTCGTAAGTTACTTCAATTTCTTCGCATCCCTGTCTCTCCAGCTGAGGTCTATTGCGATAACCAACCTGCTATACATATTGCATCCGATCCTGTATTTCATGAACGTAACAAGCACATTGAGATTGACTATCACTTTGTTCCCAAACGGTTACTCTCTGGCGAGATTGTCACACTATATGTTCCCACCAAGGAGCAGCTTGCTGATCTTTTCACGAAGACCTTGGGTCATCGTCAGTTCCACCATCTTCTTGGCAAGATGGGCGTGTCCAACCTTCATGCTCCAACTTGAGGGGGAGTATTAGGACTATATTAGGACAGTATTCTGATTTGATTTATATTGTATTTAGAGGTTGTCTATATTTAGTTTCCTATCTTTGTACATTCAACAGATTGCATAAGATTGCATCTTCTTGTAACCTAATTACTTTGTACGTATAAAGTAATGGCTATGGAGCAGCCAGCTGGAAAACAGTTTCTCCCAAAATTGACACTTTACAAAAAATAAAAACTTTGATAAGAAGCGTGAAAAATAAGAAGTACAAACATATAAGAAGAAACCATAAGATTACCTTGGCCATTTAAATGTTTTTTTGATGAATGATAGCCCTGTAATTTTAACAGACCAAAAAGATACATGCAATTTTATTTGCTATTTGAAATAGCAACAATAATGTTGAAAATTTTACAACATTATTTGCAATTTGAAAGTACGAAAAATGATGTTGAAAATTAAGAATCATGGTGCTATAATATAAATTAGTGCATGAATGAACCAAATGGGTAAACACATAATAATTGGATTTCCTCACCTAAATTCCCGCATTTTCATTTGTAAAGTGAGTCGAAACTTGCGCTCGGCAAGTCGGCAACGCCATTATAGGAAGACAATATGTATATCATATTCCTAGGAGCATGTACTCCCACGAGTCACATCATCAAATATATATTAAAAAATGAATATATGACAAATACACGCGTAAAAAATATATATTCATAGATAACGAGAGTATGTGCTCCCGGGAGCACATAAGAAATTGTCATAGGCAGCAACATGTATATCATACTCCTAGGAGCATGTACTCCCACGAGCAACATGTATATCATACTCCTAGGGCCATTGGTACACAGTAAATTTCAGCATTATTTTAGTTTTGCTGACTTACGTATTTTATATTTTATTTTTTAAAAAATGAAAAGATAACAATCATAATGTCGGAATTAGAATGTTTTGCTATATGCGTTTTTAAAAAATTAGAAAGACAAATGGGTAAATACTTTATCACAATCTTTTATTATGTCTATTTTTTAAGAAAGAAACTAGAAAGGTAACAATAATAATGTAACAATAATAATATTGGATTCAGAGAATCTTTTAATACATCTATTTTTTGAAAAAAAATACAAACAAAAAAATAATAATAATGAAGATCATAAATCTTTATTATTTTTTAATAAGCCTGAATTTAGGTTAGAAATTAATGTCAAACCTAGGAGAGCTTGTCATGTGTCAAATATTATGAATGAATGTTTTGTTTATATATATACACACACACATATATATACATATACATATACAGATACAGATACATATATATATGTCTGTGTGTGTGCACGTGCATGTGCGTGCGCGCAGGTGTGTATATATTGTATACATATATATCTGTGTGTACGTGTGTGCGTGTGTGCGCGTGTATGTATACATATAACAACAGCAACAACAATAACAACAACAACAACAATAATAGAATTACGAATAATTTATAATTGGAAGTATTTACTCTAAGAGTATAGTATAGGCATTAGCCGGTGAAAATGTAATCTCACCTAGCAAAATAATAAATCTCTTACTGCAAGGGACATATATAGATTGAAAATTATACAGATGTATTAAATTGAAAAAAAGGGGTATGATTGAATAATGTAAGTGTATTGCCATCATAAATTGTACAAAATTAGCTTTTTGTTCATAATTTTTCACAATTATAAAACAAATATATAATATGTATTCATAGACATGGTTGATTGATTAAGATATCATTTGTACATTTCAGCCCAAATGACGTACGAATAATAAGTAGTTGATAATATAATCATAACAGTTGAGGATTTGGTGATTTTAAATCATATAAAATATTATTTTAGTGTAAAGCATGACACTAAAGAATTAAATGTGTCTTATTACAAAACATTTACCTTCACTTGCTTAGTCTCACCTAAAGTGACTGCCCCAACCTAAACATCGTGCTTAGTCGTCGTTATTGGCATTGGAATTTCTTTTAATTTTTCATCATTGTGGCTAGATAATTCTTTTAGTAGATCTATTCCAATGAAGATGTCACAACAGATGTACAGGTATATTCTCCATGTTGTATTAATGAGAAGCAGCGATTATGAAAAGACAAACAATCAATGGAGGTAAAAGTAGTTATAATTTTCGGATGGAGATTACATTTTGACGTTAGAGGTTGTACGTATTTGCTTGTATTTGATATATGTTTTAGATGTCCGGTGACCAAATATTGAATGAATTCTTCGCTTTTTCTAGCAAAATTTAAAAAACTTAAAATGTTGAATTTATTAGATGAGTTTGATGCAAAGTAGGATACTGCACAAACTGTATCGCAATAAATATTAGCAATCTATATGACATAATAAATTTTGCTCGTTAAATGCGAATTGTTAAAAATCATGGAGTAGCTGCTTTTGTACGTACACATACATGAGAGAAATTATTTGCAAGAGCAAAACAATGAGTTCCTTCCTCCTATTCGAATTGTAAAAATGGGTCAAAACAGACACATCTTGATTTGTTTTTTTTAAAAATAAAATTCGTTGAATTATAAATATGCAAAATAAATACTTACAAGCTATTAGAAAATTTCACCCTATTTGACTAGTTAGTTTTCACAAGTTTAGTGGAAGGAGGAAGTATAACATTAGCTAGTTCTTGAATTGTGTCAAGGTGGAAATGCATATTAATATGAGTGAGATTCATAATTGAGTATTATATTAAATATCAATTAAATTAACAGCCTACTAGGGCTTACAAAATGAAACTGAAACCAAAAACTAAATATCGACAAAATAATCATATTGATTTTCTCTAAATAAGGTCAGATTAACCAAATTTAAAAAATTTCTATTTTTGATTTGAATTAGATTTGATTTGGCACGTTTGAAAAAAATAATCTATTGCCAATTAACCTAAATTGAACATGCACGTTTATTTATTTAATAAACTTTTAAAACCCATATTTGTATAAATTATTTATTTTTTGTTCTTGGTCTCAGTTAATTTCCTCATTAAAAAGCCTCATTTGTAAATAGTCAACTAATGACCCAAGGAAAAAACCGGTCAATCATTTGAATAATCAATCAAACCTTTTTTTAGTTCATTTTGCTATTAGTTCGCAATTCACTGAATTGAAAAATCAATTTTTCTATTTCTAAGCAAGAAAAGGTTTAATTAATTGATTCAACACATTCTTAAATGTGAACACTAATATTCCATGAAAGTGAAAGTTGAAAGTCCCCTCAACCGACAAAGCATACAGCATCATTGTCCTTGGCATAGTGCATCTCATAATATATACATAAGACAATAACAGGAGTCCAAAATGGGGCAGGATTCAATTCAATTGATCGATGGCCCATCTTGTAAAACAGGTGTCCAAGATTTTAAAAATGAAACCACTTTTTTTTTATTAGACTTAAATTAATATATTGGATAGTCTAACATAATTTTTAATTAGTAACAATTAACATCCGCTATCAATCAACATATTAGAAAAAATAATTGACTATGCTAACTAATGCAAAAGACGCATGACTGGATAAATCCTGGATGAATAATGCGTCATCTTATAATTGTAAAAAATTACAATTAATAAAGTAATTCAATACAATATACAAAGTACTTCTATAATACTATCACATCCTGTCGATTCCACTAAGGGCTTGTTCTTTTCATGGTGAAATTTGGGTCTCAATTCCCTCTCACTCCTTTCCACTATTTAAAGAAAAATATCATTTCTTCTCACTCCTCATCTTTCCTAGTCCCCGTCATAATTTGATACCAATAATTTCATCTTTCTTCAACTCCATTCTATTCCTTCTCACTCCTTCCCACTTCTATAAAAAAGATATTATTTTTTCTCCCTCCATTGTATTACTTCCCATTCCATACCCGTTTAATTACTATGAAAAGAACAGGCCACAAGCAAAGCAAGCCACCTTAGAAGGGGTAGATAGAGTGACTAATAAAAACTTTGGTTCTTTGCATGTCATTTGCTCAAAAAATAAATTAAAGGTAGAGGAAATGAGCTTTGAGTTAAATCAATATCAGTCAGTCGAATAGAGGCTTTGATCTGGCAGAAGCAAGCACAAACACAAATTCAAAAGAAAAGGATCAGAGACATAAAATTTCTCATGAGATTCACCCAAATCAACATTGGGCTACGTCCTCACCTAAGCTCTTCCTTGACCTTAGAAGTCAATCAATTCACTATTTTCTTAAGACAATTCAATAAGAGTACTCTGCTTCCTTGCCTACAACTAGAGTTTTCTCAAGATATTTTAACAAGCTCAACTTTTAGAGTTTCCCAATTCTCAGAAGCACAGTGACCAACATGAGCCTCACTATTCCTTATTGCTTGCAAAGCTTTTCTTAAGCACTCTGCAATTGCTTGCACACGACACCACAAAGAACACTCTAACTATTTGCCAACAGATAGAGTTTTCTCAAGGCACTATGACAAGCCCAACTCCTAGACTATATACAGTTTCAAGAGGATAACACCCTCAATATAGAAGTTGTGGCTCTCACTCACTCCTGTTAGACTAGTACTACAAAGAATTGAAATATATGAGTACAATGGTGACAAGTTATAACACAACATAGTCTTTTCGTTGTTCAAGTGTTGTAACCTTCAATCTTCAATAATTCTGCTATTTGTAGCCTTCCTTGCAGCTCTTGAAGCATTGGATGTAAGTGATATAAACATCAGATGCTTTTGTCAATCTCGACCCTTAATCTTACCGTGGAGAGAAACGCATAGGCACTTTGATAGCTGTTTTAAGGAGTGTTTTTTCTTTATTTGGTAAATCCCTTTGTTTCAAACTTAAGTAACTTTTCCTCAAAAGGAATAATCATGATATCTTCTCTTTCATGGAGATTGTTGTTGATATAACCATTGCTCCTTAAGTTCCTTGCTAATTGCACTATGAACAACTTGATCAGGGAGTCTGTTTGAAAAGCATCGTAGCATCACTTAATGTTTGATGTTGACAGCCATCCATTGTAGGGCTAGTTTGAAATTGAACTTTGTTTAGCTATTAGTGACATATTTCTCTCTTTACCTTGATGTTTTATCATCCCTAAATACAACAAGAACAATCATATGAATAATCATAATAATTATGATAACAAAAGACTAAATAAGATTAATCTTTTTCTTTAATAAATATCCTTTAGAATGACATCCATATTGCTATTCATATGTTAGTGAATGTTTTCTTCCAAGAGAATGATGCACCATGTGATATTCGATGAAATCTTAAGTGTCATAAATTCAATATGAATAAATGATCTCAATGATAAATATTCCAAGCATTATATGACATCCATGTTTTGATGAGATTGACTTAAATAGTTCACTCTAAAAATGTTAGCATGGGTTTGTATATGAGTTCTTATAATCAACTCTGACATATTCACAACTTTGATTAGTTATCAATCTCTCTGACATTACATTTGGATGAGAAAACTCTGTTCCCACTCTTACTTATCTTTGACATTTAGTCCCTTGTCTTTCATCAAAACTGTTATATGGTGTTATTAATGTTTCTCTACTATGAGTCAAACGGGCTGGGCTTTCTTCACATGCCCCAACTTATGCTTAAACTCTGAGGGGTCCTTATACATCCTAATTTTGGGCTAAAAATAAGTACTTCATTGATAATTTTTTAAATTACAATTAGGTCAAACCCATTAGGCCCATATCTCATGTCAATCCAATAGGCTGTAACAGGCCAAGGGTATGGGAATGCCAAAGTACAGGTCCAGCCCCATCAATACAAGTTTCCTCACAAAGGATATTGTATGCTACCCCACGATTGAACCTAGGAAATATAAATACTAGATGGAGATGTTTGCCACTCTAACAAACACCTCTTTAACAATTACGTCATTGTAATTTTTTTGGGTCAACTAGGCCACTAGTGGGCTTCCATCTTAGGAAAAACCTAATGGGTCAAGGACACAGGGGAAGGGGATAAATAGGGCCTTGGCCCACCACCATCCCCTTTACCCCCAAAATTATTGACAAGCAAAAGTTCCTCCTAGGCACAAACCTAGATGAGCGGGATGGTAAGGAGTAGCGATACCAATCAGACAAGCTCGTTGATACTTTATTGGTATATTAGCATTGAATGAAGACAACCATTCAAAAAAAAAAAGATCTAAATTGAACACCTTTTTTAACATTTCCATATTATACAAAATATTGATTATTATGATTTGTTTTGTTTATATTAATTGAAAGCTATAAAGTCTCAGCAAACTCCTCAAAAGCTTCTCTGTTGCAAGTTATAGACATAGGATTTGCTTTACAGAATACAAACCACTCAAATCCAAATCATGAGTTACAAATTTCTGAATGCTTGCAACCAAAATGGAATCTAAAATCCTTATACATGTTGGTTAGCTTCAATAGCTCTGAAAAGTGTTCTATGATATTAAGATTCTATTATTGAACAAGCTCTTTATTCCTTGGCTGTGTTATGGTACATGGATGAGCAATATGATAAAGTTTCAATCTATATCAAACCAATTCCATAAAAAGCTAACTCACATGTTAGCTTTCTATGAAAATGATCTAATATATCCACGTTTTAATTTACAAATAACCTCAAACACATAGGTATTTCAGACCTAATGTATCAACTGGCTCAAGTTAGTGCTAATCACAATTTAATTTATCAATGCAATTCATGAGTTAAGTTGAGTTGATAGGTTTGAGATCTTAAATCACTATTCGTTTTCGAAAGCAAAATTTATATTACTTTAAAAGGTTGAAGCCAATGGCAGAACATGTAAAAATATTTGGGAAGGCCAAGATTTGACCTCCCAACCTCTTTAATAAGATAGAAAGAGTTTTACCACAATTTTAATAAGCCTTGTGCATATTATAGACAGCACAGTATACATATATAATAGTGCAAAAAAGGTTGGAGGGGCCAGACCACCTTGGGCCTCAACAAAGATCTGACCCTGGTTGATGCCATGAAGTAAGAAGCGGAGAACTTGACTTTGTCATCCAAAAACGCATCATTCTCATAAGGTATTTCCTCAAGCAAGCACCAAATATAAAAACATATATTATAATATAAATGTTTAAGCAAGTAATTCTTCATTTGTATTTTTTCTACTTCCTTATCCTTGTGTGTGTAGCAATAGAGCAATCTTATGGACAAGGTCCTATTGTTATCCATATTTGCTTTTGGAATATTCTATGGTTCTTCTATAGCCATAAAATATAATACTACAGGCAAACCTGCCTTAGCCACTTATTCCATCACTTTTTGTAATTTTTTTAAGCTATAAATCATCTAACAATATCATCCCAATGGGGCTTGACTTGTGTCTTCGAGATCCATGAATTCTCCTGCATACTTCACCAAATAAATTACAATCATAGAACATATGTGTATGACATTCATCTAGGTCCTCACAGAATATGCATTTTATATATGTAAAATTACCGATGCTGAATCTTTTATATTCTGTCTTTACTATATGGCCTTCAATGAACCATAAACCATTATACAAAATTGTATCTAGAAACAATGAGAGAGGACCAATCCAAAAGACTTGCTTCCCACTTGAGAAGCATGAGAAAACTCAAGTTATGACTTTTATGATGACATACATCACTTTAAGACAAAACATGTTTTAATTTTTCTCTACTCTCAAACACCTTATGGACTACCTAAAATGCCTAAAATGGACACTTGACCTCCCAAAAATGAACCCTCTTAATGTAAGTATACATGAATCCATTTTATCCATAATTGTTCCTTCATATGACAAATTACCCATGGTATGTTAGCAACTAGAGCTGAATTCCATATCTACATACTAAAGAGTCGTAGAACCCCTTGGGTTCTAGGAGAGCACATGGTCTCTTATGTAATAGGTATTTTCTTGATATCTCCATATTTCCATATTTAAAGAAATATTTTGCATTTTCTCGTTATATTTTGGATAACAACCTTTGGGAATACGAAAAACTGACCCCAAGATGTCTGCATAGAGGGAATGACATACTGGAGCAATTGTAATGTACTTGCTGAGGATAGATAAAAATTCATCCAAGAGCTCATTATTCTAGTTATCCTTTCCATTAAAGAAAATCAATAGGCCATGTATACCTTCTTACTGAGAAGAGGTACTCTTGTAGGCTCCATTAAGATTGTGCTACTGAGTTTGCGCAGTTACATTATAAAAACACCTCAGTCTTGTAAAAGTAGGTTGACATATTATAAACCCCTTACAAGCTCTTTAAAACTACCAAACAAAAGCTCCACATAAACCAAATCTCCTGTTACAAATAAATGCATGTCATTAACAAACACTAGATGGGTCAAATTAAGTTTGTCTCCCCTTGGGTGAAAGTTGAAATAAGGGGTACCAAGTAGGCTTTATAATTTCCTTAGAAGATAATCCATGACTACTGCAAATAGGCATTAAGACAAATGGTCACCTTGCATAAGTCCTTTTCTTGCCTCAAAGAGTGCTAAAACATCACCATTAAACATGGGGTTATATATGATAATGTTGATGCAAGAGTACTAAGAAACAAATTGCATAAGGAAATCAAGTCTAAGGATCACATATTTTATAAAAGGCCACTCAATAGAGCCATATACTTTTCTGAGATTCATTTCAAATGGATATCTTAGAGAGAGTTTGTCCTTTTTATTGTGTTTTACAAGCTCATATGCTAACTCAATATTGTCCTCAATATGACTCCTATGAATCCACCAAGTTGAATGAGCTCTTAGTGGCTCTTCTCAACCATCTATGGAAGCCCATACAAATCAACAATACAAGCTCTTTGGCATAACCTCTTTGACTTTAACATAATCAGTATCCTTAGCTTTTTGCAGGAGATTTCAACGAAACTCATTCTTTACCAGGACGTCACCGTTGTGGGGATAGCCTAGCTAGATGTTGTGACTAGTTTAACAATTGGTTACAAAACAATGGCCTCCTGGACTTGGGCTTTTCGGGCCCTTAATTTACTTGGACTTGAGGCATTGGTCGGGCTACAAGAAAATATGCACAACTGGATAGAAGTTTATGTAACCATGCTTGGCAACTTCAACTTGAAGAGGTTGGATATCAGCATCTCCTTCAAAATCATAGTGACCCCTGCCCCCTTCTTATTGCTCTTAATCAGGGGCGGAGCCACGGTGGGGTCACGTGGGGTCAACTGACCCCGCTTAAAAAAAAATCTGTTAGTTAAGTTAAAAAAATAAATAAGAGATATATATAATTTGTGATCTGCCCAATTGCATGAAAGAAAGATTGCTCTGATGGTGGGAAGGGTATGGAACTTTGGCTGGCACTCCACGTGTGTCCCAAGTTTGAGCCTTGTGGCTGGTATATGCACTCACAAGCTATCTTTTGTTTTTTTTGGCCCAAGTTTCGGATTAACATCTGTTAGTTAAATTTTAAAAAAAAAACATATATACTTAATTTGTGATGGACTAGTTGCATCAAAACAAGGTTGCTGTGGTGATAGAGTGGGCATAGAACTCTGACTGAGCATCCCTCTCTTTGTCTCAGGTTCAAATCTTGCTATTGGCGTTTACATTCACAGACTCTCTCTCTCTTTTTTCTTTTTTTTTTTGGGGCCCAAGTTTTGGACTAAATTCTGTGAGACTCTCCCATTCCCCTCACCGATTTGAATTTTGAAGGTACAAACTCTAAAACCCCAGATAATTTTAATTTTCGTTTTTCTTTGTCAAATTTTTGATTGTTTACCCTTTAATTATTTAGAGGGCATTTGGCCTAATTTTTAGAAAATTATTTTTCTTAAAAGTAGTTTCTCTAAAAGCTGTTTTTGAAAAAATTATAAAATGTTTGGCCTAACTTATTGCATAATTGTTTTATCAATTGGGATTGTTTGGCCTTGCTTTTAGAAGAGATTTTTTTTTTTTTGTTTTTAGTTTTATTTGCATTGCCTTTTTTTCCTTTGTGTTATGATTCTTATTTTTAGTCTTAATTTTTGCCCAAATTTATTCATTTATCAATCTTATGTCAACTTATTTTTATCTTCACTGAAGTATAACACTGCCCATTTTCATAGCTATCAATTTTTATGTGTCTACTTTGGAAACAACATTACATATATCAAAAAAGAATTTTATAACTAAAATATAAGATTCAAAATAAAACCTTGTAAATTAGTCGCCCATAAAAAAAAAAAAAGCACGGTATAAACAATGTACTACATATCTTATCTCGATTGGAGAATTATCCAAGGATCTTATACATTGTGACACAGTGAAATGGATTGTTATAGTGCCTACACAATATATTTGACGACATCAACAAGAATATTTCTAATTAAGCCATGAGAAATGAAGGACCAACAGCACTGCTCAACTTATTGATTAATCTGATAATGATTACTTGTTTGCTCTTTGTCTCCATCCAAACACCCCCCAACTAAATTCAAAATAAAGAATTCTAGCCAAGCGGAATTAGCTATTGGATCAAAAAAATGGCAAGTAAAGTTTGGAGACTTCGAACCCATTTTCGATGAAGCAAAGCCAGAGTGGGAAGCTAATCAGTATTGTAAATTAATTATAATGTGGTAATTCATTTGTCTTTTGAGTCTTTGCCGTTGATTTTCTTATCTCCCATTTTATGCCATTGAAGTTATTCTCCTAATCAAGATGTTACTGATAGTCCCTCTCCCCCTCTTTGCGAACAATTATCTACAACACCAATTTAATTCCCAGTTGATGAGAGAGAAGGGAATCTAGGAGATTAAAGGTATGGCGTGGGTATATATAGGTATTTTGTGGGATTGTTTTCAATTTTTATGGGCATAATTGTCTAGAAGAAAACTTTCATTAACAATCTCCGTGTTTATCGAGTGCGGGTCGCAAGAAATGAGAATCAAAAGCAGCAAAATGCTGCTTCTACTTATGGAGTGATTTTTACATAAAACTGCTTTTGGGAAACAATTTTTGTTTTTCAAAAACATAGGTGTTTGGCCTACTTTTGGACTCTAAAAACACTTTAAAAATCTAGGCCAAACACCCACTTAGATAGTTAGATTAGTTTTAATTGTTGAAATCATTTGATAAAATTGACTATAAATCATTTGTCAATTTTAATTGTATGTGGTGTTCAATTCGACTATTCTCTTCTAATTAGTTATAATTATTAAATATCCTTCACTTGCCTAATTAAATCTTTTTTGTCTAATTGACAATACAAAGATATTTCAAAAAATTGGCTACTGAATCGTTGAAGCCCAATCCCACTTGAATTAATTTCTAGATTCGCCACTGCTATTAATGGTTTTGCCCCTATTCCCAACACCGTTAAACCTTTTAGGTTTCAAGTGGCTTGGCTTTCCTATGATAAATTTGATGATTTTCTTTAGAAAAACTAGAATTTTACTACCCCCTCTACTCCCTAATTTACTAATTCTTGATAAGTTCGAATCAATGGAATAAAGAGGCTTTTGGCAATCTTTTTCATCGTCAGAATCAATTATGGACACGGATTGAGGGCAATTCAAAAGAAGCTTGCTGGCTCCTACAATCGATCATTAATTAAGTTAGAGGCTAAACATCAAAAAGAGCTTGATGATACACTAGGTTAACTTGAAACCTTATGGCTTTAAAAATCTAGAGTTGAAGCGGTTCGAGATGGTGACCACAATACCAGCTAGCATCATTTAAGTAGCATTGTTTGTCTTCATTTCAATTGGATCACAACTCTTTAAATGCCACATGAACTTGGTCCTGGATGCTAATGACATCAAGCACAAGGTGAGGGACTTTTTCATGAAGCTTACACTAACAATAACGAGCAATATATACCTCATATCCTTCCCTGTAATCGATTGCCTAGTCTGAACCATAAAGATGTCCAAAGCCTCAATAGACCTTTTGGGGTTGTGAAATCAAGCGTTCCTTATTTGACATTGGAGCTGTCAAAGTGCTCGGGCCCGACAATTCTCCAGTCCCAATGGCTACAAGCTCTTTTCTTTTAAAAAAACTGGGCGCTCACAGGGGGTAATATTATACACCTTTTTCTCAGCATTCTTGGGAGTCGGGAGTTTTCAGAAGGTTTCAATGACACCTTTTTAGTTCTAATTCCAAAGAAAGAGAAGTCACAATATATTACTCGGCTCTGTCTAATTGGACTCTGTAATATGGCATACAACGCTATGGCAAAGGTGTTGGTGAACCGAGTAAAATTGATTTTTGACAAACTCATTACCTCTACAAAAAGTAGTTTTGTACTAGGGTGCCAGATCTAAGATAATAATATTGTGATTTAGGAGATGTCGCACACTATGCGATGCAAATAGGGTAAGCCAGGGACGATAGCCATTAAAATTGACCTTGAAAAGGCTTATGATATGTAGAGATGGCCTTTCATTTGCAAGACTTCACTGGAAACTTGATTGCCAAAAAAATTATAGATGTTATTCTGGTTAGCGTGCCTTAGTCCAGTTTTGGTATTATCTAGAACGGACAAAAACTGATAGCTTCATTCTCTCAAGAGGGGTACGGCAAGGGGACCCTCTATCTCTGTGCGTCTTTGTGCTGTGTATGGATCACCTTAATCATATCATTAAGGAAGCTTCTTCACGAGGACTCTAGAACCCAGTTTTCACAAGTCGAGGAGGCTGCCTTTAACAAATCTTTTCTTCACTAATGACTTGAAAATTTTTTTTTTTTTTTTGGGTTTTGAAAAGGCTTCCATTGAGCAAGCCAGAATTATCAAGCATTGTTTGGAGCAATTTCGTGAGGCATCGAGGCAAAAATTAGTTATCAAAAGTCATTAGTATTTTTCTAAAAAAAATACAGAGGCCCAAATTGCGGAGCTCGTGAGTGCTGAATTGGGTACTCGTATCACGCAAGATATGGGCTACCACCTTGGCATGCCTATGTTAACTGGTCAAGTAACTAGGCATACTTTCAGCCCAATTTCAGAGTGGATTGATCGTTGCCTTGCTGGTTGGAGAGGGTGGCTCTTATCAACTATTGGTAGAACTATATTAGCTGAATCTGTGATTTCATCTATCCCATATTTTTCCATGCAAACGTCTCAGCTCCCGTGATCTCTATGTGATGAGATTGATGGAAAAACCTGATGTTTTCTTTGGAGAAGGGATATTCAAAGGCACCATATCCATAATATCTCTTGGGACTGCTTGTGTCAAAGTAAAGACTCAAGGGACTTGGATTTCAGTCGATGCGTCAAGCTAATATGGCATTCACGGTTAAACTGGGTTGCAGGCTAATTACGAGAAAAGACAGCTTATGGTGATAAGTTTTTCATGCTAAGTATTGTCATGATTGATGCAATGCCGATTTGTTTGAACTGAGACAAGATGTTTCTAATACATGGAGGGGTATTCCTGAAGCCTACAAAATTTTGAAGTAAGGTCTACGCTTGGATGATGGTAATGGTCAAAGGAGTCTTTTTTGGTTCCACAGTTGGACCTCAACCAACCTCTCTGTCAACTTATCACCCAGCCTATGTCACCACAGCCTGAAGGTAATATAGTTGAGGAGTTAAAAGCTAGAAATGGGAGCTATTTGCTGATTTACTATGTTGAGGTTCTGGAAAAAAGAGCTTCTTTTATGCTTTTTACAGATGACAATTGTGCGGATCAAGTAGTGCGGAGAGAGTCTCTAAGCTCGGGATTCTGCATTAGTTTGACTTTATCACTTATTCGAGCCAATGTTACAAAGCCTAGCAGCCTTTTCTGAAATAAGATATGGTCTCTCAAAATCCTACAAAGGATCAAATTCTTCTGGTGGGTTGTTACCCATGATAGACATATGACAAACACCAATCGTCTTATCCGTGGCTTAACTCAAGACCTAAGATGTTAATTTTGCTCTGCTCCTGAAGAAAACACAGTTCATATCTTATGTGATTGCCTTGCCGCTCATCAAATTTGGAGTAAGTTCATCCCTCAAAGGTATCAAGTTAATTTTTCACTCTGCCCTTCTTAACATGGCTGGATGATAACCTTGCTCCTTCTAGAAAGGTAGCTGAAATTTGGGTTAGCCTTTTCACTATCACCCTTTGGCTTCTCTGGAAATGACAGAACCAAAGGATGTTTCAAGATTCTAATTTCTTCCTTTACCGGCATTAGCCTTTTATTCAGACAAGAGCTTATTTTCTTTTTTTTAAAAAAAAGCTATACAATCCCCTGTTTGAAGCAAAAGTATCATGGTCCAAGTGGTAAACATGGTGGGATGGTCACCTGGAAGCCCCTCGGGAAAATTGGCTAAAATTAAATGTTGATGGAGCCTCAAGAAACACTTCAGGTAAGGTTGGAGGTGGGGGCGTGCTATGTAACTCTGTTAGTGAGTGGATTTGCGGTTTTTGTGCAAGTTTTGGTTTGTGTTCTTCGGTGAAATATGAACTCATGGCTATGTTGCATGGGCGTCGTATAGCTAGCTACTCTCCTTGCTCAAAATTTACTATTCACATGGGCTCCTTGGTGGCTTGGTAGTGAGCAAGATGTTGAAGAAGCCCCTCAAAGGACTTATGCCTTTTTTTTTTTTGGGATAAAAAATGCCAAGAATTGATGCTCAATCCGGACTGGGAATTTGTTCTCGATCATTATTTTGGAGAGGCTAATAGAGCTATCAATTTGTTAGCAAACCTTGGTATTGATAATCCATCGCCCCTCGTAAAACTAGAACATCTTGCCAATGCTTTAGCTCCTTTTCTATTTGATGACTACTCTGGTGTGGCTAGGCCATGTTTGCTTAATCAGTAAATTTCATTAGGGACTTTTGTCCTTCTTTCATACCCCCCCCCAAAAAAATCTGTTATCTTGTGTTTGATTTGGAGAAAATCACAAAGAAAAAACATGGTGGAAAGCTGGATGGAAAAATTGTTAGAAACGATTGATAAAATTTTTCTTATAAAATTGTGAGGAAAGTTTGAGGAAAATTCTCAACATCTTCCAACCTCACATTACTTAGATGATATCAATATGATTAAAGTAGTTCATCAATATTTAAATTTTTCATCCAAATTTTTGTATTTTTTACTCAATTCAAATAAGAGAAAAAACTTATTTTCTCCACACTTTTTTTCCTTTATATTTTTTCTTTCAATTTTTTTATTAAATTTTTTAAGAATTAAATGGAACCTTTGTGTGAAGAGGGTCCCAAAAAAATGATACTTCTAGGGAGCCTTGGACGATGACCTTGCATAAGTTGAATCGATCCAATAAACCACTAAATTAGGCCGGCCAACCCGCCCAGGAATACGGCCCACTTCAAAAACGAAAAACAAAACTCATAAGGCGCAGGTCTGCACTTTCCTTTTATTTTAAAAAATACAAATCAAAATAAAACTTCCGGTATTTTAATTCCTGACCTCAAAATTTAATTATTTTCCTTTTTGTTCCCCCCCCCCCCTTCCGCGCACAAAGACTTTGCGGAACAGAAAAATTGACGAGCCCCTGCCCCGCTTGCGGCCTTACCCCCTTCCTTCTGAAAATCCAAATCCAAATTCCCCCCCCTTCTATCATCGGATGGCATTTCACGTCGCTTGCCCAATTACTTGGTGAGTTGAGATGAGTACTACTTCTACTACTCCTAGTTGCTTTGTATTTTTATCCTTTAAACTCCCTCTAATTCCCCCCTCCTTTCCCTCTCTAACTCCCCCTCTATCTCTCTCTAACTCGCCCCAATCTCTCTCCTCTCCGACAGCAAGCGCATCTGCTTCTGCTCCCTAGGGTTTCCTCGCAGGTTGCAGACCGATCAGGGAAGGACCGATTTCTTGGATGACGTTGCGTTTATTGACCGATTTTTGAAGGATCCTTGGATCATTAGGGTTAGGGAAGGCGCTGCCGTTCAGGTTCCAGTTCCCAAGCTCGCGCCGCCGCCACCTCCGCCGCCGCCGCCTGTCGCTGTTGATGGAGACGATGCCGCCGCCGATGAGTTGGTGTCGGCTCAGACGAAGCGCGCCGCCTTGCAGAGGAAGGCTGCCGTTGCTTCTTTGGCCGCCGAGGATTTTGCTAGAAGGTTCGAGACCGGTGCTTTGGAGGTACGATGAATCTCTAATTTCGATTTGATCTGATTAAGCATTGCATTATTTGTTCTGCTTTGGATTTATGGTATTGGTAGTATTTGATTTCTGGCTGTTATGTGAGAACGTTTGTTTGATGGCTTTGTTTGAAAGGACAAGATTTGTGCAATGTCATTCCACCACTAGCGGGGTCTGGGTGGGGTTTGACAGGTCAATAGCTTCAGCCTAGCCTTACTAGTTTAGGCTTGTAGAAAGGTTGTTCTTTTAATGAAACTGTCTTAGAGAGCTGGAAATATGTTGCTCTTTAGTCTAATTGTGATAATTTATTGTTGTTTGGTCTTTCGTTGGTTCACTTAGTGAATTGGAAACTTACTGAACTAGAATTTGATATCCTTTTAACTTGTGGTTGTTAGCACTTAGTGGACAATGCCACAATCTAACAGCTTCTGTTAGGATGGCAAGGACATGGCTGGGATTCTATTATTTAGGGTGAGAGACAGCTAAAGTAGCTCATCGATTGCGGTAAATAAGTGAGCAAGGGTTCTAATGGGATCGGAGGAGCAACTTGTTTGTCATATATGGGAATTTGAAATTGGTGTTATGATGAAAGGGTGATTCCAGAATTCATTTTTGCAGTGGGAGGAGTGGAAGTGGAAGGGGGCCTTGTAGTTGGCAGAATGGAAAAAAAAGAAAAAGAAAAAAAGATGATATGCACATTTCTAAACCCGGAGTTGTGAATTTTGTCTTTGTAACAGCCATTCCTGTTTCCAGTGCCTTTGTAACAGACCCGGTATTGAAGCAATTGAATTGGTTCCACTCATAAGCTTAGTTTAAAAAAGTGCGCCTAGGGTGTGTCTAGGAGCACAGAAGCTTGAAGCCCACCTCGTTGCGCCTTGGAATGGGTTAGGTGCAGCCCATTCAAAAAGTACGTGTTTTTTTGGGTTTTCTGGGCTTCAGAGTTCAGACCCAGGCCCGAGGCGCACAAACCACGAAGCCTGCGTTTTATGGATCATAAGCGACACTTTTGAGGGGGGGAAAAGAGAAAAAAACAAGAAAAGAAATCTTTTATGCCCTCAATCCCTCCTTTTTCTTTGTCTAAGGCTCTAAGTCTTCACTCAAGCCTGCTGTTGTTGTTGCTGAATCCGAACTTGCTGCTGGAAAGTTGAAACCCTAGCCCTAGCGATAATCAAGTGCTTCATTCTTCTTTCTTCTCTCATATTTCCTTCTTCATCCTCCTCCTCCTCCTCCTTTTCTGTGAGTTGACAGCTATGAAGCCTTTTCTTCTCCTCTCTGTTTTTATTTTTTATTTTTTTGGCTTCAATGAGGTCGAAAATGGCTTGCTACAGTCACCAACCCCTTGCTTTTCTTCTCTTCTCTCTCTCTCTCACCCCCCCTCTCTCTCTATCCCTCTTTGTCTGGGCACGTCGGGTGCTGGAAGCCGCTGGGTAAATTATTTTGGGGTTTAAATTGTTTAATTGAGCTGTGTGTTTACATGTTTAATGCTTTAATTGTAATTTTTTGCCGTGTTTAATGGATTCTGTTTTTGTTTTTTTGGTTGGTGAAAATGGTAGTGAACTCATTTGTGGTGTTGATTATTGGTTTGAATGGAGGATACATTAGGTACTCCTACGGGTTCGGTCTCCTCTAGAACTTAGATCCGGGAAGGGAGTATTGTAGGCAAGATGAAAGTAATAAAAGTGATTTCTATTGCAGTTTTTGTATAGTGAGGACCATGGGGGCACTCTACTGGCCTAAGCAACATTTCTCGGGTGGATATCGAAATACCATAGGTTATTAGATGCGTAATCCCGTATTTGATGTCATTGTCTAGCTTATTTTCAAAGAAATATGATTTGGTAATGATTTTGAAGTTGCGCCTCGTGTTTGAAAAGTCATCGCCTTCGCCTTGAAAAAGTGGGTGATACTCGATCCAACCCGGCACCCAATCCATGATATCCATCACCTGCGTAGTCATCCACTTGTTTATCTCTTATTTGCAATTAGTTTACTTTTTATTTTTGCCATTTAAATTTTACTCATTTTTTGGACAATTATATTGTTAATTCTATGATTTTTGTCGAAATGAATATGATGAATATGATATTTATTTGTTCCTTATGCCTAAAATATATTTTTTGCAATTTTCAAAAGAGAAAACTTACTTTTTTATATAAATTTGCTAATATATTAGATATAAACTTTCATCACCCTTTTATAACCTAATCCACCGGTTTTCACCGCATGCAGTGGATGGATGGATGGATTTGATTAGATTTTTGCGGATAATGGGTGGATTAAAATGGGTGATGGATACGGATGATGGTTCACCACCGATTCGTTGCCACCCGGCTGGGCCCTAGAACCTTTTGCGCTTTTTGCGTCTCGGGCTTTTTTAATCTAAGCTCATAAGGTCACTTTCACCTGCTCATTCCTATGAAAACAAATTGGTTGGGGAAAGCCAAATGAATTAACGTCACCCAGATGCAATTTGAAAATATGCTGAGTACATTGCCTGAATTGGTGGTGGAGAACTTTCTGCATTGGTGAGAAATTTGTGCTTATTGCTCTTACAGGTTTGAAGTTGGTAGTGATATGCAGAAACCAAATAAAGGATAAGCTTAAGGAGCCGACTTTTCTCTGGCTTCATGTACATTGTGTTCCTTTTTCATAGTTTATTAACTGGTAGTTGACAGTTATATCATATTTAACGACTAACCAGATTGATGTTGTGAAGACAGTCGGAATGTGTCAGTGCAAATTGCTAGTTTCTTTCTTTCTGGATAGGGGTGCTTTATATTTTGTAATTGGCACTTCCTCTGTGGTGACTAGTCACTTCAATGTTTTTCGTGGTGGACCAACTATTTTCCAATTTGTCTAGTCTTCGGTGATTGATTTCTGTAGTGTGTTTATTTTCACCTTAACCAATATGCATGAAATCATAGGCCTGTGATTCAATTACCTAGGTGTCTATATTCATAAGTACAGTTGATTGTGTTTGTTTCCAGGATGCCCCAAAAAGTTCTGCGGACGAGCAGAGCCAGACCAACGTAAATGTGATGTGTCGGTTATGCTTCTCTGGTGAAAATGAAGGAAGTGAAAGAGCAAAGAGGATGCTTCCTTGCAGAAGCTGTGGAAAGAAGTATCACAGGGGTTGCTTGAAAGTTTGGTCTCAATATCGAGGTTTGTCACTTGGTCAGAAGGTCTCATCATGAAGTTAGTTTCCCAGTCTGACTTTATTCTCTTTCTCTTTGTTCTCTGTAGATTTGTTTCATTGGAGTTCATGGACTTGCCCCTCCTGCCGTATTTGTGAGGTAATGATCTTCAGCAGCCTTCTTCTCCTCAGGGATGTGATAGTGTAATCCTCCTGACGTAACTGTCTGAGGTTACTTCTCTTTTCAGCTTCCAATGCTTATTTTTTCAGTCATGTTTTAAACACTTGGATCATTTTTTCTTTTAGATGTGGAAAATAGTATGCTATTTATATATAAGGATCAGGGAATCGATGCAGAAATACAAGCTATCTATAAAGTTAGCCAGATCAATAGATGAAGAGCAAAAGTTTCCACTATCCCGAAGGGAAATTTTGACACCCTTGGAGACTCTTTGGTTTCTTTCTCTCCAAATGCTGAGATGGAATTTTATCTATGCTTTAGACTTCCTGACAACTGCTATGCTATTATGAACCATTTTTCTAGATTTTATGTTTCATAAGGTGCTCCTATTTCTACAAATTATGACTCTTTCCACTTTTGTTCATTTGATGATGGAGTGTGCCTTTTCTTTATGTTGACAGGGTCTTACTTTTGCTGATCTTTTTTACTTGGATATCTCGCCATAGATTTTCCTATATAGTATTTCATTTAAAGACTTTCCTGATATTTGTAACTATTTGACTTTGGATAGCCTTGAGTATTAAGTCTTGATGGCCTTCTTTTAGTTTTTTATTTTGTGTTTCAGACTGTTATGTTTCCATTATTATTGGCAAGATTTATTTTTCATGTCTGACTTCTATTTGACTGTACATTTTGTGAAGATTGAAGAATTAATTTTCTATTTGTGACCAGCCCTATATGGTTGAGTATTTCGTGAAATAATGTACACCGGACTCCATGGTTTGAAGATTGAATATAGAGACACGCATGTTTGGTGGTTATGACTTATGAGGCATTAGGATTCGTCTGTCTTCTGTTCTTGATCACCAAATGAAACGAGAAGCTTAAACTCTTTATAGATAACAAGTTATGAGGTCTGTTGGAATTTGAATATTCTACACGGTGTCAGATGAATTTATGTGAAAATTGAAGGTGCATTGGCTGCCTATATGCGCAGATGCTTTGTGTTGCATATAATGTATATGCTCAAATGCATACATTTTCATGGAATTCTGGAAACATTGCTTGTGTCCCTTTACTTGGCTCTTTATGTTAAGATGCTTGGCGCAAGCCATAAAGTTGATGCAGTAACTATAAGAACTCACTTTCTAGGCTTCTTTGCCGAAGCATTACAATCCTGTCATTCAGCTTCTCTTATGGTTGGATGTGGATTTGAGCCATAAAACTGTGTCTTGTTGTCTTGTGACTAGTAATCCTTCACATGACAGTGAGATTGCTTGTTGTCAGGTCTGTCGTAGGACTGGAGAACCGAGCAAATTCAAATTCTGCAAGAGGTGTGATGGTGCTATCCATTGTTATTGTATGCAGCCTCCGCACAAGGTGGTTTTGGTTTCTTACTTATTGGTTCTTTTTTTTCTCCTTTGGTTTTTTGAGCATTAGCTATCTATTCGATTTTAGAATGCTGAATTACTGATCCTTGCATTCGTTTTCATGTTGTAGAATGTTAGTTCTGGACCTTATTTGTGCCCTAAGCATACAAAATGCCACAGCTGCGGGTCAAATGTTCCCGGAAATGGTCTGAGTTTAAGGTATCTTTTGGGAACTTACATATTTTAGGCTTACAGGACTTGCGTTGTTTATCAATGACTGTTTAATCAATTGTCTACATGACTTGTCATTACACAAACAGCTTTTAGTTGTGATACATTATGTTTCTGTATCTAGTTTCTGATGTAGAATTTGATGTAACATGTTGCACATGGTTTCCTCTTGCATTGAAAACCATAATTGCTTGGTGTTGATGGATTTTCCTGTTTGGGGAACTGGTTTGGATTTTTTTAATGTATTTTTTTAGAGGGCGGGGGGTGTTCGTTTGACATCAGTGTGGAGCCTCTGTCACTTATTTATGTTGCTCTCTCTTGCGCAATTTCCTTGGATGCCGCAGGTGGTTTTTAGGGTATACTTGCTGTGATGCTTGTGGAAGATTGTTCACTAAAGGCAATTATTGTCCTGTTTGTTTGAAGGTATGAGTACTGTCCTCAGCAAGAATATCTAGCATTCATTTAATACCTTCAAAATTTATGCATGTGAAGTAGCATTGTGGTAGTCATGTTAGTCTTTGAATTTATAATATTCTCTTTCAGGTTAAAACAGCTGAGTCCTGTGAATTGTGGTTTCCCATCACTTCTTTTGTCCCTTTGTGTTATGCCTCTTTTTTTTTTCCCCCTTTTTTTTGGGGGGGGGGGTGTGGTTGTGGGGGACGGGGTATTGGATGTGTAAATAATGAAGCTGGTGATATTTAATGCACGTTTATTTTATTGACTTATTTATATGAGTTCTTTCATTTCTCCGAGTTAAAAGCTAAGTTGACGGATTATATGTCCAATTTTGTAGGTCTATAGAGATTCCGAGGCAACACCTATGGTTTGCTGTGATATTTGCCAGCGCTGGGTGCACTGTGAGTGTGATGGAATCAGGTCGAGTGCTTCTCTTCATAAATTCTCAATATGTAGTCTTTATTCCTTGGGGGAAGGGCAGTTATATTTTTCAAGAAGGGTCATGTTTGAGTAGATCACCCTCCACTGATATAACTTCTTTCTGGATATGGTGTTCATCTGATAATTGTCAAAGTGAGCAAGTTGTCAGAATTTCAAAGCCATGTATTTTGTGATCTAGTTATGTTCGATAATGTACGTAGGAAGATAAGGCAAGTTGGAGTGGGTCACACTCTGCGCATGTCTTGTGAGAATATGTTAATTCTTTGCCCTGGAGAATTTGCTGATGCACGTCCCCAAGCTTAGGGTAAGAGTTAGCTCCCGGTTGGCAAACTATGGTAGCCCAATTTTGGAGGTCATTTTTCTTTTGTGTCATGTTGGGGCACCTGGGAGGGGTAGAGGGATCGGGAGGGCTTTTGAAGCAACCAATTTTGATCGTATTACACATGTGGAAAGTGACCACTGGAGGAAAGATGATGGATGAAACGTTGCTTTTGTACTAAAGGGCTAAATCTTGTTTGAATGTGGCTTTCATGGACATTACGCTTTAGGATAGTGAACTGGGTCCTGTTTTGGCTACTTTCTTTCGCTGTGTCTACCCTTATTCGCACAACTGTCCCTATTTTATTGTCCCTTTAGCCTCTCAGAAGACATAGGTTTCTCTATTTCTTTACATTTTTGGTTGATGTGGAAAAAATATGGTTTATCTGCAGCGATGAGCGTTATTTGCAGTTTCAAACAGATGGAAATCTTCCATATACATGTCCAACATGCCGAGGCGAGTGCTATCAGGTGCACCTAGGAGTTCCTCTCCCTGTGTTGGTTCCTTTATGCTTCTTTGGTTTCGCAACAAGTGCTTTTCTCACCAGTTGTTTTTCTTGTTACTGACAGGTGAGGGATCTTGAAGATGCTGTGCAAGAACTTTGGAGGAGAAGGGATGAGGCTGATCGAGATCTAATAGCGAGCTTGAGGGCAGCTGCAGGTTTGCCAACTCAGGAAGAAATTTTTTCTATTTCTCCCTTCTCAGATGATGAAGATGATGTTCCAAGTGCAATCAAGAGTGATCATGGGCGGGGGAAATTATCTTTAAAAAATTTAGCTGATTTTTCCCCTAAAAAGACCAAAGAATCTACAAAGAAATCATCAAGCAAAAAGCATGTGAAGAAAAAGGGATTTCAGTCAGTGTTGCATGTCAAAATGGAAGCCAATGTAGAAGATGGCCACAACATTCCATCAGAAGGCTTGCATCGAAGTGGACAAGATTCATTTTCCTCCCCTGTTACTGGAAGTTTAAGTCCAACAGCCAAAATCTGCTCCACAAATGAGCAAGGGGTTTTGAAGGACCAATTTGTGGATGATGTTACTTACAAAAACGAGGACCGTAAAAAGACTCTGCTGCAATTTAAGACCAAGTCCTGTGACAATGCTGGAAGTGAGGACGTTGGGAAAGTTGCTGGTAAACCAAAGACTATGAAGGGAACTAAATTAGTGATACACTTGGGTGGACGAAATAAAACTATGACGAACTCTCCAAGGTCTGATTCTTCAAGCTATCAGAGGGAACAAGAGGCGTTGACACTGAGTGGTAAGTCTGGTGCTCCTCACCAGTATTGCCTTCTAAGTCTTGCTGCTGTTTATAGGTAGCTCCTGCTGCTTAATTTAAGATGAAATATTGTTGTTGCTTTGTCATTGATTGTGTCAATTCATTGGTCTAATACTCTTATTAATCCTTAATGACTCATCCCTAAAGCTTCTGTTTCTGTTGCTTTGATTTAAAATGCTGTCATGCCTTAATAACTCTTACCACTTCTGGATTTTGTATGTGCGCAGGGAGTGAAGCAGTGAGTCAGCATAGAGTGGGTGATTCTGCAATGGATAGATGGGATGCCACATCGAATTCTGATGACGGTATGTGTTCTGTCCTTTTTTGAAGTTTTTAATCAGGCTTACAGTGGGCATATCTTATCCTCTGTAGCGCGCACCATGGTGATTTTTATGAGATGATTGCAGGTTATAGAGGTGATGGTCCCCATGAAATTAAAGGGCTGAAACCGAAGGAGCGTAACATAATAAAGCTTGGTAAAAGCAAATCACAAGCTCCTGTAATAAATCCCAAATTTGACGGAGGGAATGGACTATCTACTCCAGAAAGCACACATAGTTTGTCACTAAGGAGAAGCGATGAGGCCCATGCGGTTGCAGTGGGGCTGCAAAATAACTTAAAGGGTGAGAAGGTGTCTTTGAGAAAGCATTCAGATAGCAGGCCTGATATATCTGGTGAAAGTAATAAATCTTACAAGCAAGAACCTCCTGCTTCAGATTCCTTGATTAAGGATTCCAGGCCATTGCTAAGACTCAAATTCAAGACTCCTTATCTGGGTTCCTGGCCTGTGCAAGGCGAGGAAGAAAGAGGGTCCATCAAGGGTCAAAGGTCAAAAAGAAAGAGACCCTCACCCTTCGTCGAAAAGTCTAAAAAGATGGAACATGAAGATGACTTGGCATCGCAAGAAGACAATTTAATGAATGAGATGATGGATGCCAATTGGGTGTTGAAAAAGTTGGGTAGAGATGCTATAGGAAAGAGAGTCGAAGTTCATCAGCCTTCCGATAATTCCTGGTGAGTCTCTTCTTTCCTTGATGGTACAAGAAATGCTCTTAGTAGAGAACTTCTGTTAGGGGTTTTAGTTGAGTGCTTAATGGACTAGTGAATATTGATTCTTCGGTTTCTCTCAAGGCACAAAGGAGTTGTTGGTGATGTTATTGAGGGCACATCGATGTTGTCAATTGCTCTTGATGATGGAAGAACTAGGAGGTTAGAGCTCGGAAAACAAGGCATCAGATTTGTCCCACAGATTGAGAAGAGACTAAAATCTTGAAGATCAAGGCATAGCTTGCTAGACCGGTTTCATAGTCTTATGTCTCGAAGTTCCTCACATCCCTGCCAGTGTTGTCTTAAAGCATATCGACTGCATGTCAGCCCGGTTGATGCGTCGTACCAAGGCAGTTGTAATGTGAATCAAGTTTGAAGTTTTCTTCCCTTCTACCATCGATCAGTGACCCAGCCCTAAAAATGGGCTGTGGGGAGGGGGAAATTGCCCCCTTAAATGTCTATTTCTTGTATGCGCTGCATTTTTTTTATGGACAACTGCTTTGTTCAGTGCCTTTTTTGGGTTTTTCCCGCCTAGCTTTTGTTGTATATGATTAGGAATATGTAATGCTGGCCCTTTGTTATATGGGCCTGAGCAACAAGATTTGTATTGTACATCTTAATAACATACTTAGCCATTATTTTAGATGCTAGAACTTGGGATAGAATTGTACTTGGCTTCTTTTATGATTTATTGTATTGACATGCTCGCAGGATCGTCTGTTATCTTCAGCAGTTTTCCTCATCGCAAGGAGGCACTTTTATCTGTTGCAGACTTGCAGTTTTGTTCTTGCACGCCAGTGTTATTGGACTGGACTGGCCGGTTTAACCGAGTCAGCCAGGACCAGGTGACTAGGCCGGTCCGGCCATGCGTTTTAACCCGTCTACCATTTGAACTAGTCAAAAAACGGTTAAACCGGAAAAATTGCCTGTAGGAACCGTAAAGTGATGAACCCCAATTTTTTTTGGGCTTGCTTTGAGATAACTGCAACCGGTGGTGGATTGGGTATCACCGATGGCGGAGCTAATGCACTTCTCCAAATATTGAGGTCTGTATGAAGTTGCGAACTATGAGCCTGAGGTAGATGAGTGGGGAGAGAGAGAGAGAGAGAGAGAGAGAGATGCGAGTGGTGTAACAGAAGGATGCAGAGAATCTAGAATTGTAAAAAGGAAGCCGAAGAACCCCACTCCTAGGAATTAGAGCCATGGGTAAGCATGACAGTTACATCCGAATTTGAAACAAATCTGATCCAATCCGAGGCAAATTATCCGATTCGAATATGATACAGAAAAATTAGAGTCTGAGTTCGATAAAAATAATCCAAATATGAGTCGGATTCGGAGGAAGGGTATAATCCGATCCGACTAATTATTTTAAATACTTAAAATTTAAACTTTAAAATTTTTAAAAATAAAATCTACCCACAATAATATATCCTAGGATCCCTAGCCCACATTCCCCCCAACCGCACCTCAGGCTGCCAGCGGCCTAGCCCACCTCTCCATTTTTTATTTCTGCAATTTTTTTTGCTTTTAATATGTAAAAATTATTATGTTGAAATGTTTGAAATCCTAACAAGCAACACTCACTCAATCTCTCTCCATGCGCCTCCCATCAAACTATCAGCGCTACTCTCTCTCTCAACCTCTCCTTGGCAGCTTGGCCCCCTCAGCTACCCTCTCGCGCTCTCTGCTCGCGGTGGCGCTCCAATTTCGCTGGTCGCCACTTTGCCAGTCCATATCCCACTGCTCGGCCGTCGACCCTTACTTCCGGCTCCTCGGCGTTCTCTTTCATTGAGCCTCAAACCCAGGTCTAGTAGTCGGTTAGTCCATACTCCCATCTCTCTAATCTTCTTCTCTGATTTTGTTCTTTTGTGATTTTGTTCAAACGCAGTTCTCTGTAGTCGACCCTCAGTTTTGGCTCCTCGGCCTTCTCTTTCTCTGAGCCTCAAACCCAGTTCTCTTTCTCTAAACTTGTTCTTTTGTGATTTTGTTCTGTTATGATTAGAACTTGGAAAATTTTACTTATGATGATTATTGATTAGAAATCCCCTTTTTACTTGTTCTTTTTCATTACTTATGATGATAATTGGAACTTGAAATATGTTACTTTTGTGATTTTGTTCGTAATTTAACTCTATTATATGATGATAATGACTCTGTTGCTTCTTGTTGTGATGTTGGTAATCTTGTATCTTC
The DNA here is from genome assembly GCA_029747015.1 of Carnegiea gigantea. Lineage (NCBI taxonomy): Eukaryota > Viridiplantae > Streptophyta > Magnoliopsida > Caryophyllales > Cactaceae > Carnegiea > Carnegiea gigantea. Next base: position 93,476 of record JAKOGI010000682.1, read on the forward strand.
TGACAAAACCCTGGAATTTTAGTTTTGGATTGTGCACTTAGTGGTTCTGATTAAGGCAGTTTATTACTTAGTTTGATTCTGGCTTTAATTAATTTTGCTTTGTCAACAATGATGAAATTCAATTGCTTTAGATTTTTTGACTAAGAGTTTAAGACAATTCTTATTCTTTTTGACAATTATTATTAAGATGGATCAACATCAACATGGTGATTCGTCTGATCCTTGTGAGGTGCAATTAGCTCAAGAAGAATCATTTGCTCTCAGAGGTATGCCACATGCCCAAAATTGCACTAGAGATGACATAAACCAAGCCAATCCAGAGCATTTTAGTGTTGAAACAAGCGAAAATGGTGCTGATAGTGGATCTAAGAGGAAGCTAACTTCAACGGTGTGGCAACATTTTGAAAGGAAGTCCATCAATGGAAAAGAAAAGGCAATTTTGTATGGGTTGTAAAGGAGTTTTTGTTGGTGGAGGTAAGAATGGTACTACACATTTGAAAGATCATTTACAGAGATGTTTAAAGGTGAAAAATCAAGCAGATAATAGGCAAACTTTCTTGAAAGCAACCATTAGCAAGGATAGTTCTACTATTACAATAGGAAAATACAAATTCAAGCCAGAGGTTACAAGAAGTGAACTAGCAAATATGATCGTTTTACATGGATATCCTCTTACTATGGTTGACCATATCAGGTTTAGAAGATATTCAAAAAGTTTGAACCCTGATTTTAAAATGATTTCAAGAAATACTTTGAGATCTGAAATCTTTGAAACTTAATAAGGAGGAGAGAGAGAGAGGTTGAAAAAACTATTGTCAACAGTTGAGGAAAGAGTTGCTATTACAACCGATGTGCGGACTTATAAGAATCAAAAGAAGGGGTACATGGTTGTGACAACACACTGTATTGATGATGATTGGACTTTGCAAAGTCGACTTATCAGGTAATTATGTTATTTAACCTATCTTGGACTTTCTTATGTTGTATTTGATTTAATGTGATATTGTTTATTTAATTCTTTGCTTATTTTTGTTAAGTTAAATTGTTTTAGGTTTGCATATGTCCCATGCCCACATACCAAAGAGACTATAGTTAAAGTGTTGCTTGAATGCTTGGTTGATTTCAATTTGGATGAGAAAATATCTACTGTTACCGTGGATAATTGTACTAATAATGATGGTGCAGTAGAGGGTTTACTTGCAGAGCTTGATTCTGCTATGCTTACTTTGGATGGTAGATTTTTACATATGAGGTGTTGTGCTCACATTTTGAATTTGATTGTTAAAGATGGTTTGGATGTCATCGGTGATGCAATTGAGAAAGTTTGTGATGCGGCCGCTTTTTGCACAACAACTCCCAAAAAATTTGAGAAATTTGAAGATGCTTGTAGATATTTTAAGATTGGTGCAGGTAAGAAGCTTGTGTTAGATTTTAAGACAAGATGGAATTCGACATCTGAAACGTCGAAGATTGCTCTAATGCATAAAGAGGTTTTTGCTCGGTTGAAGAAAAATAGCAAAGGAAAAGAGGAAAAGTTTACTTTACCTACTTCATATGAATGGCAAATGGCGAAAGATATTTGTGCTAGATTGGCATTATTTAGTAGGACAACTGAAGCATTTTCAGGTAAACATTATCCCACTGTAAATTTATATTTTCAGAAAGTTTGTGAAATAAGATTGGCTTTAAGAAAGTGGTTGTGCTGTGGGAATAGTGTGATTGAAGCACTGGTGGGAAATCTGATTTTGAAATTCGACAAGTATTGGGATGTAATTAATTACATTTTAACGGTGGCATCAATTCTAGATCCTAGGAAGAAGTTAGAATGTGTGTCGTTCTATTTTCATCTTATTTATGGTGATGGGTATGAGTTTGAATGCGATAGAATCAAATGGTTGTTGATTGATTTAATTGATGATTACAAGGGCAAAATGCATTTTACGAACGAGTCTTCTTCCTCGGGGACAATGGAGTCCGATGCTATTATTGGGAAACAGTCATTTGATGAGATTGATGATTATGGGAACTTGTGGGAACAGCATGCGCTACAAGCGCCATTCGAAAGTTCTTGTAAATTTGAAGTTGATGTTTATTTGGAAGAGGAGAGGTTCATTATGGATGAGCAAAAATTTAGCATTTTAACATGGTGTAGTGCTAACTCAGGCAAATATCCTATTTTTTCAAGGATAGCTAGATATCTACTTGCGGTGAATATTTCTACCATTCCTTCATAAAGTGCGTTTAGTGTGGTGGCAAAGTTGTTAGCCCACAACGTAGTAGACTTCATCCAACAACTGTAGAAGCTTTGATGTGTCTTCAAAGTTAGCTATTTATGCAATACAAAGGCAACTATTTACTGAAGCATTCTTTGAACATATTTGTTTGTCTTTTACATCTAATATATATTTTTTTATCTAATTTTATTATTCTGTTTGTAGATACTACGAAAGAGAATGCTTTGGCATTTGTACCATCCTTGAAGATGAAGACATGGATGTTCAATCTCAAGAAGAAAGCCAAGGTAATATTGGTCTTTTATATCTCTTATTTCGAAAACTACATTTCTATTTTTCATTTTAATTAATTTATATATTCACCATTTTGTAGATTGTGGATTACAAATTTGAGAATGCTGAGACCAATAGAGGAGAAGGGTTAAATGGAGCAAGTGTCGGATTTGTACTCTTTTTTTTAATGAGTTGGATATTTTATTTGCGAAATTTCATGCGTATGTTGTTCTTCTTAAGACTTGTGTTTCTTGGAAACTTGGGACACGTTTTCATTTTGTTGAGTGTGAAACATGTACCTTCTTTCTTCGTGTAGCTTAAATATTTAATGCACATGATCGCATCGATAGGTGGGAACAATATAAAAAAATTGTGTAAAATTATTGCGCGGCGAAAAAAATTAATTCGGATCCAACTCCAATCCGATCCGATCCGAGTCGGATCGGATTCGGAGGTTCTCCGATCCATCAGATCAGATTCGAATCGGATTTTCGAATCCAAAAATAATCAGAAGCGGATTCGGATGTTCCAATATCCAATTCGGATCCGATCCGTTGACATCCCTAGTCATGGGCCTCCATTCCCCTTTATTACTCTTTCTTTTAATAATTTTTTATGTTTTATTTTTTTTTATTATAGGATTTTCTGGGGTAAAGTTGGTTGTGATTAACGCTGACAAAATTTCAGGTCCAGTTGGGTCGGACAAAATGAAAATTCGGACAAGAAATTTATATCCAATACTCGATTTTTTCTGGTTGGACAATTCGGACGAGGATAACTCGGGTCAAAATCGGGTTCAGACAATAAGAATATGAAAAATATTGTGTTTGAATTTAAACTTAAGACGAATAATTCATGACCGTACCTGTTTTTTTTTGGGTATGACAAATTTGGATATTCGGGTTTGACACAGATGCTTGGATTTTTGCTTTGGCCATGTGATATGAATAGATGTGGCAAAACTGATCTTATCTGAATGACCAGAACCGAATGACCCGAAACTGGACCTGAATCGACGTTGGAAAGAGTTGAACTGATTTCGACCCGAAACTTAAAATTGAACTGACCCTGAACCGACTCGAAATCTTACTGACCCAAAACACGAAATGACCTGAATCGAATCTGAACTTAGCTAAAATTTTATTCACCCGATTTGACTTGAAACCCGTAATAACCTAAACCGAATCCGAATTGACCTGAAATCTTATTGACTCAATGTAGGCCAAAATCTGAATTAATTGACATGAACCGAATCATACCCGAACCGATCTAACCGGGGCACAAATGACCCAAACCCAAACTAACCCAAATTCAAGTTTGACTTGACCTGATTCTAACCCGATCCAATTCAAATTTGAAGTAGTGAATGGTGATACTATCTGCACAATGGCACAACAACCTTACTTGATATTCATGATGCGAAAGGTGAAAGCAGCTAACAAAACCTTACCTTGAATAGATGAAACATTCCGTTTGCAATTTTGGAAGGAAATGACTTGATGAGGATTTGACGCATCTAAGAAACAAAATTGAAAATATAGAATCAAGCACTTAAAGCTATTCTATGGTTTATGTTTATTAGGTATAACCTTTCGAATTTTTTAATCTTTAATTTGATGGTTGGGGAAAAGGGAGGATTTATAGCACTATTTGTCCAACCACTTGATTATTTCCAATGTCATGCATTGGTTAGACCCATGACTTATGAGAGAGAAATTGATGGGCTTTCAAAATCCCTTTTTTTTTTTTTTTGTTTATGGTCAAATTTTAGTGGAAATGAAAGCGAAGAAAAAAAAGGGCGCAACTGACCCACCTGGCCAGCCCCAAAAGATAACCAAATCCAAATCCAATACTCCAAAAATTTTGCCGCTAGGCGGGGTAGGCGGGTCTGATGTAGTATCCCTAAAAGACAATACAAATCAAAATCCAACCATTTCACCTTTCAACTACGCAACAAGACACACAATCACCACCACTGCTCATCATTGTCATTATCACAAATTCAGCATTGACTATACCAACATTAGCATGACAGTAATAATAACAAGAACAAAAAATTACATGGAAATTGGAAAGCAAATCAATAACATAATATCAATCATAATTACACCGTAAAAAATGAGGCTTTTCTTCAACTGCAAAAAAGAGGATTTCAATTTTGGAGCTCATCAGAGGTGCTGAGTAGGAACCTTGCATCAACATCCGCTTTACTGTGCTAGAATTTTGTGTTGTCATTTTTGTGGCAATGGTATGATTCTTGTAGTAGCTTGTGTTTGGTTTTTGTGGTGTGACCAGGTCCATTGTGTTGCTATTTATTCCCTTTGTGCCCTTGACATTCAATAATTGAAAAAAAAAAGGGTTTGGAGCCCATTTGGTTACAAATGGGAGAGCTTTATGCCTTTTTATATATCAAGGAGATCATATGGAGGAGCTATCATTTCGATCCCAACTCCCAAATCCCTAATTGGCACGACTGGAGCTAGTTATTTAGTACTCTACAATACTAATAAGTTTTGTATGAGACCGTCTCACATAAAACATATCGTGAGATAAATATTTTTGTAGTGACTTTTAATAATAATTGGATTAACTAATAGTTTATTTAGAGAGTGACTCTAATAAATGTCATTGTTAGATGAACTATTAGTCACCCATAAATTAAAAAGTCACTATAAAATATATTTTAGTTACTACAAAACATAAAAAAAGGCGCTCTTGAAGGTGCCGGTCTCAGAATAACTTTTATGCGAAATAACTTAACTCAAGAATTTGTGTCTACACAATTATGTATTAAATGTATAATACTGTTTTCTATTTTTTTTGGTACGTACTAATTTTTAATTAGAAATAATGAATTATGTTCTGCCGCACTAACCTTGTGCCGTTTTAGATGTTGAAAACAGAAGTGTAAAAATAAAAAAAGGTAGTGTTTGGTTGGAAGGAAAATGTTTTTCCAGAAAATCATCTTCTGTGGAAAATATTTTTCCAATGAAAATTAATTTTTATGTCACATTTTTCGTTGTTTGGTAGATATATCATTTTCCCTTAAAAGAGAAAAATGTCAATTAAATTGTTTAAATGGTGAAAAATATTGACTGAATGGTCGTAGTTGAGATAAATGTTGACCAAATGAAGGAATTTTGACCTTAAAATTCATATTTGAGTTTTTTTCAATGCTTCCTCTCAGATAATCAAGTTTCAAACTAAACCGTTGAAATTATCTTAGTGAGGAAAAACATTAACCGAATTGTTTAAATAGCAAAAAATATCAGTTGAATTGTCACGGCGGAGAAAAAGTTGACAAAATGAAGGAGTGTGGTGCTTAAAATCTGGATTTTAGCCAATTTTAATATTTTCTATTAGATGATCAAATTTCGATCCAAACTATTGAAATTATTTTAGTGGTGAAAAATATTGACTGTACTGTTTAAGGAGTGAAAAATATCAATTGAATTGTTATTGTGGAAAAAAATATTGACCAAATGAAAGAATATCAAGCTCAAAATCTGAATTTGAGCCTATTTTAATATTTTCTATCTGTTCATTAAGTTTGGATCCAAACCGTTAAAATTGTTTTAGTGGCGAGTCGATTGAATTGTTTTAATAGCAAAAAATGTCGATTAAATTGTCGTGGTGGAGATAAATGTCGATCAAATAAAAGAAATTTAAGCCGAAAATTTAGATTTGAGTTTATTTTAATCTTTCTCATTAGATAGTCAAGTTTCGATCCAAACTGTTGAGATCGAATTTTGCGCCTAAACTTCAGTCGACCATATCATCAAAGAGTTGAAGGAAGACAATTAACTTCCTATCTTCTCAAAAAGGAAAACAATTTCTGCCATTTGGGGGAAAATCATATTCTTTGGAAAATAGTTTCCATCTTTTATTGTGGCAAACAACGGAAAATTGGAAAATAATTTTCTAAAAAATCATTCCGTCCTTCCAACCAAACACTACCTAAAATTGAAGTTTTGTCCATAACGACCAGTTGATTAATTCTGATCAATACTATCCAGTATGGACCAATATAGATTAATATTCGCCGATGCTTGATCGATATAGAAATGGTACATGTGAGTTGTTCCAATGTTGTTAAGAACATTGGTTATAAGTATAATCTTCATTCTTTATAAGAAATACTTTTCCTCCTTCCCGGACCTTGATAAAGCGAAAAAGGACATTAAGACAAAGGAAAATAATATTTATTTCATGACAATTTTTATGAAATGCTTCTACCAATAATTATGTAGGACAAACTTCTTCTATAACCTAACAACCTTTTTTTTCACATCTCACAATCTTTTTGCGTGATCCTTTAGGACAAGCTTTTGGAGGTGTTTGTTTTTGGCTGTTTGGATAATTTTTTTTTTTTCCTAATCAAAATTGGATGTTTTTGGATTCCAAAAAATTATTTTTCAAAAAGTTAAACCAAGTAGCTTTTTCAAATAATTATTTGGATTTTAGTTTCCAAATGACTATAATGCCCAAAGATTGACCTAAATTATACCAATTGTCCACAAATTCTACGTCCAAATAAAAAGCAAATAATGTAATAGGTAGTAGATATAGTATAAATTTTTAGGGATAGCAACGGGGCGGGTTAGAGATGAGCGCATATTCCCATTCCCATTCCCCGTCCCTGCTCAGCTCCCCGCCCCCCCATCCCTGCCCCGTTCTCCATTGCGGGGTAAAAATTCCTCCCCGTTCCCATCCCCAGTGAGGATTCAATCCCCGATGGGTCCACAACGGGGATTTTTACCCGCAACTTTTTTTTCCTCCTATGTGAAAACTATATTACAAGTTGGATCTTAGATGAAAGGTCAAGTTGCCCAACAGACTTAGCTAAATTGTACAAAACTCTTGTAGGTTCCATGCAATGTAAGTTTAACAAATTTTATCAAAGTTTATAATTCAATCCAAATTAAAGTTTAACAAGTCTATGCAACACAATCAAACCAAAATCTAAGAAGTCAAACGCAACCCAATCAAAGTCTAAGAAGAAAAATAGAGATTATATAGCTAGTTTTTTTTCAAGTAAATTTACCCATCTAACCTTAATCTTATGCTCATAAATAAAGGATTTATATACAATTTTAATTATAAATGGGGACGGAGATGGGTGTTTTTCCCCAATCGGGAATGGAGAAGCGGTGATGGAGACCGAAATTTTTTCCCAGCCGGGTAAGTGAGGACAGGGACGTGGTAAAATTGTATATGAAGGATTTACATACAATTTTAATCAAAATGAAGGAAAAAGCACAACTTAGATTGGGCGAAAAAAATTCAGAAAAGAAGATGTAGATCTTTCCAGAAAATGGAGGAAGAAGAACAAAATCAAACAACATAATCTGTCAAAATTCGGATCAAAAAATTGTAAAAATTAAACCCCAAAAAAAAGGATTGGAGTTGGGAAAAAAAAAAAAAATCAGAAAAGGGGAAAGAATGAAAGGTGAAGGCAAATAAGCAACCACACTTTTCCAGCAAGCACCACTACTGTTGGAGAGGGTTCCGCGGAGGTCAGATGGTCGGCGGTGCGGTGGTCAATGGTGGCGACAATTGTGTGGATGGGTTTGATGATGGAGGAGAGAAGAGAAGATGCGCGTATGTGCTATTAAGGTGATGGTGATTCTAGTGGGTTCTGGCAGTGGTAAAACATTGTTTGTGGTGGATGAAGTGGTGCTGTTGGGTGGCTCTGGCAGGATGCTAATGGTGAGGATGAAGGCAAAGCAGGGAGGGAGTGAGATGGTGGTGGTGAGGACGAAGAAACAAGAAACTAAGGGCCTGTTCTCTTTAATTTATTTTTAGATAGAATAAGTTCAGATAAGTTCAGTTCAGAATAAGTTTAATTTAGAAAGTTCAGAATAAGTTCAGATAAGTTTAGTTCAAAAAGTTCAGAATAATAAGTTTAGCAAATAACTTCAGAATAAGTTCAGTTAAGTTCAGTTCAGAATAAGTTCAGCAAATAAAATTCAGAATAAGTTCAGATAAATTCAGTTTAGAATATGTTCAGACAAAATAAGATAAAGAGAACAGACCCTAAGATCTACAATTTTTATTTTATTTTATTTTTTGGTCAATCCTTGGCGGGTTGGGACTTGATGCCCCTCAATGAGGAGGGGTTCAATTTCCAATGATTTTTTTGGGGGGGGGGGGAAGGCTTGATACCCCAAGGTATCAAGTTCTGTTCCCTAAAATGCTCACCAAATATTAGAGAGTGGAGCTTGAAATCTTGGATTTCAAGTCCCCAACTCCATTTTTACTCACCAAACAACCCTTGATAAGAAAATTGAATACTAAAAAATAAAAATCATGTGTATATAAATAATAAAATAGAGTTAAGGGTAGAAAAAGTAATTTTATCAAACAAACTTTTACATAAACATTCAATTTGACAAACACTTTTTTAAATACAAATAATTAATGCAATCAACTAATAGAAATATCTGATACAGGCTGTTAACAATAAACAACTAATACAAACAGCTAACAGTAAACAATTATAGTTGTTTGCCAAACAAAAACTTTGATCTTATGATAAAAACAATATTCACGGTTCATATTTTCAACTTTTTTTGACTTTAAGGGCATCATTTTGGAGTACTCTTCAAGCCAACGTTGTAGTTATATTTATACTATTAATAATAGAATACTGTTTATAGTACATGCTTGTTTCTTATAAAGGGATATATGTGTGAATTTGTTTGCCATTTTAAATCAAAGAATAAAATATAGAATATCAAAAAAAAAAAGGGCACTAGATGATCTTTTGTTCCAGCGTTGGCCACCATTTGGAGAAAATAAGGGCCTGTTCTTTTCGACTTATTTTCAAACAGAATAAGTTCATATAAGTTCAGTTCAAAATAAGTTCAGAATACGTTTAGTTCAGAAAGTTTAGAACAAGTTCAGATAAGTTCCGATAAGTTCAGTTCAGAAAGTTCAGAATAATAAGTTTAGTAGATAACTTCAAAATAAGTTCAGAATAAATTCAGATAAATCCAGTTCAGAGTAAGTTCAGAATAAGTTCAGTAAATAACTTTAGAATAAGTTCAAAATAAGTTCAGATAAGTTCAATTCAGAATAAGGGCCTGCTCTCTTCGACTTATTTTCAGACATAATAAGTTCACATAAGTTCAGTTCAGAATAAGTTTAGTTTAGAAATTTCAGAATAAATTCAGATAAGTTTAGATAAGTTCAGTTCAGAAAGTTAAGAATAATAAGTTTAGTAAATAACTTCAGAATAATTTCAGAATAAGTTCAGATAAGTTCAGTTCAGAATAGTTCAGAATAAGTTCAGTACATAAAGTTCAGAATAAGTTCAGATAAGTTCTATTCAGAATAAGTTCAAACAAATAAGACGAAGAGAACAGGCCCTAACTTCAGTCAAAATAAGATAAAAAAAACAGGCCCTAATTTGGTTTAGGCTGCTGTATTATCGAAGTTTGTACTGTTCTTTATCGATTGCATGTACAATAACAAATTTACACGCTCTGAACTTTTTCTTTTCCCTCCCTCTACCCAAGAAAAAAGCAAACCTTGATCGAATCTAATACAAGACAGGTTAGAAAAGAAGGTTACGTTAATTACGAAATCAGAGGGGAAAATAAATAAATAAATAAAAAGCATGTGACATGCCCCATAACATATATATATATGTATATATATAGTGCAGCACTTACAATACTTAATTAATGAACACTTCATCAATATTACTACGATTGTTTTAGGTAACAACGAATCATGATGCATATCCTAAACGAAAACGAAGACGATTGCATACAGTTAGTTAAGTGTTGACACGCCAATTCTTGATGGCTTGTAACACCGCTTGCTTCACTACTTGAGCGTCCAAACTATCTTCCCCTTCATTCTGGAATCATATGCATGTTCATAAATAAAAATGCTTCACCCATATAACATGAAGTTACTTTCTCATATGTATGTCATAATTAACATCACCCGAGACACACACAGAGACAGACAAATTAAAATAATAAAGTATTATAATGTATATCCCGTCCGTTTTTCTTAAAATAGGGGCATGCAAAAAAATCTAAAATTGAAAAACCAAGCCAAAAACCAATTAACTAGGTTTTTTTGGTTCAGTTGCAGTTTATATTTTTGCCAAATCAAACAAATTTTGGTTAATTGAATTTCTAATTAAGCAGTTTTGATCACCCCTGCTTCCAAATACTTCAATGTTGATCTTAGCAAGGATGAACTCAATTTTAGGGTTTAGTATTATCATCGATAATGATAATTGATAAATCACAAGTACGAGTGTTTTGTATCAGCTTAAATCCCATAGTATTATGGATTAAGTTCCCCTCCGGCCCAAGAAAAAAAAGAAAAGAAAAGAAAAGATGGGATAGTATAGTAATAGTATTGCTGGTCATATATTGTATAAATCATCTAATTACTTACAATTTTTCATATTTATAAAACTACACATATAATATTTATTTCATCAATAGGGTGATCTTAAAGAGTGTCCTTTATATTGGTCGATCAGTGTAGTGTGTATATTCAATTTTAATAACTGATAATTAATTATAATATGTTGAAAATGCAATAGTTTTATATTTTATGAAGTATTAGTTTATGTTAAAAAAGTGTTTTACGATAAGAGATTTATCACCAACCGTCATCTATGATTTTAGATAGAAGCGTGATATTACTTGTACTTCCATGCACATATAAGATGACGAAGAGTTATTTTGAGCATAGATTCTATTACAATCCTCAGGAACCTTTAGTAGTAACGAAGTTATCTCATCTTCTGCAGTACTTTTCTACTAAGCTAGCCCTGTCAATAATTCACTTATCGTTGCTCAATTATAATATGCAAAATTGCAATGCCCCATTAAAAAATGGTACCTTAATTGAATCAATACTATCTGCAGAGACATATCATACGCGTGAGTTTATAATTGTGTAAAATATATCAAAAAAAGGATGATTTTATACGTACAATTTGTATGTTCTAATATGCTTCACCATTAATCATATCATTTTTTAAAATTTAATACATAAAAATATAATTTTTAACTGAGACAAGACATTTAATTAGATGCCAACCAGTAGTTAGTGTGAATAAGATCTTGGGTTTGCATGTTTCACATGAAGATAATTTGAATTGGGAGTGCTCTACTCCTTAATTACAGACCGATGGCTAGATCAATTCAAGTTTACAAGGATTAATTAAACACCGAAAAACGGAGAGTAATTCAGTATACTTATCTTTCTATACATGGTCCAAATAACGTGGGACCTAGCAAATTGATTAACTAATTCAGATATATGTTAAATAAGCACATCTAAGGATGCTGAAATTTTAGGTCTGCTTTATGCATATCATGTGGGGTTCAATCATCAAATTAGAGCATATTGGTTGCTCCTATATATATATTCGTGTTCAAAACTTTAAGCATAACATTGTTGAGGAAAATCTCAAAGTCAAGCTAGTTAGGATTGGATCATTTCAGGTTCCTATGAAAGTTGGTTCCTCTGATTTTCATATTGTCAATCAATTATAGCTCAGGAAATACACCTCTGAAAATAATCTTCCAAAAACATGAAAATTGACATGTTTAAACACCTAAACCAACGCAACTTGTCAATCTTGCCTATTTTTACATGTTTATTTTACCAACTATAGAGAAAAAAATCAATTATGGGTCAGCCGGACTGTTAATAAGAAAAGTTGCGTGAGCTCTTTAGCAGGTTTTTTGATTCGTGGAAGACAGTGATCATGTACTATTGGGGAGCTTCACGTACATATCACATCTACCGATCAATCATGTGTTTGGAATGTTAAACAGTTCTAATCTGATTGGCATGGGAACAAAATGATGTGGCGCCTAACTAGCATCTCCAAAACTAATGTGTAAGTAATAATTGAATGTACTTTAATGAGCACATGAAGGAAACAAATCAATGTGGATACTGTAAAAGTGATAATGTATATATATCATACACTTGAAAATATGTACTCTCACTTATCAAGTATATATATTTTTCTAACGTGTATTTATCGTATAAATAAATTTTAATATGTGGTACTGATGTGATTTATGGGAGCATGTGCTTCTAGATGTATAATATAAGCTTTACTGCAAAAGCTCTCTTCACTTTACACAATAATCAATAAGAGGGTTTGAAATTTGAACTTAAAAAGTTTCTTTCAAAAAGCTTCTAATATTATAATTAAGAATCATCTCAACTAAAAGCTTAAATTGATAATTGAAATCCCAGAAATAAGTTCGACACTCTAACAAAACTTATAAGGTGATTTAGGCCTACATCTGAATGGTTTTCATATAACTATGTAATCGATATGTTAGGTGTATCTCAAGCATCAATGTCCATGAAATTAATAAAGTTAAGTCTCATCAAAGTATTCCTATATCTTCAATAATTAGATTACATGTAAGCTTTCCATTGAAATAATTGATGAACATAGTTCATATGTTTTCGGAGTCCACATTGAATTATTGCGCCTGATAATTAAGGGGTAGGTTATGCACCATCCACATTTCAAACCCAAAGAGTATTTATATGAAATATCATTTTAAAGTATAAAATTATTTCTAAACCTTTAACTACAATCTTTGTAACTAGATAGTTCTTGAACATTAAAGTTCACCAACTCATCAAAGAGTAATGATCATAAGTAAAAGTACCTCTTCTCCAACAGCTTCAAGTTGAAAACAATCTGCACAGGAAACCCTAGCATCAAGCACTTCAAGCCCCAGCTCCTCCAACGCTTCAAGAATGGAGACCAACAAGCCTGGGCAACTAGTCTCTGAGAACACATTTATTAGGAACCCTTTTTCTAGGGTTTCCACTCTCACCTGACAACAACAATGATTAATTTCAAATAATAGATTAATAAATATGATTAATTATCGAAAAATCTGAATCCCACAAATCATGAGGAGAAAAAAAGACAAATTAAACATGAAGGTAATTACTGCGCAAATTAAATACTACTCTAGCTTGGAGGAAAAAAAATTGGATGAGGAATTGGTTTAAATTTGTCTTTTCCAGAGATCCTTTTTGTCATTTCTAATAATTTCACACGCACTTGTACTAACCACTATGAAGATACTGCCAATACTTCAGCACATTTTGGGCCATACAACAATAGCATCCCTTAGTAATTACAAAATAGTTGCAGAATACTAGTATGTCCAGTTTAGCCCCTAATGTGAGTAATATATTTGAAGATGTCAACCAAGAAAATTATTTCAAAACAAGTTTATATATTTTGTCTCCATACCTACTTACCAATTATTGGAAAAAAGGGCCCGGGTGCAAGTAGCATTTTTATGTTTGATTATTTTAAAACAAATGCAATATATACTGTATATATACACAAACACGCACACACTCATATATATATATATATATTAATAATATAACTAAATAAAACCAAATCATACCAAACCATTAATCATGTCGTTAACTCGACCTAGAGTAGAGTTGAAAGGTGGTTATTATATGAGCGTTGTTCTTATACTGAACAACCAAAGAGACGATTCCAAGACAATCTTACATTAATATAATTTAGAAAGATGTTGATTGCATGCGTACTACTTCACAATAAAAGGAAGTACTTCAAGATTTGATAAGTGGGGCTTTCAGTACTAATTTGATATTAGTTGGAGATGGTAAATGGTAGCTGTATATATATATACCTTAATTAATGGAGTTTGATCGTCCTGATCATCACGGCTAGAACTACCGCTAAAACTAATGTCCTGATTAAGCCTTTCAACCTTTTGCTTTAAGTCCTTTATGTACTTTGAAGCATCTACTAGAATTGATGCCTTGTTCACCTGCCCATATGAACAGCAAATACCATCTCGGTTAGAGAAATACACAGATTTGTGTATCAGTTTTCTCAGCTGGTAAAATATCACTTACAGCGTTGGAGTTGGTGACTGAACGGAGGTGCTGGTATTTCTCCTCCAAAGCTGCTCTCTTTTGCTCCCTTGACACCATCTCTCTCTCTCTCTCTCTCTCTCTCTCTCTCTCTCTCTCTCGTTTCTCTTTCTAGATTTACAAGGATGATCTTTGGGTGCCCGGAGGAAGAGGGAAGGTGGGAGGGCCTTATAAATCGAATTTCTGATCCCCTTTTGTTTTTTAATTTGCTGCTACGCCCACATCATGAGCTGTTACACCACACTTTTGTTCCAAATGCAAATCAACAAAATTCACGTAAAATTATATTTCATGTATCAGATTCAGAGTGTCATGTTCGCTGTTACAACTTTACCCCCAATCTGCTTTCTTTTCTTTTAACGGGGCCTCTGTATAGTTCTCTCTCTCTCTCTCTCTCTATATCCTACTGTTTTAAGTTGGTTTCTAAATAATAAATAAACTATTAAAACGTTGAAATGGGATAAATTCTAATTTGTACGTAACTGGGTACATTGGCTAGTATCCTAATGTACTTTATCCTATCATGTTCAAAGTTTTTTTTGACTATTTAATCATGTTCAGATTATTGTTCTTGATCGATGTTCTATATTCAGTTCACCCTCCTAAAGTCTTGTTCTTTTTAATCTGATTTAGGTGAACTTATTTGAATTGAAGTAAAATTATTTTTGTTGAATGCAACATTAAAACAAACTTATTTTTGCTGACCGAATTGAATACTTTTTTTTTTATTTCAGCAAAACTTAATTTTAGTGCACTGCACTAAGCTATACTTGTTTAAAATGGAAAAAAAAAAAAAAAAGTTGAGAAGAAGAGGCTTTAACTACAAATATAATGATCATACAATTTGATAATGTTGAGGAACTTCTTTGTCTCAGATACTTGAAATCATAATTTTCAGTAACAAAGACTAACAGCATTGAATAGCCATAATATGTAGACCTAGCAAATGGGTCATTTGGATCAGGTACAGGTCAGGTCATGTTTCGGGTTAAGTGATATTGCGGGTCGGTTCTGTTTGAGTCGGGTGAACTTTGGTTCGGTCAATTTTGGGTCAATTAATTTTGGTCTAATATGCTTGTTATGCAAAAACAAGCAATTTTGTAGAAAATTTCGGATCGGGTATAGTTCAGTTTAGGTCAATTCGAGTTACGGGTCCACTTTCGAGGAGCATATTTAGGATGTCTGGTCGAGTATGAGTTCGAATCGTTTGGTTGAGATTTCGAGTCTTGAGTCAGTTTTATCAAGTCTAACAATATGCCATTGAGTAGTAGAAACTCAACCACCGCCACCATAATACAAAATATTTAATAAGTGCCCCTCTTGCATGAGTTGAGGTTGATATTTCACCTCAAGTTTGGTGCAATGCTGCTTGTCTTAGTCGTATACAGTTGATCAATCTAGTGAAATTTTATGCACTTATGATTCTTAGAGAGAGATGATCAAATCGAGCGTGACAAATTATATTATATTTTTGCAAGTATGTATCTATAGATTGTTGATGTACTATAGTATGTTTGTTCAAATATATAAAATATTTGTTCACAAATATTACAGAAGTGGGTATTTAATTACAAGAGTATGAGAAGTTTAGAAAGAGAGAACAACTGATCAAGATTTGGCTTATAATCATTACTGATTTTAAAAATTCATATTAATTTCATTTCTTATCTCCATATTACTTGGAATTTCTCAAAAAGTGTCCTGTTCATAGTGAGAGCCCACTCTTGGAGAACAGTGAAGTGGTCAAGCAGCCAAATGAGACTAATGGGAATGACACTAATTGCAATCAACTTCCCAAATATTCATATCAAGAACTCACTATCCATTTAATTTCTCCAACAAACTATAAATTTTATCAAACTATTCGGTTGTTATCTAGAACTCACTATCATACTCAATTTCGACTACATTTGAAACATTCCGTGGGAAATTAAATCTTTGAACGAAATATGATACCCTATTTGAATGAGCTGCATTAATTCTTAAATCTTTGAGAATTAATAACTTTGTAAGTTGAGAAATTCCAGTGGGCATACATAATCTACTACCAAGTGATACTGTTCAAAAAATTATGGAGATCTCTCAAAAATGTAGATTTGGCTGCTAAAGCAAGTTGTTGTAAATTAACCAACAAGATTAATATGATATAATATATGAAGCAACATACTTTTCGTATAGGGTTTCGTAAAATTATGGTGGCCACCATCGAGTTGAGGCTTATTTTTCCATGCACAAGCTATACGTTTATTTGGACATTTCTTATCTCATCATGAGAGACTGGGGCTTTGTTCTTTTTGATCTATGACAATTGACAACCTTCCTTTCTACCATAGTGTTCTTTGTAACTTATTGGCCTACTTGTCTTTCTTTTATCACCTTTTATGTTTCTTCCGATTCCTCTTATTTTATTCCAAAGTCTATATCATACATCTGAGAGTACGTACTTCCGAAAGTTGCATAAGCAAAATATATGTTAATAACTACTCATATGATAAATACACATTAAAAAATGTGTATATATATATATATATATATATATATATATATATATATATATATATATATATATATGACAATAGGAGTATATACTCTCAGGTGTATATAATAATTTACCTCTCCAATTTCTTTTAACATTTGGTAGTCTTCTTTTGATTTAAGAAAGCTGACCCTAACACTCTCTCTATATATAGAATTTAAAACCGCTATAATATATATAGGCAAGATTTATGAGAATAATTGAGAGGTAGAGCGAAGGGGGGCAAAATGGAAAAAGGAGGGGGATGTGATGGGAGGGGTAAGAGAAAGTAAAAAATCTTGCATGAGGGGAAATATTGCATATATAATCAAAAAAGAAAAAAAATGAAGGGGGTATAGAATACGATAGAGAGAAAGCACAGCGTAACCCTCAGAAAAGGGAATCTGCACGTGATCCAACCAGCTGCTGGATGTTGTTTTTGTTCATTAGAGAGAGCACATTATTTTGGCATCGAAAGCAACGAAAGAAGCTGTCAAACCCTTTTTTGTATTTGTTTACCTATCAAATTATAAGCTTCCAAACACTTCTCACGGGGCCGATTTCACCAGTCCTCACTCCTCCCTCTCTCTCATCATCACTCCTAGACCAAGCAAAAGGGTTGTTCGATTCTGATACAGATCGGGTTATACTTGGATTAATCAAATTTTGTCAAAAGGCAATTTGGTTCTGGTCGATCCCGTGATATTCAATGCATATTGATTTCTGATCAATTGATATTTAGTCTAATAAGTTTGTTATGTAAAATAAAGAAACTTTGTTAGAAATTTTTGAGTCAAGTTTGGATCAATTCGAATTTCAGAGTCACTTCTAGATGAACCTGTTCTCAAGTCGTTCAATTTATATTTTGAGTTTTGGGTAGTTTTACAATGTCCATCACTCCCTCCCTACCCTCTTCTGTTTATTTCGATCCTCCTCTCCTCTTAAGCGGTGGATCTATGTGGACATTACAAATATCCATGACAACTATTAGTCATAAAATTTGACTCAACACAAAGGAACACCATAATAGAAATTTTCTATATCTATCAATACTGCTCCTATCAAGGCCTTTTCTCCCCTGCTTAAATTATGTATTATACACTTAATTTTTGTATATTTCTATCTAACAGGGAGCACGTATTTAAGTTATATTTATAACTATCAAACTGTATGTGTCTTGATCATGGTATCTTACCAAGGTGAGTGCTCTAAGTTTTTCATATTTTAATTTATTTAACTATCAACCATGTGGATGGCGGTGTTTGAAAAAAAAAAAAAGGAAATATATCATTTATATATGATAAACGAGATACAACGTGAATTAAAATATGCATGACTTGCCAATGATATACACTAAATAAATACATACCTTAAGATTTGGATTGTGTGTGCTAAATTCAAAGTGTCTTTTGAAGTTGATCTCTCTAGTCTCTACCTATAAAAGTAAGGATGTCCTTATTTAGATCTCCTGAGACTTTATTAACATAGGGCCAATAATAAATATTGTTTGTACAACTCTGAAGTGAAAGGCAGTATACTTTCACGGTTACAAGTGTTTTGAACAATGTGTTTACACTAATCTCGATCTATATATGCTTGTATTCGTAGCGATTAAGCGAACCCAATTTACCCTCCCAAATTCAAATCAATGTAACTTAAACCAATTCAAAAGCCAAGAAGAATGCTACTTCATTACAAATCAAACAATTAAAGCCGATCTATAACTGATCAAACCTTGTATTCTCTTCAATGATATTGTTCAAAGGAAGTTATAAAACCAAGTGGATAGAACTAACCCTATCTAGATAAAGCATACCTAACGTAAAGGTCTGTCAACCCAAGCATGATTCCACTTCCAAGTATTTGGATTTGGATCAGAACTGAGGGATTTATTCGGTCTAATCATGAAAGCTGTTCAATTACTAATGTAAAAACATCCTAGCACAAGTATGAATACTCAGTCAATGACAGTGAACATGGATTAAAAGGTAGTACTACATGTACATCAGCATATGAATATTTTATTAATATAGGTTGGTTCAAGTAATTTGACACTTATTCTCCTTAAGTAAAATCTTAGATTCGAGCCTTGTGAATGAAGAAAATCTGTGATAGAAAAGCTCTATTCCTCATTGAGGCCAACAATAACTCGACTCAAGTGAGATTAAGGATCTAACATCCCCCCAAAAAAAAAAGCATCTGAATATTTTACTGCTACTCCCTTTCAACCTTTTCCTTAATCGTCATCATTATGCTCAAGAATATTAGATCGACACTAACTGGTTGCGTCCAATTATTTTGGATTTTGACGTTGGGTCCATATTTTGCTACTGCTACAAGTGTGCAAAATAATTTATTTCTATAGTCATATAGCCATGTATATATGCTTTTACTTGCTGCACTAAAACTAGTATTTTTAAGGTTTGGAAAATTGATAGATGAAGCCCTGAATATTGCATAAGTATCCTAGCTCATCAATTGTAGCCATGCAAGAAGTGTACATTTTCCATTTCAAATTACATTGTTTAACTCTCTCTCTTATTTAAATTTTTTTTTAACCTCCTGATATGTTCCTTAGGATAATTCGAATGAATTAAATTTTGTCAAGGGGCTGCAAATGCAAGCCTTGGATGGTGGATTTCTAATGCATTTTAAGATTTCAGTAGAAATGCAGTTAATTTTTGAAGTTATTTCAATATTGGGAGATTGTTTATATAGATCATATTATTCCAATAAGCTAAAGTTTTTTGTGAGATTGTCTCACCTTAAACATGTCTAGGGTGATTACATTGAGGTGTGATTTGATTAAAGGTCACTATTAGCTGAATTATTAGTCACAAGCACATGACTTAAAAAATCACTATTTTACTCAAAAAAATGTCACTCCAAAATAAATTATTAGTTTTCTAAAAAATTTGAGAACTCAAATCTAAAAAAGTATGTGTTAGCATATGTAACTCTTCTATGAGGCAACTTCACTCAAGAATTTGTGATAAAAGAATACAACACTTCACAGATACCAACTATATATCGCTCTGCTTCCCTTTGTCCTTCCCATGAATATTTTAGAACTTATCAATTGAAATGGATTTTTCATGAGATAGAAAATGAAAGCTATTAGCCTCATATGAGGTTTGTGACTAGATGATTGTGGTCCTAGGTTAGATTACCTAATTGAAGAGAAGATAAAAGAACGAAAAAGATTTGGGTTGAGTTTCTATCAAGCACTTATTGCGTTGGGGATTATGTGTAATGATCTTCACATAATACGAACAATAAACAAGGGAGCTATGATCAATTCAAATAAGACATGTTTTGAGAGAAACAGCCGTATAAGTCAAATCAAATGGGAAACT
Source organism: Carnegiea gigantea (assembly GCA_029747015.1). Taxonomy (NCBI): domain Eukaryota; kingdom Viridiplantae; phylum Streptophyta; class Magnoliopsida; order Caryophyllales; family Cactaceae; genus Carnegiea; species Carnegiea gigantea. The sequence goes on from JAKOGI010000682.1 coordinate 113,797, forward strand.
TCTCGTGTATCAATTGTCTCCATGCCGAATTTATCATCATGAATGTAAAGGATTTTTCTCCCCTTAGCTTAAAAAACATACAAAAGAAAATCGATTGCAATTCATGATTGGTAGCTTAATTAGGTAAAGACTTGATAGATTTGAAAATTTAAGCAGGGAAAGCTATAGGTTAATTAAATTATCTAACAATAAACTTGGAGTCCATTCATATACAATTTGTTCTATGTTTTTATCATAGTTCATGGTGTTAAGGGATGAAAACCATTCTTTCATTATTTCATTTAAAGGTTTTCAAACAATTTTTCAACTTAAAAATTTAGTACCATCCAAAATGTCCTACAAAAGTTATTTTTATGAAATATTTAAAATCTAGTCAGTTTAAGCTCATTAAAATTGAGAAATTGACCTGCAATAATATCAAACACTCTAGTACGTACACCTTATACAAAAGTAAGCAAAAAAACAAAACAACAAATTTGAGATTTCCTATTTAATTATATTTAAGATGTTGTTAACAAGTAAATAACATTAGAAAACCTTGTCAAATATCTTTTAAGAAATTGAACAAACACCCAAGAAATGTTGCCACTTAAGAAATATGATCAATAATGTATTAATTCGAATTAACCCTAATGGACAAATTTTTATCCCATGCACACGAGATAATATTTAATGATGGAAATAGGAGTATAAGGTAACATCAAGTGATGGTACACGTCTCCTGCATGGTTCTTCCCAAAATTGTCCCTATTTTCCCCTCCAAAGGACAAAAAAGATCAAGTACCCACCAATTCACGTGTTTCCTTAATTCTAATTAACCAATTTCTCAGTTCATTTCCCTTTGTCTCTTTGCCTAATTTTAAATTAATTGATACGGAGTAGATCCAAAAGTTTTACCTAGAATTATTTTACTTCTAAATACTTTTAACTTTAGTAAGTACCATTCAACTTTTATAAGTGATATTGAAAAAAAAAAAATCAATAATTTTAATTCAAAATTTTAAAAAAATTTAACTAATAATTATTTTAAATATCATTTCAAATGTTATAACTTTACCACTGACTTTTCATAGTCCCTTTGAATCAGCTAGGGTTCAACAACTAGGCATGGTAAGGTAGGGTGTAAAATGCTCATGATTTTTATCCTCTCTTCCCCACATAATCATATTATATTAATCAAAGTTTTTTAATTTTTTTTTTCTTGGTGTGACATTAATTAATCATTTTTAAACGTTTTAGTGGATTTCTGAATCATACTTGCTAATTTTCTTTTGATTAATTCGATATTGATGTCAACATCCTAAAAATTCCTTAGGTGACAAATGACATGCATAAGGTTCCTACATTATCATGCTTCCCTTTGGACATTAGCAGGGAGGAGATAATTATCATATCATATCATCAAAGCTAGCTAGTACATTACATATTGCTATTAGCTGAGAAATAACGCAACGCGGTTTCTTTTGTCCTCATTTATTGTGATTGAAAATCTATTAGTTAAATTAATTAATTTTGACATTAGCAGGTAAAAATTTAGTTTAGCTATATTTAAGATGTCAAGAATTATGGATATATTACAACTTCTCAAAGTTATTGAAGTCTTTGTCTGATGATTGATTTTGAGATTGATTGTTAGATCTTGAATATACTAGCTTTTAGTCCATATATATGTTGCACAATTGGTATTGCTTGTTCAATATTAATTTTAAGAGCTAATCATTGATTTTTAAATTATAATAATATCTTTATTTTCATAGAGTTGACAACAACATCCATTTGCTCAACATCGAGACATTATCTGATACACTACATTGTAATTATCAAATATTTGTATAGTATTTCATTTATTCAAATTATAAGGACAAATGATATATTTTGCTTAGAAGAAAAACATCATGCTAATATATATTTGATTTCAAAAAGTGTCACAATATATGCATTTGTTATATAATAATATATGCATTTGTTATATAATAATATATGCCTTTGTTATTGAGGCATTACTACTTGTAGGGGTGGAAGAAATCATAATAAATTTGATGTTTAATTATAATATTGCATTGTATTTGCTTTTAACGTTAATTAATGTTGTGCTTTCCTTGATATAATTTTTTTTGGGACAAAAGTCAAATTACTTCGCTCCAAAAGTGCTAATAATTATATCAGCTACCTGGTATACCCCAGATCTTAGTTCATGTGCTCTTACAAATTAAACAATTTCTTGTAGCCTAATTCAACCCCTCTTTTTCAGTTACCTTCTTGATCCTAGCACACACAACCATTTGCACATTGTTTGCTCGTCCAAGTCTACTTCATTTCTTTGTTAGGGTTTCTTGCTTGCCAAAGGTAATAGCTAGTAGCATTAAAGACACACCTCAATGCCCTAGATCTAATGTTCCTCCCTCTTACCTTCTTATGAAACCACTGAAGCCAGTGGCGTAAAGATCATTATTAAAACTAAATACCTAGCCAAGTGAGAATGTGTCCTGAAACTTGCTGGCTGATAGTGAAGAACATATGGTCACATGTTTCTTCTTCACTTTGGTAGAACTAGCAATTACACATCTGGTAATGAGTAAAATGAGCCACTTTCTCCTCAGTAACTCAGTAAGTAGCCATCTTTGAACTACAAGCCCAAAAATGAAGGAAAGTCTAGGCATGACAGTAGTTTCCTTCTCCACTTTATGCCATCCCACCCTACACCTCTGACCTCGTAGCAATACATCTTACTGATAGAGAATTTTCATACTACTTTCAATTTTTTACACAATAGTTTCCTTTCCTCCAAACAATGCAAACACCTCCTCCCTTCAATTAATAAGCTTCCTGTAGTCCCTTGAGTCATTAGCAGTGGTTGAAGCTTGTCAGATATCCCTTTCTTTTAGATGATAACCCCTTCCCACTTTCCCCAGGCCTCCCTTCTTGCTGGATAAGTTTTCATAATAATTTTATTGCCAAAGTTTTGCGTCAACTAAGAATCTCCTTGAAATTCAAACCTTCCTTTTCATATTTGCTACTTGCGCCATCCCATCCAATCAGTAGCATACTCCTTTTACCAACTTGCCTACTCCAAATAAAGTTCCTACAAGCTGTCATAACTTCATGCATAACCCTCTTAGGCTTAAGAAGCACATCCCCCCAAAAAATCTGAAAACTAAACAGACTGATTCAATGAGTTGCTTTCTTCTACATATGATAAGATCAAAAGGCCCAATGTTGTATCATCCCCAAAATCTTGCACAAACAAAGGCTTACACATGAAACAAGATAATTCCAACAGTAGACAAAAGGATGCCTAAATACCTAAAAGGTAAATCCCTTTTTGAAAACCTTGTGGCCTTGAGAATTTCCTGCTAATTATTATCCTCAAACCCCACCCAAAGTAGATACATGATTTCATCATGTTTACTTTCATTTCAGCACAATTCCCAAACTTTTTCAGAAGTCTTCCAACTTGCTCAGCAGCCTACAAGCTCCCTTTAGTGAGTAACAAAAGCTCGCACAGTCTACTAGAACCCTCCATGCACAAAAGGTAAGGAGAAAGAGGATCACCTTGCCTCAAATACCTTTTACCTTTAATCCAACCTTCAGGATGGCCATTAATAATGAATTAGCAGGATGCAGAAGTAATACAAGCCATAACTAGAAGTACAAACTCCTCTAGAAAATCAAAATCACTTAGAGCCTTAGCCATAAAGACCCACTCAACAATATCATATGCTTTCTTGCTGTCCACTTTAATCATGAACCTGGCTGAGATATGTTGCCTATTATATTTATAACCAAGTTCATGGGCTATGAGTATATTGTCCTAAATACTTCTGTTTTAACAAAAGCACTTTATTCACATCCCATTAAGTCAGTCAGAACTCCCTACAATCTACTAACTAAGATCTTGGTTATAACTTTGTAAATAACATTACAATAGGCAATTGGCTTGTACTTTTCAATAAAAGTAGGATTTTACACTTTAGCCACAAGTGTGATCAAGCTAGAGTTAATTGATTTTAGAATCTTAGTAGTTTGGAAACAATTAAGAATGGTCTAATAGATTTCATCTCTAATGATAGGCCAAACCTTCTTGTAAAAGATATGCTTATACCCATATGGTTTTGGAGCCTTGTTATTGGGATTGCTCTAAATCACTCTTCTAATCTCCTCTGGCTAGGGACCCAAAATAAAGCGGTTCCCTGCTTCGAAGTAAGTATGTGCCCTTGATCATATATACCTTTTGCTATGTTTGAACAATATTTCTAGCAATCCCTAGATGGCCTTCATAAAACTCTAGAATCAACTGTATGATTTGCTCCTCATTAATAGAGCCATCATCCTTGACCATGCTATGCATTCTACTTTGAGTTGCTCTTGGTTTTGAATAGGCATAAGAAAATGCATTATTAGAATTCCCGAGTTACATGTAATGTTGCTTTAAATTTGCAAAAAAATGCCTCCTTCGATCTTCTAAACTGCAATAGTTTTGCTGATAAACTCTTTTCATCCTGCATTAAAGTACTATTAGTTCGCTGGGCTGGTTATAGTTTTGCCTAACATCAGAGTTGAGATATCCTTTATTTTTCCTGCTAATCACAAGAGTATTTTTTATGAATCTCTTTGAACCCTTTCTCATTACCTTCAATTTGGTTGCCACTTGATAAATAACATATTCTTTAATATGAAGCGACCACCTATCTCGTGGAACTTGTATGAAAAGAGGATGCTCAGTCGAAACATTTAAAAATTTAAAGGAATTAGATTTTCTTTGCTTTTGCTCTCCTACCATGGCCTTAATTCTGCTATGATCTAAAATGTTTGGTTTTGCAAAATGTCTGGCTAGGACCAAAATGGAAGATAGGCAGGTAGGATTGCACATAACTCTATCTAGCTTACTCCAAGCCAACTCCTCATCATCTTGCTTATCCCACCAAGTGGAGAATGTACCTGAAGCTGTGTCACATCAGATAGGTATATGGAGTGCAGAAATTCCATAAAGTTATTATTGGACCCTACACAAGAAAGGGCACTACTTACTCTCTCACTAACATCAGCCACAACATTAAAATCCCCTAGCAAAATCTAAGACATGGGCTAAAGTCTCCAAGGTTAGCCAAATCATTCCGCAAGACCCTCCTTTCCTTTCTAGAATTAAACCTATACACCACTGTAGAGAAGAATTCCAAGTATGCGTCCCAAGTGCTCAATTGCAATGAACACATTGAGTAGTTGACATAAGGATCTCTACCTTAATGGTATGTTGCCAGGTAACCCATGTTCTTCCATTCCTGTAGTGAGCATAGGTATGGTAGATATAAGAACCTCTGAAGCATTTGTTGAAAATTTTACTAACTTTACCAACCTTGACTCGAGTATCTAAAACTCCAAAGAAATCAACCTTATTCGTCCAATAAAATTGAACTAACCTACTTAGTTCCCAGGCTGATTCATGCCTCACACATTCCACCCTTATGTCCCCATGTATCAATTTTTATGAGCAAAAATGCTCTTGCCTATAATTTGTGCATGCAAACAACACCTGTTGCCCTAACTGTATAAAGTTTTGATGATAACAAATCCAAGTGTAGCATACTTGCTTGAGTAATGTTGTTCCAAACAAGCTCTCCAAACAGGTCCTACACAGTTGTTTGTATTGATCCTACTTACCTGTTCTGTCTACTAAATGTTGAGAACAAGTTTTAAGAACAGGTTCCAAGCTTCAGTGATACAAGATCAGCAAACAGTTGGCTAAGTCTTGAGGAACAAGTTCTTACATTCACCGATACAAGATCACCAGAGTAATCAAGGTGATCAAGGTGTTTGGAATTGCACATCCATTCTTGACAAGATGACTGATTCTTACAACAAGAAGTCTCGATTTGATTTAGGTTCTATCTTTTAGATTCTCGTTAATATGCCAATCTTGAAAGTCTCAATTTAACACTTCTTAAAACGGTTTTCGACATTTGTTTCAGAACACCATTTCCAAAACAACCCTGCAAACAGGGTGCCTAGGGTGTTCCTGAAACTGCAGCGGCCACATCCGTTTTACCTGAAAATTTCTTTTGGTTGGCCGGCTGCTCTAAGAATCCTTTTATGCAATCCTAGGCTGATTAGTTAAGTCCTAAAAAGATTATTATTTATTATATATGTAGCAGATTGCAAAACTATTTTTGCTAGAGATTTTTTCAAAATCCGAAAAATCTTTATTCCTTATTTTTAGGCCATGATTGATTCAAATTTTGAAACCAAGATTTTTATCTTTTTTGGGCTAAATTACACGGCTATATTAAGTGGCTAAATCAGTTTTTATCCCATAAGTTTCAAATCCCTATATTTTAGGAGAATCTTATCTTCTTTGTTCCTAGCTATTGGAAATCTGAAGAAATCTCCTAAGTTGCCAAAATCAGAAGATTTTTCTATCCTTTTTGAAGGAGTTAGCCGTTGGGTTTGCTTGCTTAAATAAGAAAATCTTTTCACTCCTTTCGGCAGAGACACACAAGGGAAAAATCGGTTTTTCACAGAGCATTGAGAGCTTTCTAAAACTTCATTTCAAAAGAAAAAACCGTGACAAGATTGTGCAAAAATTGATTTTTCAAACTATTGGCATACTAGGACTCCATTGTACCTTACATCTGCTTAAGTCAGAAGTACCCCAGTAAGGTGTTTTGTACTCCTGTTCTCAGATCAGAAAGTGAGTGAGTGTGTCCATAGTTGAGTAGACTTTGGACGTGTCCAATATAGTGTGATTGGACGTGGTGTAACCTGTCTTAGGGAAGAAGGTTACATGGGTTACAAGTTGTAACAAGGAGTGTTACTTCTGTAACGTGTTCAGCCCGTTAGTGAAGTGGTTAAATCCTACACGAGGTAGGTCGTGGTTTTTCACACCTCAGTTGGGCTAGAGGTGTTTTCCATGTAAAAATTGTGTGTGCTTTATTTCCGCATTTATTACTTTGATTTTCGCTTCTGAACCAATTGGAAACAGTCTCTGCAATCAGGGTCTAAGGCTGTTTGTCAGTTACTTGTGAAAATCGGACGCCACAATTCACCCCCCTCTTGTGGTTGTGTACTCTTGGAATTCAACAAGTGGTATCAGAGCAGGTTCTCTTTCAAAAGGCTAACATCTTGAGAGATCCGTGAAGATGAGTGCACCACAAGGGATACTTGAGGGTCAATCCATTACTCGACCTCCTTACTTCAATGGCCAACACTATAATTGGTGGAAAAATAGAATGGAGAACTACATACAAGTAGAGGATTACGAGTTATGGATGCTCATCAAGAATGGACCCCTTGTTCCCACGAAAGTGCTTGAAGATGGAAAGAAGGTTTCCAAGGAACCCGTAGAATTTGATGCTGAGGATTACAAGAAGATGGAAAAAAATGCCAAGGCCAAGAAACTTCTCTATTTTGGCATAGGACCCGATGAATATACTCGTATCTCAGAATGTGAGTCAGCTCAAGAAATATGGAATGCTTTACAAGTAGCTCATGAAGGAACAAGTCAAGTCAAACAATCACGCATTGAGTTACTCATGAGACAATACGAGTTGTTTGATATGGGTGATCGTGAGAATGTGATGGATATGTATACCCGCTTCACTCACATAACAAATGAGTTAAAATCCCTGGGAAAATCCTTCACCACTGAAGAGTTGGTAAGGAAAATTCTAAGGATTTTGCCTCGATCATGGGAAGCCAAGGTAACAACCATCCAAGAAGCCAAAGACATGAACAAGATCACCCTAGACGAGTTGATTGGTAATCTCCAAACATACGAACTGAGAAAAAATTCTCAACAGAAAGAGGAGATGAAGAAAGATCGAGGACTTGCCTTAAAAGCACAAGAAGATGATGATTCTGATCTTGAGGAAGAAGAGATGGCTATGATGACTCGAAAGTTCAAGAAATTCTTCAAGAAAGTTAAAGAAAACAACAAAAGGAAGGATTTCAACAAAACCAGAAACACCCCCCGAGAACAGTTTACTGGGTGTTTCAAATGTGGCAAAACAGACCACATAGTGAAAAACTGTCCCTTACTTCGAGAAGAGCAAGAGCACGAACACCCCAGGAAACAAGGTAGAAAACAAGCTGCAAACAGTTCTGGGAAACGATTCTCGAAAGCAATGCTAGCTGCCTGGGGTGACTCCTCTGAAGATGAAGAAGAGTCTGAAACTGATGAAGGTGCTGTAGCTCTCATGGCACAAAGTGACACGGATTCAGATAATGAGTCAACAAACAGCCTTACTGATCTCAAGAACAAGGTACGTGGTCTCAATAAGGCAACTCTTGAAGAATTGTTGTATTCATTGATGGATACCTGTGCAGAATTGAAAAGAGATGTCCGAGACCTAGAACTTGAAAATGAGACCCTTAAAAATGAAAAACTGGGCTTATATGAAAATATTAACATGCTCAAGGAAAACCTCTTTATAAAAGAGGGAGATTATTCTCGAGTGGAGGAAAAACTCCTTGAGGTGGAAGGAATGGTTGAGTCCTTACTCGAAGAGAACAAGAGCTTGCATGCTAATATAGAAAAACTGGAAACCAAGCTTGTCACAACCAAGCATTGGAACAAGTCCTCAAGAGCATTGGAGTGGCTAAACACTCATCACAGCCAAAACAAAAGAGGACTAGGATTTAAGTCCAAACAAACCGTTTACCTTGCAAACAGAAAGTATGTTGGATTACCTGAAAACATTGTTTGCTTTCACTGCGGCAAAACGGGTCACTATCTATACACTTGTCCTTCAAGAAGGTATGCCATTAAAAGAAATGAAGGTTATGTAAAACAAATCTGGATTAGGAAAGATGAGATTTATATGTCTAAAAGAATGGGACCCAAGTAGATCTGGGTTCCCAAAACTAACCCTTGATTTGTTTTGCAGGCTGAAGTGAGAGAGAACAACCCAGCAAACAACCCAGCAAACAGCCTAGGGAACAACCTTGAAAACAAGCAGCTGTGGTATGTTGATAGTGGGTGTTCGAGGCATATGACCGGTGAAAAATCCAACTTTCTCTCACTTACAGCTTCGGATGGTGGGAGTGTGGCATTTGGAAATGGCAAGTCTGGGACAATTGTCGGTATAGGTAAGATTGGTGAGTCCCACTCCCACTCGATTGAAAATGTATATGATGGTTTGAAGCATAATTTACTTAGTGTGTCCCAACTGTGTGATAAAAACAACCTAGTAGTGTTCTCACCAACACGTTACTTGGTTGTAAACTCAAACACAGGAGATGTCGTATTAAGGGGGAAGCGTCACAAAAATATTTATAAAGTATGTATTTCCACACTTCCCCAAAACAATCTGACTTGTTTGAGTGCCTTGAATGATGATGTAATGTTCTGGCACAAGAGACTAGGTCATGCAAGTCTATCTCTTCTGAACAAACTTGTTTCTAAAGACCTAGTTGTTGGACTACCTTCCATCAAATTTAATGATGACAAGGTATGTGAAGCTTGTGCAAAAGGCAAACAAGTCAGATCCTCTTTTAAATCGAAAAAGTATGTAAGCACTACCCGACCTCTAGAATTATTACACATTGATCTGTGTGGTCCTATGAGGATAGCTAGTAGAGGTGGGAAGAGGTATGTGCTTGTTGTAGTGGATGATTACTCTCGATTTACTTGGACCTTGTTTTTGGCATCCAAGGATGAAACCTTTGAGAATTTTATTGCCTTTCTCAAAAAGGTTGAAAAAAGAGTAGGACACTCTTTAGTTAGCTTGAGATCTGATCATGGTACTGAATTTGAAAACGCAAGTTTTATTAACTATTGTAATGAACATGGTGTTGATCATAACTTCTCAGCCCCAAGAACACCCCAACAGAACGGGGTGGTTGAGCGCAAAAATCGCACCCTAGAAGACATGACTAGAACAATGCTTATTGCTAGTGGTCTTCCTAGGAATTTCTGGGCTGAAGCATTGAACACCTCATGTTACATTATAAATAGATGCATGATCAGACCTATTTTGAACAAAACTCCTTATGAACTTTTCAAAGGCAGAAAACCCAACATTACGCACCTGAGAACATTTGGTTGCAGGTGCTTTGTGCATAATAATGGGAAGGATGCCTTAGGAAAGTTTGATCCTAGGAGTGATGAGGCAATACTTCTTGGTTACTCCTCTCACAGTAAGGCTTACAAAGTGTTTAATAAAAGAACCTTGTGTGTTGAGGAAAGTATGCATGTGCTTTTTGATGAATCTAACTCGTTGAGTGAGAATGATGCACAGGAGGAAGAATTTGAATTAGGTCTTGTTTGAAACGAAGTGTTACTCCAAGATAGACAAGGTAAGAACATCTTGGAGAAAACAACTCCTGAAGGTGTTCCTCAGAACGATAGGTAAGGTGAGAACCAAATAGGGGGAAACACCGCTGAACCCTGTTCGGGATAACACCAGTCAGGTTCCTCAGGAACAGGCTCGGGCACTGATTGTGAGCCTGAGTCTCCAAGTGTTCCAGTTAGAGTAGAGCATGTGTCTGTGGATCCACTTACTCCACGGCCATGGAAGCACCAACGTTCACACCCTCTTGAGCAAATTTTGTCTGATATTAATACTGGAGTGCAAACTAGGTCAAAGCTTAAGAATTTTTGTGCATTCTAAGCGTTTCTCTCTAACATTGAGCCAAAGAATGTGAATGAAGCTCTTGCAGATTTAGATTGGGTCACAGCAATGCAAGAAAAACTTCATTAATTTGAAAGGAACAAAGTATGGCACCTTGTACCTCGACCTGCAGATAGAACAATCATTGGAACCAAGTGGGTGTTCCGAAACAAACTTGATGAGTCAGGAACAGTCACCAGGAACAAGGCACGGCTGGTGGTTCAAGGGTACAATCAGGAAGAAGGGATTGATTACGAAGAAACCCTTTGCACCAGTTGCTAGAATTGAGGCTATTCGTATCCTAATAGCCTTTGCAGCCCATATGGAGATCAAGCTATATCAAATGGACGTGAAAAGTGCATTTCTAAATGGATACCTTAAGGAAGAGGTGTATGTCAAACAACCCCCTGGTTTCGAAAACATTGAATTTCCTGATCATGTTTTTCAACTTGACAAAGCTCTTTATGGTCTAAAACAAGCTCCTAGAGCTTGGTATGAACGATTGTCAAGCTTTTTACTTGAAAATGATTTTAGAAGAGGCAAGATAGATAATACCTTGTTTCTAAAAACTAAGAGGGAACATCTGTTGATTGTCCAAGTATATGTTGATGACATCATATTTGGGGCAACTCATCATGATTTATGCAATGAATTTTCAAAGATGATGAGGAGTGAGTTTGAAATGAGCATGATGGGTGAGCTTAATTTCTTCTTAGGCTTACAGATCAAGCAAACTTCAAATGGCACCATGATCCATCAACAAAAGTATATTAAGGAATTACTTAAGCGTTTTGGGATGGAGTCGGCCAAGCCCATTGATACTCCCATTTCTCCTTCTACCAGGTTGGTAATGGATGATGGGAGTCCCTCAGTTGAGGAGAAACTCTATAGGGGCATGATAGGGTCACTCTTATACCTTACCGCTAGTAGGCCCGACATTGTTTTCAGTGTTGGTTTATGTGCCCGTTTTCAGTCTTGCCCTAAAGAGACTCATCTTAAGGCTGTTAAACGGATACTAAGATATTTAAAGCATACACCTGATTTAGCTCTATGGTATCCTAGAGGTTGCAATTTTGATCTTGTTGGATATGCTGATGCTGACTATGCAGGATTCTTGGTTGATAGGAAAAGCACCTCAGGTATGGCTCATTTCCTTGGACCTTGTTTGGTATCTTGGGCAACCAAGAAACAACATTCAGTTGCCATGTCCACAGCAGAAGCTGAATATGTTGCAGCTGCTTCATGTTGTGCTCAATTGCTGTGGATAAGACAACAACTCAAAGACTTTTGTGTTGACACTGGATGCATTCCTATCTTTTGTGATAACACTAGTGCAATTAACATTGCCAAAAATCCGTGTCAACATAAAAGAACAAAACATATTGACATTCGACATCATTTCTTGAGAGATAATGTTGAAAAGGGTTTGATTTCAATGAATTTTTGTACCACAGAAAATCAAATTGCTGATATATTCACTAAGGCACTAGGTAGAGATCAATTTGAGAGAAATAGACTTGAACTAGGTTTGGTGAAAACAACCTAAGAAACCTGTTCTCTCCCCCTGTTCGCAACTCATATATGCTGCGGATGAAATTTGTCCATAGCAATGTTTTCTTTGTGCTATTTGAATATTTATGGAGATTGTAGAATGCGGATACGTGTTAAAAGCCAACATGATTGGGCTTGTTACTCTTATTACCGATGATTCATATTCAAGAACAAGCAGCAAGAATAGGTACGCTCTTTCATTGTCAGTATGTGAAACAAGTTGTGTCTAGCCTTTAAATTTTCCTCCTTCCCGAGGCATGCGCGGGCGGCTAGTAATGATCTACCCGTTGTAATGGGTAAATCTTTAAAGATTTGGCATGTTTTCTCTCTTTAAAATCTCCAAATCTTTCTCTCTCTCTCTCTCTCGAATACCCGGCAATTTCCTGTTACTCAAACCCTAATCTCTCTCTCCAATTCTTACTCAAATGGCTTCCTTCAATGGCTCTGGAAGTTCTGGTTCAAAATCTCAGGGTAGCAGGGCACTCGCACCAGCCTCACGAACAGATCCTGTCCCTGTTGCCTTCTCGCCGTTTTTAAGGGCGATTCTAGAAGGTAAACCTTCCACTCCTCCTCGCCCAATCAGCTTCAAACCTTTTGGATTTTTGAAGAGTGTCGACCTGAAATCAGTGGGCTTGGGTTTGAAAGATATTCCCTACCATTTTGGTTGGGAATTGGTGATGTTTGAGGGATCGACTGTTTATCCCCTCACTGAAAAGAACCTTGCTTCAACTGAGGAAATTGGTGGAAATCTTGGGTCCCAAGATGAAGCCTTTGAGTCCCATGTTGGTTTCTTTGATTTCTCTAAGCCCTGTTCTTTCAGGCTATTTCCTGAAAAAGAAACAGTACCCGAAACAGGGTCTGAGTCCTATGAGGAGGTGTTTAAGGACGATTTGGGAGTTGGTCTTCAAGGAGACTCGGCTGAGCAGTCTCTTGAGGCAGGGGGAAGTAGTGGCATGAACATCCCCCCTGCAGCAACCGAATCAGTGACTCCGATCTTCCAAACCGGAGAGGAAAGAAAAAGGGTTAAGATGGAGGCTAGACGTAGCAGAATGCCTAGATCAAGGCCACAAACAAGGCCTCAACCCTCAAAAGCCTCAGCCCTTTCTCCTCCAAAATCTGCTAAGCCCATGCGCAAATCTGCAAGAATTGCCTTCTACTCTTCTCCTACAACCACAAAATCTTCCACTCCAGTCATTGAGGAAATTTCTTCCTCTTCTTCTTCTGCGGGATTCTCAGATTCTGATTCTGAGAACACCTCCTTTAAACAGAGGACCCCGGTGTTCTCCAAGTCCTCCGAAGAACAAGCTCCACCTAAGAAAACCACTCTCCCTGCCATTAAGTCTTCTCCTCCAACAGCACCTCCCAAGAGGAAGACCTTCACCTCTTCTCTCTCTAAATAAGCTAAACCCGAGATTGCTTCTTCTGTTCCTCCCCCCAAAAGAGCCAAAAAGTCTACTGCCTCTCTTGTTTCTACCAAGATTGCGCATCTGCTTACGCGCAACGTAGTTAGGGGGAAGATAGTGAGAGTTCAATTTTTTGAGGACCAAGGGTTGGGGGTATTCCTACAGAAGCTGCATGCCCAGAACTGGCTGGACCTCTTCACGAACACCCAGCTGGGGTGTTCTGTACCAGAATTGGCTGAGTTCTATGCCAATTGTGCTGTCACCGAAGGGGTGGTGACAAGTAAAATTGGTGATACACAGGTGCAATTTGATGCACTAACTTTAGGTACGATTTTGGATGTTCCCTCACTTGGCTTTGATGTGTATGTGAGGGTGGATAAGTCTGTCCTAGGGACAGCCAGGCTGCTGGAGCTTTCACTGCGGTTGAGTCAAAACCAGGGCCTGCAAACACCCACATCTGTGAAGAAGGGTGAGATGACCTCTCTGCACCAACTGCTCTTTATGTTTGTCATAAAGAACATCATCCCAAGAGGTCAAGGTAGAAACCAGGCTGATGCTCTTGATCAGTGCCTGGTGGATCTTTTGGATATGGAGGAACCCATTAACCTTCCTGTTCTTATGATCCGTCATATTGGGCGTATTGCAAACACCACCCGGGCACATAATCTTGGGTATGATTTTCTATTGACGAGGGTTTTTGAGCACTTTGGAATAGAGCTCAAAAGGAGGGTGGCTGCTCAAGTGATTGATGAGATAGGGAGTGACACCCTCATGGGGTGTGGATATACTCTGGCTGAGGGCTCGGTCTCCAAACAGGGGAGCCGAACGCCCAGACCTCCTGTTTCTGGGAGGTCATCAGTCAAAGTTGAGGCTGTTTTAGAGGATAACTCCCGCCTCAAGGATGAGCTCACAGCCGTCAAGGCTGCCCTGAAAGAAGAGAAGGCGCTATCTGCCAAGCGTCATGAAGATCTCCTTGCCCTTCTCTTCTCCCTCGCTACCAAACTCCCTCCTCCGCAGCCATAATCACCCCTTGTAACCTGTTCTTATAGGATGTTTTCTAGAGTTCTCTTCCCCGTCTCTTTCTGTGTTTTTTTTTTTTTTTTGGTATTGCACCTTCCGAACTTTCAATGACATATCTGATTCTGTTATATGTTGCTTATCTCTTGCTATGTCTTATGTGATTCACATGCAAACACCATGTTCTGACTGTTGTTTGTGCCTTTTTAATGATGCCAAAAGGGGGAAGATAAGTGGACCATCGACCTAGGTTGAGTTGAACGGTTGAGTCATTAGTCTTTATACTTACATATGTTTTTTGACTGACCTAGCACCTGTGTGGATATATATCAGCACTCAAGTCACTTACAAAGGCACTTACGAAAATAAAATCTTTTTCTTGTCAATATGGTCACTTGGTTTGTCATCATCAAAAAGGGGGAAATTGTTGACTAACTGTATAAAGTTTTGATGATAACAAATCCAAGTGTAGCATACTTGCTTGAGTAATGTTGTTCCAAACAAGCTCTCCAAACAGGTCCTACACAGTTATTTGTATTGATCCTACTTACCTGTTCTGTCTACTAAATGTTGAGAACAAGTTTTAAGAACAGGTTCCAAGCTTCAGTGATACAAGATCAGCAAACAGTTGGCTAAGTCTTGAGGAACAAGTTCCTACATTCAGCGATACAAGATCACCAGAGTAATCAAGGTGACCAAGGTGTTTGGAATTGCACATCCATTCTTGACAAGATGACTGATTCTTACAACAAGAAGTCTCGATTTGATTTAGGTTCTATCTTTTAGATTCTCGTTAATATGCCAATCTTGAAAGTCTCAATTTAACACTTCTTAAAACGGTTTTCGACATTTGTCTCAGAACACCATTTCCAAAACAACCCTGCAAACAGGGTGCCTAGGGTGTTCCTGAAACTGCAGCGGCCACATCCGTTTTACCTGAAAATTTCTTTTGGTTGGCCGGCTGCTCTAAGAATCCTTTTATGCAATCCTAGGCTGATTAGTTAAGTCCTAAAAAGATTATTATTTATTATATATATGTAGCAGATTGCAAAACTATTTTTGCTAGAGATTTTTTCAAAATCCGAAAAATCTTTATTCCTTATTTTTAGGCCATGATTGATTCAAATTTTGAAACCAAGATTTTTATCTTTTTTGGGCTAAATTACACGGCTATATTAAGTGGCTAAATCAGTTTTTATCCCATAAGTTTCAAATCCCTATATTTTAGGAGAATCTTATCTTCTTTGTTCCTAACCGTTGGAAATCTGAAGAAATCTCCTAAGCTGCCAAAATCAGAAGATTTTTCTATCCTTTTTGAAGGAGTTAGCCGTTGGGTTTGCTTGCTTAAATAAGAAAATCTTTTCACTCCTTTCGGCAGAGACACACAAGGGAAAAATCGGTTTTTCACAGAGCATTGAGAGCTTTCTAAAGCTTCATTTCAAAAGAAAAAACCGTGACAAGATTGTGCAAAAATTGAGCTTTCAAACTATTGGCATACTAGGACTCCATTGTACCTTACATCTGCTTAAGTCAGAAGCACCCCAGTAAGGTGTTTTGTACTCCTGTTCTCAGATCAGAAAGTGAGTGAGTGTGTCCATAGTCGAGTGGACTTTGGACGTGTCCAATATAGTGTGATTGGACGTGGTGTAACCTGTCTTAGGGAAGAAGGTTACGTGGGTTACAAGTTGTAACAAGGAGTGTTACTTTTGTAACGTGTTCAGCCCGTTAGTGAAGTGGTTAAATCCTACACGAGGTAGGTCGTGGTTTTTCATACCTCAGTTGGGCTAGAGGTGTTTTCCACGTAAAAATTGTGTGTGCTTTATTTCCGCATTTATTACTTTGATTTTCGCTTCTGAACCAATTGGAAATAGTCTCTGCAATCAGGGTCTAAGGCTGTTTGTCAGTTACTTGGCGAAAATCGGACACCACAATTCACCCCCCTCTTGTGGTTGTGTACTCTTGGAATTCAACAACACCCTTTCTATGTCCATGCTGAGCAACACATTCTCTTCGCCAATAATTTGAAATCAATTGGTAATGGATATTCTCCTATTCAAAGGTCTTCTAGTGCCAGCCCCCTTCCCCTTAGATCCACTCCTGATGTAATAACCCGAACCTAACCTATATTTATTTATTTAAATCATATTTATTTATTTAATTAATCATGTTTATTCATTTAATTAATCATGTTTATTGATTTAATTGATCATGGTTATTTATTTAATCAAATCATGTTTATTAATTCAATTACACCCAATTTATTTATCAAACGAATTCCATTATGTTATTTAAAATTTTCCACCTTCATTTATCATATTTAATCATTTCGGTTGGGACATATTTCATTTGGGTCCCATTTTGCAATTCAAGTTTCACTGATTGTAAATTTCAGTTTCGTTGATTAATCAAAGATCGAGTGAATTGGTAGCAGGTCTCGATAATTATGATTTAAGAAATTATTATTATTGTTACTACTACTACTACTACTACTACTACTACTGCTGCTACTACTACTACTGCTACTATTATTATTATTATTATTATTATAACATTGTAAAAATTTAATTTCAAGCTACGAAAATTCAACCGCATATGATTTACTTCCCTTCCCGTGCCTAAGCCGTGCAAGCTAATCGTAGCCCAACAAGTTTGCATTACTAACCAAGCCAATTACCATGATTTAAACTTGACCATGGTTAGCCAAAAAGCTACTTTAGGGGAGAGTAATATTAGCCAAGTGATGTTGTTTATTCTAACCAAGCAAACACACACACCCACTTCTCTCTCCTCTCTCTCTCTAGCTGGCCATCTCCACCCCTTGCTGTTGTTGTTGTTTTGTGGCGTTTTTCGACTAGTTTCTGGCCAACCCCGTCTGCCTCCGGTTCCTCCTAACATCCTAGTATCACTAGCCATCATTCTCCATCATCAAAACTGCTAAACATCACCTCCATCTCTACTTTTATCAAGCTTGAAGTGAGTAACCCTAAACTTGTCTCTTTGGATTTTTGGTTTTGATTCTTGTTTTGCTATTTATGGTTGTTGATCATGTTGGATTGATAGAATCATGGGTTATTTGGATGTTTTTATTGATGGAAATAAGCTTGGAGCATGCTAGTGTTTAAGGGTAATCATGTTCATGCAAGCTTAATGTTTAAATGTTGGATTTTGATTGTTTTATCTTTGATTTGGTCATCTTTTACCTATTGATATTTATGATGATATTTTTGGTGATGAGAAGGACCAAAGCTTGTTTATGTGCTGTTAAGGAATGGTTTAAGTTGAGGATTTATGTGAAAAAGAGAGGGAAAAGCTAAATTAGTGAAGGCTGAAAATTTCAGAAAAATAGGGCAGAATTCGGGATTAAACTGGTAATGATCGGTCCATAGGAAAATTATGATTTTTGGAGGGTACATAGTTCAGTGTTTAGCTTTCAAATAGATTTTGAATCGCCTTAATCCGAGGTATGTGGAAAAAGTTATGGTCATTTTATCAAAACTGTGCAAAATGGATCAAAATTGATACACTTGTATTTTAGCCCTATTCTGAGGATTCTATTGTGGGAATCATATTTTTTTATTGTAAATGAAAGTCTTTTAGGACTTCTTAATCTTTTCATATTGGGGTCTTAATCTCCATTTGAGGTCAAGAGTGAAAGTTATGAATTTTTGAAATGAACTGACCTGCTTTGGTGCAAATTGGGCTATTATTGCAATTTCTGTGTAGCGTATACTTGGAGGAAAATTCTAAAAATTGTTGTAAGGGCCGCAATCTCATTCTACTACTGACTAACTGTTTCAGTTGCTAAATTTATGAATCTACGTTTGAAATTATTTTTCAACAAGGGTATTAAGTCAACTGTGTGCGTTTTTAACGATTAATTTCATTAAAAACAACAACTATATGATTGATGTTATTATTGACGCTACTTATTTATAAAATTATTGAATTGATACTTACCCGAGTTTTTAAAATCGTTCTCGTTTTGTTTAGTCGATTTTCGAAGTTTAAATTAAAATGTTAGTCATAGGACATTTAAACTTGAGTTTAGTCTAATCGCTAGCGAGTTTGGGACTGGAACCTAACTGTTTTATGTTAATTGAGCAACACAAAAAAAGGAAAAGGAAATTAGAATAAGGAGGGCTAATTCGGGTGCCTGAGACCCGAGACCCCCGACCCACCTCTCTCTCTCTCTAACATTCGCAGCTCTCTCTCTCTCTCTCTCTCTCTCACACACCGGCAAGCATTTGGCATCACCATCGTCCACCACGCGTCGCCGATGAGAGGAGGCAGCCACCGGTCCCCTACCCACGCATCACGGCCATCCAACACACCACTCTCCACCTTCCACTTCTCATGGCCCAAATAACCCAGAAAACCACGCGTCTACCGCTCCAAATTCACCACCCACGTGCCGGAATCCGGCCACCCACACCACCTTCGACCTCCTCTATAAATTGGGGGTCAAATTCAGCCTCAAATCAGTCACAATCACCACTCAGTAGAAAGTTAGGGTTCGAGCCTTACAAGTGCACGATTGGGGGTTCGAGTTCAGGGGATTAGGGCGTGAGTTTGCTACCAATTAAGTGGAAATTTAGGCCAATCCAAGTAACTGTTCTTCCCCTCCTAAAATCATTATTACATTTGAAAATGTTTTGGCTTAAACGATGATGCATGCTAGCTTGGGTTTAGTTAATTTCATGGAAACTGTGATGAGAAACTATGCATGTTAAGTTAGATGGATTACATCCCTGAAAGTTTGATTCGAACTGAATTATACATGTTTAGAATCAATTTTAGTATGTTCAGTTATTACATGCCTGACAGTTTAGTTCGAGACGACCTATGCATGTTTAGAAACAATTTTAGTATATTTAGTTCTTACATGCCTGAAAGTTTAATTCGAACTGAGTTATGCATGTTTAGAATTAATGTTAGCATATTCAGTTCTTATATGCCTGAAAGTTTAATTCGAACTGAGTTATGCATGTTTAGAATCAATTTTAGCATATTCAGTTCTTACATGCCTGAAAGTTTATTTCGAACTGAGTTATGCATGTTTAGAATCAATTTTAGTATATTCAATTAACGCATGCCTGAAGGGTTGACTTAAATGGTAACTTTGAGATAGTAAACGAATGCCTAGAATTGCATTATGTTTAAAGGGCCTAAATAGGTTCAAATAGTAGCTTCGATGTAATAAATGAATGTTTAGAATCGTATTATATTTAAATGACTTAGTTAGGCTTGAAATGTAGCTTTGAGACAATGAATGAATGCTCCGAATCGAGACTTGTCTAGTTAGTTAAATTATGCTTATGAAATAGCTTTGGAAATAATATTTGAATGACGAACTGAGCATGTTTACGTCCCTTAACTGCAATACATGAATGTAATCGTGTTTCATGCTTAGTTAGTTTAACTTAGCTTACTAAACGTCCGTTTCAAGTTAAAGTCGTGTGAATGCCTATTATATATATGAGTGTATGGTTATAACCGTTGGTTGCAACGCACTGCTAATTGTTAGTTGTTTATTCGGTAAGTTAAGCATTGGTAAGTTGCGTAAGTTTATGTATCGCTTTTCAGTATATCATAATGATTAGGATGCTAGATTGTGAAATTAAAATCGAGATGGTAGTTGGATGATTTGCGGTAGAACTATAAGTGGTTCGAGGTTCTTTGTGGCACGGTGCTTGTGAGGAGGGAGCTGGGTTGTGAATTAACCGCAATCGTGTGGATTGCGAGGCCATGTGTGGCTCATTGTGCTGAATTGATTATGAAGTGCTTGAATGTGATACATGTGGACCCCCTTCCCTGCTATGTCCTCAAGTTACATTATATGTATAAGGGTGAGTCTTTCAAAGAAGGATTTCATGTTTTGAAATGATAGTAGCCATAATTATTAGTGTGTGATAGCCTAGTTTAACTAAATGAATACAGTTTTGGGAGTGAAGCTGCTTGAACGCTGGAATCCTTAAAACGTTTTACGAAAGTGTGAGTTGTATGATAAATGATTTCACCAGAAGAAACAACAAAGTTATTAGTCGTTATGATCAGTTTAAATGGCTAAGATAAGTGCTTAGGGACAATAGATGGGAGTGAACCTGCTTGAACGGGGGAATCCCTAGCCTAGAGAGTAATCCATAGAGACCCTGATAATAGTTAAGGTCCAAACGTTAGTTGCCATCTCGGGAGTAAGAACTTAGTGTGACTTAATCTCATTGGAATTGAGTGTAGATCTCTCCCTACCAGCACTTTATGATGATCTTATGCCCAGATTACCTTTCTAATGAGTAAGAAAACAACCAGTGTGTAGCCTTTTTAAGATTTTCAGAAAGAAAGAAGCTCAAAAGGGTCTTAAAAGGCCAATACGAAGAGATTTCTTGAAGGAACATTAAGCTTAAGAAGTAGTAAAAAGTGTTTGCAAAGAAGGAAAAGAAAGTTTCTACACGTGCCTGATGAAAAAGGTTTTCTAAGCATGAATGTGTGTGACTTCAAAGTAGTGTGTGGCCATGAGTCTCACAGTGCATCACGTAATGATGTTTAAAAGTGCATATTGAGTATGTAAATGATAGTACATCAAACATTTTTGTTTTAGAATTACATATTGTGTAAGCAAGTTCCTAAGAATTACATATTGTGTAAGCAAGTTCCTAACATGCCATTGTTATTCGAAACTAAGAATCTATCATCTTTGAATGTTTAGCCAAGAGCCTACGATCTATGACATGTAGCCTAATAGAACGATAGTATTACTTAATTGCTTGTTAAGTGAATATTATAAGTAATATTGCTTGTAAAGGTTTTGTTTTAAGGAGTGGAGGAACACTCACTGAGCATGTGGTGGCTCACTCCATTTTCTTTCCCCTTTTTCCCTAGGTGATGAATGAATGAAAGACAGTGTCTGCGTTCTAGGACCACCAGTCATTTTTGTAGGTGTTCCTCTGAAGCAATGTTTGTGAAGCTACCTGAATCATTATTTTGGTTAAGGAAGTGCATGAATCGAGCATGCAATGGCTCTGGTGGTGTGTAAACATATGTAATTTATTCGAAAAAGTATTTATAAAGGCATAAGCCTCAACCCCGAGTGTGTGACTCGTGGGGAACTTTTAGTTTTTATTGAATTTTGTTGTAAACTTACAGGTACCCCTTAAGTTTGCAACGCGAACTATACAAATGTTATAATTATAGGCGGAACTCTTGCAGTTTCGTTCCAGAAATTCCCTAATTGACCTAGAGTTAGGTAGAATTTTTAAGAAAGTCATTAGTCACGATAACCTTAGGGTTCTCCCTTGGGGGATCCTGGCGGTATGACATCCCTCGAGGGTAGAGGGGTGTTACAATTGTACTGTAGATTGTCCATATTATTTTAGAATTTCCTATAAGATTTCATGAATTTTGCTTGAGTATTTTGAGTTTGGTGATTTTTGAAAGCATTTTGAGTAGTTGTGTAAAAAGCAATAATAAAGATTGAGTGAGATTGATCATACACTCATTTTGTGTATTTTAGGCTAAGTAAGGTCATTTAAGGAGGAAATGAGTATTCATGGACTTTCATGAAGCTTTTAGCTTGATTAATGAGAAAGAAGAAGACAAGCATACAATTTGGGAGCTTGTTTATGAGCTTTGAATCAATTATAGATTTTACAAAGAAAATATCAAGTTTAGTGAGTTTAATAGCTTCCATTGAGTTCAATGACTTATTGAGATGGAATTCTATATCGAATGGATTTATGAATGAAATATGGGAAGTGGGAAGAATTTTTGACTCAGAAACCATATTTATTAGACTAAGTTGTTGCAATTTATGCTATTTTGAACCAAGATGTATCTCTCTCGGCCTCAAACCTTTATTACTTACTCAATTCAAAATGATCAAATGTATTTATCAAGCCAATGTAGTGTACTCGTTGTTATCTTGAACCAAGCTATACATCAGCAAGCCTTAAACCCGTATCAGGAACCCATTTTAGAAAAGGTCACAGTCACTCTCTCAATTATCACCATCATGGCATTTTCCTTTGTAATCTCATTTATCTCATCGTGACTATTTTACTTTCATTTACTTTATATCAAATTTAGTTACTTTCATCAATTCAATTTTGAAATTATATTGAAATGTCCAAATTATGTATACCATTTAATTATTCAATTTCTGTTACACATACTTTTATGAGTAAGGATCATTTACTGACTACACATACTTATAATGACATTTATAAAACAGAGTCAAAGCCTAGTTATTGTTTCCTGTTATACATAAGTGTTATCAAATCAGAACATATTTATCTAGTCAGATGACATTTATGAAATAGCTGACTTGTATCAAGTCAGATGATATTTTTAAAGACTCAAGGTACGTCCATTGCCTGTATCTTCAGAAAGCAGAACATGTTTATCAAGTTACAACTCTTAATGAGTTTATCAATAAATCAGTTTCTACAGTGATTTGCCATTTAACTTGTGACCCCGTTAGTTATCATCTATAGGGCATCAGCCCATCATTTACCCGCGCGGCTTTGGGCCAACTCTTGATCGGATTGGCAGGTGTAAACCTACGTATAGATCATATCATTGCAAGGGGTTCACATCTAGATAATAATGAGCAATTCAGTTTCATATTACTTTTATTTTCATTGTTATTGCGAACTAAATGAATTGCAAAAGCGGGTACCCATCAACAGTGTTTCTATGCTCATTTTACAATACAGGAATAGATGTACTGAGTTTTTGCTCACATTTTTGAATTGTTTTCATGTTTTCCATTTTAGGTGATGAAGTATCACATGTTTCTTCATTTAGCAATCCCTTTTGGAAGCCATCAAATGCTCATAGTGGATTCAGCATAGCATGGATATTGGGATCGATCTCAAGGTCAAGTTAGGTCTATATTCAATATACTTGTGTAGTGTGAAGTGCGAGTTAGCTCATGATATGTTTGAATCGATTGTATTAAAGTTGAACTATTATGGACTTTGATCTTGGAGTGTTTCAGTTTAACAGGTTTTGTGATTGTGAATATGAGTCGTAAGATTAAATGGTTTCAGTGAGCCTTGTCCTTATTTGGACGGCGGTAACGCCTTCTATCATCAAGTTTTCTGCTGCAGTTTTTCATAAATCATGTCATTAGCATTTTAGGGGCGTTACACCTGATATGGCTCCGCTAGTTCTCCTCTCTATCTCCCTGCTTCCATTAAATCTCCGTCAGCTTTGCTCTCATCCTTTACATCATTTGTAATCATTTCAGACTCCATTGGTGGGCTCAACTCGTTAGCTCTTGAGACCAACCCTTCCCCCACCTTTGTATAATTTTTTGCCTCATGCCCCAAACCCTTACATCCACAACAAAAGTAAGGAACCCACTTTATACCAAACTTCCTGCACATAACTTTTTCCAGTTAGTAATTATACAACGACTATGGCATACTAAATACTTATTACAGAAATTCCTATTTTTTTAGAACGAGTTGAAGGAGTGGGCTTTAGTGGTGGAGAAGAGGGAATGAATTGAGTTTTATCAAAACCAATGCTACGAGCTTCTGGAATACACTGGGATCTTTGTAAAGTTGATTATTATGAGTGTCATGACAAATTTGATTGAAAAGTCCAATGGCAAAAAGAAGAAGATTTATTAGCTCCTTATTTAATATGAATCGAGGCAAATCTCCTCTCAAATCCACCACTACCAACACCTCGGCATAAAAAATCTCTTATTTTATTGAGGCACATTGATTAGAATAGATAGGAATACCTACAAGGCTAACAATCTTGCTCAACATACTCGCAGACCAAACATGAAGATCTAGGTCTAGCAAGTTTATCGGGATACACACCTTAGCCATCTCTTTCTTGGAAAAGCTGAAATTAATGCACCATCATTTTAAAATAAGAGCCCAACTTCCAATTATCCAAGGCCCACCCCTCATGATTGCATCCCTGTCCTTTTCAGCATCAAACCGAAATAGTTTTCATCCATTCTTATGTATACACACCTTTAGTCTCGAAAAATGTTTCCAGGAATCCATGCGAACTTCTAAATAAATGAAACCCTAGGGGTTAACCCCACAATCTAACCAACCAAAGCATCCTCCCAAAATTCAACTTCCTCTGCAACAATTTCTTTGTCAAGTTTTGCAAAGCACTGTCCACTTCAACAGGAGCCAGGAATTCAAGTTTCATCCTATTCGTAGGGATATAATTGGTAGGGAAGAGTTGATGACAACTTTTATTACTACCTCTATTGACCTAGTTGCAATTAGTCTCAGTGTTCATCTTCTCAGTAACATGATTCCCTTCATCGGTAACTTCCATTTCCCCTTATGGATTCTCATTAACTCACAATCATGGCAGATTAATCAATAAAATTATAATTTTGCCCTTCAAGTCCATATCTCCTCCTTGAATCCTCCCTTCCTTAGTAGTATCCAATTCAACAAACTCAATCACCATGTCTAAATTCACACTATCATAAGCTAAAGGTAACTCTTATGCCAATCGATCAAGAGCCCCAACCTTAGATGCCCCTATAAATACAAATTCCAAACTTACAATAGATTAGACAAGAAATTAAGAAACAAATTTAATTTTTATATCGATGTAGTATGTGCAGGTACAATCTTTGTGTATTTGTTACAAGTGAACAAATAAAAATTCTCTGATTCAATCTCCAATTTATATTTAAAAAAGGGTCGATTAGCTTGTATCTTGATTAAGTTGACTGATTTGACTTCTTTGAACGAACTTGAATGAATTTGATCTTGGCAGAGGACCTAAGAGGATTAGCCTCAATCAAGAAGAGTTTTCTTTAATCTTCGAAAATAGACATCCTGCTTTTGCTTTTAGTCTTCCTTCAGACCAATGAAACCTTTGAGTCTTCAGAATGCTTTAGAGTGGATGAGTTTTTGGCCCCCTGAGTAGGAGAGAATAGTGCTCTATTTATAGGGAAAGAATTCCCCTCCCCTTACTGTGGTTTGTGGCTTGTTCACCTTCTTGGGTCGTTGATTGGGACATTGACTTGTTAGTCCATTTGACTGGTAATTTAATAGTTAATTTGACCGTTGACTTTATAGTCGTTTGAGTCATGGCTTGGTAGTCGATTCGACCTAATTTATTTAAATTAATTAAATTGATTAAATGAGCTAACTAAAGATAATTAACTTATATTAATTTTCTGATGTGGCACTTTTTATTTTTTTTTAGTGCCTACAAATTGTCCCCTTTGAGAGTCACACATGTGCACAAATTTTGAATGTTGAAGCGGTTGAATATCGAAAACTTAGAAGTTGCTGATGATCAGAGCTTTTTGTGAGCTTCCGCTTTTTTCTTTTTGTTTTTATGATAATGTTTTGTGATAAATTTATCAACAATTTAAAGAGATATAATTCTATCAACAACTTGTGATAAAGTCTATTAAAAATTTTAAAAGATAGAATTTTATCAACACTTTGTGATAAATTATATCAATAATTATACCAATAATTGCTATAAGTTCTCCCTTTTTTTATTGTTCTCCTTGACCCGGAAAATGGACTTTTTAGTGTGGTCCCATTCTATCCATTTTTTTTCAGTTACAGTTCCCACCTGCAATCATTAATCCACACATCAACTTTATCTCCTATAGAGTATAGACTAAGCATAGTCTCCCAAAGTAGCCCTGCGTCTCTTCCTTGTTCCTCGGGATTGCAAAGCAGTTAATGGATTGGCAATGCAAATTACATGTGCTTTATCTCCTTTATAGTCAAGAGGTACCCATTCACAGATATTTCCAGAACCTTCATGATTCACTAACCGTGGTTATTGGATGAATATCATCAGATCCTTCTTTGGTGGAAGCGTTCCACCGATTTATTTCAAATTGTTTAGGCTGCTTGCATGAGGCTTTTAGTTTTGAATATGCAACTTTCCTTCTTTTTTTTTGCAAAATTTTCTAATCTTGGCGGCCGTGGCTTCTTCCAGAAGCTTGTTTGCCAAATTACAGTAAAATTACCCCAAAGTGTTAGCCTAATGCAACACTTCATTGAATTTTTCCATCGTGGATGATTGCGGAGCATGCCTGCTCACTGTCCCCCTTTTTTTGGATTTTACTCCTCTTAGCCCCCTCCTTTTCTAACCTTTATTTATTTATTTTTTATACTTTATGTGAGTATGTAAGGATTTTTGTAATTAACATTGTTTTTGTCTTTTGCAGATTTATCATCCGAAGTGTCGAATGCTTTGAACTTTGGACTAAAATGATTATTTACGCCACAATTTGTAACAAGAGCACGAAACTTTCTTACACTTCAATGAGATGTCTTCGTTAGTCCTCCTTGAGTAACTTTTCAAATGTTCTCCCCTTGGATGGTTTGCCTACATGGCTCCACCATGGGTGACTCTATCGAATATTCCCATTCTTGGACTGCTTGCTCACATGGGTCCGTTACGGGTGACTTTCTCGAATATTCTCCCCCTTAGACGGCTGCCTCACATAGGTCCCCCTTGGGTGACTTCCACTAATGTTTTCATCCTTTGCTGCTTGCCTGCATGGGTCTGCCTTGGGTGGCTTTCTCGAATATTCTCACCCTTGGCTGCTTACCATATGGGTCTGCCTTAGGTGATTTTCTATAATATTCTCACCCTTGGCTGCTTGTCCACATGGGTCCACCTTGGGTGACGTTCTCGACTATAAACATGGAGGTCATGCTATCGTCATCACCAACTTGATGAGAACACCCTATGATTTGAAAGAGGATGTCTGCTTCGGTAACATAGATGACGAGGTCATCTTGTCATTCCCATCTTTTAGGAGGATGCCGCCAACCTACAGAAGGAGATTTACATCGCTGTTGATGTTGACTAGAAGAAGGGAGTGGACGAGCTAAAGGAGAAGGCTTCATTGTTGCTATCATCAACTAGAAGGAAAAGGCTATAATGTTGTTACTATCAACTTGGAGAAGGATGTCAACTCCAATACAAAGGAGAGGCCTAGGTCCATTGCCCCCAACTTGAATGAGGAGGCAAACGTCACCAACGTGAAGGATGAGGTCATGACGCCGTTGCTACCAATGTGAAGGAGGAGGCTTACGTTGCCAACATGAAAGAGGAAACATATGTCACCATTGCCCCCAATTTAAAGGAGTTTTAAGAGTCTGCAACATTTTGGTGACAATTTCAAGTCTGCTTATATGACACGAAAGTCTGGTCAAGGACTTAAGAGTCAGCAACTTCGATAATTTGGGGTCTTGAACTTTGAAGATTTAAGAGTCCTGAATTTTAAAGACTTAGAATTATTAAGGTTTTGATAATTTAAGAGTTTTGAACTTGACGACTTTGAAATCTTTATCTTTGAGGGCTTGGGTGTCTCACTTTTGATGAATTGAGAATCTTCACCTTGATGACTTTAAACTTTGAAAACTTAGGAGGCTTTAAATTCGATAACTTGGAGTCCTTAATTTCACTAAATTGAGAGTCTTGAACTTAGGAGACTTAGGTTTCTTTAATTTGGATGACCTAAGAGTCTTTTTCTTCGATGATTTGTGAGTGTTGAACTTTGAAGTCTTTGTAATCTTTGGTTTTGATGACTTGAGAGTCTTTATCTTCAATGACTTGTAAGTTTTTGACTTGGGAGACTTAGAAGCCTTTAACTTTGGAGACCTGGGAGTCTTTAACTTTGATGACTTAGGAGTCTTTAACTTTGGTGACTTCGATATCGTAACTTGGGTAACTTGTGAGTCTTTACCTTTGAAGACTTAAGAGTCATTTAGTTTCGAGTTTGAAATATTGGGTGGCTTGATAGTCTCGAACTTTAAGTCTTTGAAGCCTTGAATTTGGGTGACTTGATAGCCCTAAACTTTGAAGACTTTGGAATCTTTGGTGTTTGAGGACTTAGGAGTTTATGACCATCAATGACTTGAGGGTCTGTAAGGTTGACTTGAAAGTCTTTGATAGCTTGAAAGTCAACATCGTTGTTTGGCTTGTGAGTTTGTCACTTAGGTGACATGAGAACCTTTAAACTTTAACTATTTGAGAGTTTATGTCCTTGATAACTTAAGAATCTACCACCTTGATGACTTTAAAGTTTGTGATTCTAATGGCTTGATAGTCTTTAGGTAACTTGAAAGTCTTTGATTTTGATCATTTAGAAGTCTATAACTTTGATGATTTGGGAATTTCGGTGGGTGACTTAACAATCTGTGTTGAATTGAGCGTCTAGAAGCTCAGACTTCGAAGCCTTAAGGGTGACTTAGCAGTCAAAATTATTTTGTAACTTGGAAGCCTTTATGAGTGACTTGAAAGTCTTCAAACTGACAACTTGAAAGTATTTAAATATGTCTTGTAGGCATAAAATCACATTGACTTAGGAGTCTTGAACACTTGACTTAATAGTCTTAAAGCGACGTTGGAAGTTTGCTCCCTAAATGCTCATTTTGGGTCATCCTTCTTCCAAAGCATTTTCCAATATGATCTTGATAGATGATCAATCAGATTCTTCGATTTCTTTTTCATCTAATATGATGTTTCTTTCTTTTACAAGTTGCAGAACTTGCTCCTTAAAAGCCCTTCATTTCTTTATAAGATGACTAATGATTCTATGATACCTATAGTGTCTTAGATCGATAGTTCTTCTAATATCTTCAAGATGTTTTGGCTCTGTCAGCTTTACAAGTCCCTTCTCAAGAAGTTTGTCAAGCATTTCTGGCGCATCAGACTCAGAATAAGGGCATTCCTTCTCTTCAGACCCTCTAAGCATGGAGCTTTCGTTTCTTGACTATGTCATTGGTTCATCATTCAGTTGTCTTCCATAGCAGGCAATTGTAAGCTCCATATCATAAGCTTGTGATTGCTAGTTCTTGGAATGTTTTGGGCTTGTTCACTTGTAAGGCATAAAGTATATCCATGTCCATCCCTTGGGCACACATATCAACAGCTAAAGATTTGGATAAATGGTCTTTACACTTCAGAGAAAGAGCAACCCAATAACTTATGTCATTAATGACTGGCTTGTTGCCCCAGTGCCTTGTGTTAGTCAACGTTGTTATGCTAACTGTGCGGCATGTGTGGTATAGAAACAATTTAAGAACTCACTTTCCATTTGCCCCCAGCTATCGGTGGACTCAGAGGCTTGGCTTGTGTACCAGTCAAATGCAATTCCTTTAAGAGATCAGATGAACTGTTTCACCAATCAGTCTCCTTCAGTGCCAGCATTACTGTATGTTTCAATGAAGTGAGTGATGCATTGTTTATGCTTACCCTTACCATCAAAGTGTTGGAGCATAGGTGGTTGATAGCCATGAGGGATACAAGGTGTGTCAATCCTCTCTGAATAAGGTTTCTTATACAAGTGAGTTTTATAAGAATCCTCTCCCAGATGAGCCTTCACTTCATTAGCTATCACGTTGATGGTCTCCTAAAGTTGCCTTCATGTTTGCCAATTCTTCATCTAAGTTAATAGCCTTTGTCACCATGACTGCCACGATGACAGTGCCAAAGAATTCGAGTACAACTTGTGAGAAAAGTGAATCCCTTGTAGATGCTGGTGAAGAATCGCTATTACCATAGTCATCATCCTCATCACCAAAAAGTTGGAAGGCAGGATTGGTGTAAGCTTGGAATTCATCTAGTCCACAAGGTAGAATCTTCCTTGTATTGAAGATAGCAAGAGGTTTTAGCTTCAAATTAAGAAGACAAACAGTTTAATTGACTCCATCAACAGGCAAGTTGTAGCTAAATTTTTGAGGTTTATGTGACTGCAAAGCTGGAGTCAGAACTTGTTGTTTTAGGATGATGGAAGCAATAACTTTGGTCATGCTCCTAGTCTTCACTCTAGCTCTTCAATTGCTAGATGCAATACTAGACTTTGCGGATCCTTCAGATGTAGATCCGATAGAGCCCTTTTTCGAAGATTGAAGGATGACGTTCTTAAAAGTCATTTCTTTTTCAAAGGAGTGTAAAATTTGTTTGTTTGGAGAAAGAGATAAGAGGCAGAGAAGTCCCATCGAGCATATCAAAAATTTAAAAATATAAATTTTGAGCCTAAAATAAATTAGACAAGAAATTGAGAAACAAATTTAATTTTGGTATTGATGTAGTATGTACAGGTACAATCTTTGTGTATTTGTTTCAAGTAAACAAATAAACGTTCTCTGATTCAATCTCCAATTTATATTTGAAAGAGGGCCGATTTGATTGTATCTCAATTAAGTTGACTGATTTGACTCATTTGAATGAACTTGAATGAATTTTATCTTAGGAGAGAGCCTAAGAGGATTAGTCTCAATCAAGAAGAGTTTTCTTTATTCTTCAAAAGTAGACATCCTGCTTTTGCTTTTAGTCTTCCTTCAGAGCAATTAAACCTTTGAGTCTTCAGAATGCTTAGGAGTGGATGAGTTTTTGGCCCCCTGAGTAGGAGAGAATAGTGCTCTATTTATAGGGAAAGAATTCTCTTCCCTTTACTGTGGGTTGCGACTTATTCACCTTTTTGGGTCGTTTATTGAGACTTTGACTTGTTTGTCTATTTGACTAGCGATTTAACAGTCAATTTGACCGTTGACTTTGTTATCGTTTGAGTTATAACTTGGTAGTCGATTCGACTCAATTTATTTAAATTAATTAAATTAATTAAATGGGCTAACTCGAGATAATTAATTTATATTAATTTTCTGGTGTGGCACTTTTCATTATCTTTTTAGTGCCTGCAAATTGTCCCCTTTTGAGAGTCATACACATACACAAATTTTGAGTGCTTGAAGCGATTGAATCTCGAAAATTTGGAAGATGCTAATGATCTGAGCTTTTTTATGTGCATCTACTTTTTTCTTTTTCTTTTTATGGATAATGTTGTTTGAGGATTTTTTTTTAATAAAATTCTATCAACAATTTGTGATAAATTTATCAACAATTTAAAGGGATAAAATTATATCAACAACTTGTGATAGATTCTATCAACAATTTAAAATCCTAGAATTTTATCAACAATTTATGATAAATTATATCAACAATTTTGCCAACAACTGCTATAAGTTCTCCCTTTTTTTTTTTATTGTTCTCCTTGAGCGGGAAAATGTACTTTTTAGTGTGGTCCCATCCAACACCTTCCCACCAGCAATCATTAATCCACACATCAACATTATCCCTTATAGACTAAGCATAGCCTCTCAAAACAGTCCTTCGTCTCTTCCTTGTTCCTTAGGATTGAAAGTAGTTAATGGATTGGCAATGCGAATTACATGTGCTTTATCTCCTTTATAGTTAAGAGGCACCCATTCATAGACATTTCTAGAACCTTCATGATTCACTAACCTTGGTCAATGGATGAATCTGATCAGATCCTTCTTTAGTGGGAGCATACCACCGATTTATTAAAAATTATTTGGGATGTTTGCATGGGGCTCTTAGTTTCGAATATGCAATTCTCTTTTTTTTGCATAATTTTAGGATCTTGGCAGCCGCGACTGCTTCCAGAACTTTGTTGGCCAATTTATAGCAAAATTACCCCAAAGTGTTAGCCTGATGCAGCAAACCCTTCATTGAAATTTGCCAGTCTTTTTGCTTTTTCTGCCGTGGATGATTGCTAAGCATGCTTGTTCACTCCCCCCTTTAGATTTTACTCTTCTTAGCCCCTTCCTTTTCTAACCCTTTATTTATTTATTTTTTGTACTTTATGTGATTGTGTAGGATTTTTATGAATTTTCTTTTTTTTTTTGGCACTTAAATTAACATCTTTTTTTGTCTTTTGTAGATTTGTCATCTGAAGTGTCAAATGCTTTGAACTTTGGACTAAAGTGATTGTTTACGCTATCATTTACAACAAGAGAACGAAACCTACTTACACTTGGATAAGATGTCTTCGTGAGTCCTCCTTGAGTAACTTTGCAAATATTCTCACCCTTGGATGGTTTGAATTTTCCCATCCTTGGACTGCTTGCTCGCATGGGTCTATCATGGCTAACTTTCTTGAATACTCTCCCTCTTAGACGGCTGGCTCACATGGTCCCCCTTGGGTGACTTCCACTAATGTTCTCATCCTTGGTTGCTTGGCCGCAAAGGTCTGCCTTGGGTGGCTTTCTCGAATACTCTCACCCTTGGCTACTTGCCACATGGGTCTGCCATGGGTGACTTTCTCTAATACACTCTCCCTTAGTTGCTGGCCTATGTAGGTCTGCCTTGGGTGACTTTATCTAATATTCTCACCCTTGGCTACTTGCCCGCAAGGCTCCGCCTTGGGTGACTTTCTATAATATTCTCACCGTTGGCTGCTGGTCCACAAGGGTCGACCTTGGATGACATGCTCGACTATAAAGATGGAGGTCATGTTATAGTCATCACTAGCTTGACGAGAATGCCCTGTGATTTGAAGGAGGATGTATACGTCGCTAACACAAATGATGAGGTCATCTTGTCATTTCCATATTGCAAGAGGATGTCGCCAACCTAGAGAAGGAGACTTACGTCACTATTGATGCTGACTTGAAGGAGGGGTTAGATGAGGTAAAGGAGGCGGCTTCATTGTTGCTATCACCAACTAGAAAGAAGAAACTATAACATTGTCACTATTAACTTAGAGAAGGATGTTGCTGCTGATACGGAGGAGAGGCCTTGGTCCATTGACCCCAACTGGAAGGAGGAGGCATATGTTGCCAACGTGAAAGATAAGGTCATGACGTTGTTGCTACAAATGTGAAGGGGAAGGTCTACGTCGCCAACATGAAGGAGGAAATATATGTCACCATTACCCTGAATTGGAAGGATTTCTAAGAGTCTACAACATTTTGGTGACAATTTAAAGTCTACTTAGATGACATGAAGTCTGCTCAAGGACTTGAGAGTTAGCAACTTTGATAATTTGGCGGTCCTAAACTTCCAAGACTTAAGAGTCTTGAACTTTGAAGACCTAGAATTCTTAAATTTTTTGTAACTTAAGAGTTTTGAACCTTGACGACTTTGGAATCTTTATCTTTGAGGGCTTGGGTGTTTTGCTTTTGATGCAATGAGAGTCTTTGTTTTGCCGACTTTGGAGTCTTAAACTTTGAAAACTTTGGAGGCTTTAAATTCGATGACTTGGGGTCTTTAATTTTGATAAATTGAGAATCTTAAGCTTGGGAGACTTTGGAATCTTTGGTTTTGATCACTTGAGGGTCTTTATTTTTGATGACTTATGAGTCTTTAACTTTGGAGACTTAGAATTCTTTAACTTTAGAGACTTGGGAGTCTTTAACTTTGATGACTTCGAAGTCGTAACATGGGTAACTTGTTAGTCTTTAACTTTGAAGACTTGGGAGTCATTTAGTTTGGAGTTTGAAATATTGGGTGGCTTGATAGTCTCGAACTTTAAAGACTTTGAAGCCTAGAATTTTGGTGACTTGACAGTCCTAAACTTTGAAGACTTTGGAATCTTTGACGTTTGATGACTTAGGAGTTCGTGACCATCAATGACTTGAGGGTCTGTAAGGTTGACTTGAAAGTCTTTGATAATTTAAAAGTCAACAACGTTTTTTGACTTGTGATTTTGTCAGTTAGGTGACATGAGAATCTTTAAACCTTAATTATTTGAGAGTTTATGTCCTTGAAAACTTAAGAATCTATAATCTTGATGACTTTAGTGTTGTTGAGTTCATTTTGAAGTTTGTGATTCTATTGACTTGATAGCATTTAGGTGACTTGAAAGTCTTTGATTTTGATCATTTAGAAGTCTATGACTTTGATGGTTTGAGAATTCCGGTAGGCGACTTAACAATCTGTGTTGACTTGAGAGTCTGGAGGCTTGGACTTCAAAGCCAAGGGTGACCTGAGAGTCAAAATTATTGTGTGACTTAGGAGTCTTTAGGAGTG
The DNA here is from genome assembly GCA_029747015.1 of Carnegiea gigantea. Lineage (NCBI taxonomy): Eukaryota > Viridiplantae > Streptophyta > Magnoliopsida > Caryophyllales > Cactaceae > Carnegiea > Carnegiea gigantea. The sequence continues at coordinate 148,175 of JAKOGI010000682.1, forward strand.
ACTTGAAAGTCTTCAATCTGACGACTTGAAAGTCTTTAAACATGTCCTCTAAGCATAAATCACATTGACTTAGGAGTCTTGAACACTTGACTTAATAGTCTTAAAGTGACTTTGGAGTTTTGCTCCCTCAATGCTCATTTTGGGTCATCCTTCTTCCAAATCATTTTTCAATATAAACTTGATAGACGATCAATCAGATTCTTCAATTTCTTCTTCATCTAATATGATATTTCTTTCTTTTACAAGTTGCAGAACTTGCTCCTTGAATGCCCATCATTTCTCTATAAGATGACTGATGATTATGTGATACCTATAGTATCTTAGATTAATAGCTCCTCTAATTTCCTCAGGACATTTTGGCTCTAGTAGCTTTTCAAGTCCCTTCTTAAGAAGTTTCTCAAGCATTTCTGGCCCATCAGACTCAGAATAAGGCCATTCCTTCTCTTTAGAGCCTCTAAGCATGGAGCTTTCGTTTCTTGACTATGTCATTAGTTCATTATTGAGCTGTCTTCCATAGTAGGCAACTGTAAATTCCATATCATGAGCTCGTGTTGTCCGTTCTTGGAATATTTTGAGCTTGGTCACTTATAAGGCGTAAAGTATATCCATGTCCATCCCTTGGGCACACATATCAATAGCTAAAGATTTAGATAAATGGTCTTTATACTTCAGAGAAAGAGCAAGCCAATGGCTTATGTAATTAATGACTGGCTCGTTGTCCCAATGCCTTGTGTTGGTCAACTTTCCTGTGCTAACAACGCAACATGTGCTACAGAAGCGATTCTAGAATTTACTTTCCATTTACCCCCAGCTATCAGTGGACTCAGAGGCTAGGAGATTGGATGGACTGTTTTCACTAATCAGTCTCCTTCAGTGCCAATATTACTGTAGTTTTCGATGAAGTGAGTGATGTGTTGTTTGTGGTTACCCTTGCCATCAAATTGTTAGAACATAGGTGGTTGATAGCCATGAGGCATACAAAGTGCATTGATCCTCTTTGTATAAGGTTTCCTATACAAGTGAGTTTTATGAGAATTCCCTCCCAGGTGAGCTTTCACCACATCAGCTATCAAGTTTTGAATTTGCTCAACTGACATTGAGTTTAAGGTTGAATGGTTATTTGGTTTCCATTCATCCTCGGACTCCTTGCTGTGATTGAACTCTTTGTCAGAATCTTCACCGCCTGAGCCTTTGTTCGAGGCTTCAAATGACCACTTCCTTAGCTTTTTCAAATTAGCAATCTGCTTATTTTGACACTTGATTTGAGCATCCTTTTCTTCGCTTTCCTTACAGAGTCTTTCCAGAGTTACTTTCATGTTTGCCAATTCTTCATCCAAGTTGATAACCTCTATCACCATGATTAACATGATGATAGTGCTAGAGAATTCGACTTCAACTTATGAGACAAGTGAATCCCTTGAAGATATTGGTGAAGAATTGCTACTACCATAGTCATCGTCCTCCTCGCCAAAAGGTTGGAAGACAGGATTGGTGTAGGCTTGGAATTCATCTAGTCCACAAGTTAGAGCCTTCCTCATAATGAAGACAACAAGAGGTTTTACGTTCAAATTAGGGCGACAAACAGTTTAATTGACTCCATCTGTAAGCAAGTTGGAACCAATTTTTTGAGTTTTGCATCACTGCAAAGTTGGAGTCACAACTTGTTGTTTTAGGGTGATAGAGGCAGCAACTTTGGTCATGCTCATAGTCATCACTCCAGTGCTTCAATTGCTAGATGCAATACTAGCCTTTACGGATCCTTCAAATGTAGATCCGATAGCACCCATTTTCGAAGATTGAAGGACGACGTTCTTAAAAGTCATTTCTTCTTCAAAGCAGTGTAGAATTTGTTTGTTGGAGGAAGAGATGAGAGGCAGAGAAGTCCCACCGAGCGTAGCAAAAATTTGTAAACACAAATTTCGAGCCTAAAATAAATTTGACAAGAAATTGAGAAACAAATAAAAGTTCTCCAGTTCAATCTCCAATTTATATTTGAAAGAGGGTCGATTGGCTTCTGTCTCGATTAAGTTGACTGATTTGACTCATTTGAATGAACTTGAATGAATTTTATCTTGGGAGAGGGTCTAAGAGGATTAGTCTCAATCAATAAGAGTTTTCTTTAATCTTCGAAAGTAGACATCCCGTGTTTGCTTTTAGTCTTCCTTCAGAGCAATTAAACCTTTGAGCCTTCAGAATGCTTTTGAGTGGAAGAGTTTTTGGCCCCCTTAGTACGAGAAAATAGTGCTCTATTTATAGGGAAAGAATTCTACTCCCCTTGCTGGGGTTTGCGACTTATTCACCTTCTTGGATAGTTGATTGGGACTTTCACTTGTTAGTCTATTTGATTGGTGATTTTATAGTCAATTTGACCATTAGCTTTATAGTCGTTTGAGTCATGACTTAGTAGTCGATTCGTCCCAATTTAATTAAATTAATTAAATAGGATAACTTGAGATAATTAATTTATATTAGTTTTTTGATGTGGCACTTTTCATTATTTTTTTAGTGCCTACAAATTGTCCCCTTTGAGAGTCACACACGTGCACAAATTTTGGGTGCATGAAGCGGTTGAATCTCGAAAACTTGGAAGACACTGATAATTAGAGCTTTTTTGTGAGCTTCCACTTTTTTCCTTTTCTTTTTGTGCTAATGTTGTTTGAGGATTTTTTTAATATAAAATTCTATCAACAATTTGTAATAAATTTATCAACAATTTAAAGCGATAGATTCTATCAATAACTTGTGATAAATTCTATCAACAATTTGAAAAGATAGAATTTTATCAACAATTTATGATAAATGCTATCAACAATTTTACCAACAATTGCTATAAGTTCTCCCTTTTTTTATTGTTCTCCTTAAGCTGGAAAATGAACTTTTAGTGTGGCCTCGTCCTTTTCATTTTTTTTAGTTACAGCATGTTTCCACCAGCAATCATTAATCCCCAATTCAACTTTATCCCCTATAGACTAAGCATAGTCTCCCAAAGCAGCCCTTCATCTCTTCCTTGTTCCTTGGGATTGCAAAGTAGGTAATGGATTGGCAACGTGAATAACATGTGCTTTATCTTCGTTATAGCCAAGAGATACCCATTCACAGACATTTCCATAACCTTTATGATTCACTAACCTCGGTCATTGGATGAATCTGGTCAGATCCTTCTTTGGTGGAGCATTCCATCGATTTATTTCAAATTGTTTGGGCTGCTTGTGTGGGGCTCTTAGTTTTGAATCTGCTATTTTCCTTTTTTTCACAATTTTTTGATCTTAGTGGTCGTGGCTGCTTCCAGAAGCTTGTTGGCCAATTTGTAGCAAAATTACCCTAGAGTGCTCACCTAACGCAGTCAACACTTCATTAAAATTTGCCACACTTTTTATTTTTTCCATCGTGGATGATTGCCAAGCATGCCTGTTCACCCCCCCGGTTGGATTTTACTCTACTTAGGCCCCTCCTTTTCTAACCTTTTTTTTTATTTTTTATACTTTATGTGAGTATGTAAGGATTTTTGTGAATTTCCTTTTTCTTGGCACTTAAATTAACGTCTTTTTTTTGTCTTTTGTAGATTTGTCATCCGAAGTGTCGAATGTTTTGAACTTTGGACTAAAATGATTGTTTATGCCACTATTTGCAACAAGAGCATAAAACTTTCTTTCACTTGGATGAGATTTATTCGTGAGTCCTCCTTGAGTAGCTTTGCAAATGTTCTCACCCTTGGATGTTTTGCTTACATGGGTCCACCTTGGTCGACTCCATCGAATGTTCTCATCCTTGGACTGCTTGCTAGCATCGGTTTGTCATCGGTGACTCTCTCGAATATTCTGCCCCTTAGACGGCTTGCACACATGGGTCCCCATTGGGCAACTTCCATTAATGTTCTCATCCTTGATTGTTTGCCTGCATGGGTCTGCCTTGTGTGGCTTTCTTGAATATTCTCACCTTGGCTGCTTGCGACATGGATCCACTTTAGGTGACTTTCTCTAATATTCTCACCCTTGGTTGCTGACCTACATAGGTCTGCCTCGGGTGAGTTTATCTAATATTCTTACCCTTGGCTACTTGCTCGCATGGGTCTGGCTTGGGTGACTTTTCATAATATTTTTACCTTTAGCCGCTTGTCCACATGAGTCCACCTTGGGTGACATTCTCGACTATAAAGATAGAGGTCAGGTTATCATCATCACTGACTTGGCGAGAACGCCCTATGATTTGAAGGAGGATGTCTGCATCGCTAACATAGATGATGAGGTCATCTTGTCATTCCCATCTTACAGGAGGATGTCACCAATCTAAAAAAGGAGACTTACACCGCTGTTGATGCTGACTCGAAGGAAGGGGTGGATGAGCTAAAGGAGGAGAATTCATTGTTGCTATCACTAACTAGAAGGAAGAGACTATAACGTTGTCACTATCAACTTGGAGAAGGATGTCGTTGCCAATACGGAGGAGAGGCCTAGGTCCATTGACCACAACTTGAGGGAAGAGGCATACGTTGCCAACATGAAGGATGAGGTCATGACGCTGTTGCTACCAATGTGAAGAGGGAGTCCTATGTTCGTACCAAAAATGTGTGATTTTTACAGTACCTTTCTGCCTAATTTATGCTCGGAATAATTATTTTTTTAAGGTTTTTATTTGATTTTATTTTATTTTTCAGATATTGAATAATTCGGGAATAATGCCAGGAAAAGATGAAGCAATGCTGAAAGATGAAGGATTGGGCCAAGTTGACTCGAACCCGGCCAGAAGTCTTTACCCATAGCTTTTGTAGCCCTAAAAAAAAAAAATTACAAATATAAGCCGGTCACGCTTACTGCACGTGACCCGGCCCCCTAGCCCCCCTCCTCTTTAATCTTCTCTTTCTCTCTCCTCTCTTTCTTCTTCTCAGTGAGAGCTCAAGTAAACCCCCTCCCCATTTGCTTCTTCATCTCCTCCTCAAACAACCACAACCCTTCAAATTTCATTAGGTTTAGAATTTCAGTTTTAGGGTTTAGTTCAGTTTCAAATTTCTCTATTTTCTATTTGTAGATCTGATTTTGAATTTGGGAGTTTCATTTGCATTGGTTCGAATCCTTCAAATTTCTAGTTGGAGTTAGTTCGCTTGAATCAAAACTTCTGCTTTTTTTGGTCGAATTTTGCCTTTCTATTGTTTAATATCATGAATTATGTATCCCCTGTTATGCCTCGTTTGCTGATGCCCTTGTTTCCCCTCTCGCTTATTTTGAATTCTTCATCTTTGGGTTGTCCATAGTTCGAATTCTCCTTTCCTGTTCGTTTAGCTGTTTCTGGCTGGTTTTGGAAGTTGGGTTGTTGGTTTGATTGGGAATTGCAGTTGAATTTGGCAAATCATGCTTTGAGTTCATTTGCTTTGTGTGTTCGTTTGCTCTGCTTGTTGGTTAGGCTTCGAATGCATGATTTCATGAACCAGTTACAGCTAAGTGTTGGTGAGGTCAAGTCGTTTGCAATTTGGAGCCGCTTATTGTGGCTAGATTATTATCTGAGGAATGATTTGACTTTGGAGTTGGTTAATTAGCATTAGTTTTAAATTAGTTTAGCAATTTGGCAACCTAATTTTACAACCATCCCTGAGGATGATACCCGTAATTGTTACGGCGATAAACCGTACGCTTGCAGAAAATCACAACAAGGTTTTGGCGCCGTTGTCGGGGATGGCGTTGTGAGATTAGGTTGCTTAGAGTCGTAGTTCAGTTCTTTGAGTCATTTGCATCAACTTCGTTTTAGTTTTATTTTCGTTTTAGTAGGTTTTGATTGAGTTTTTATTTTGTTTTAGTAATTTCGTTTAGATTATTTTCGATTGTTGAACTAATTTCATGTTTAGATTAGTTTCATTTCAATTTTTAGACATTATTCTGGTGTGATTTTTGCAGTTCTAACCAATTTGGTTTTTGTGCAGGAAAAAAAAAACAAAGCAACTTTCTGGTTAGTCTTTGCTTGTTTAAGGTTTTAGTTTATTTTCTATTTTTGTTTTAGTTTATTTTCTGTTTTCTATTTTTGTTATCCTAAAAAAAAAATGATACTCATGCTTAGTGTTTATGCTTTGTCGTTTTGGTTTTTTTCTTTTGGCAATCTTGTTTTATTTTTGTTGGTTTACTTTGTGTGCTTAACTTGCTTATTTCAGTCTCATGTTTTGTTTTAGTGATTAGTTCATGATTAGTGTCCTAGAGTCATTTTCATTTTCTTTCCTTGAAAAAAAAATTGAAAAGCCAAAAAAAATGAAAAATTCTTAAAAAGTCCCCCAAAAAAAAATTAAAAAAAAGAGTTTCCAGAATGCCAGTTTTTAATTTTTCACAATTTGAGCATGAACCTTTCTGGAGTTATCTGTCTAGGCTTAATGCTTATTGTGCTCAATTGAATCACAATTTCGAGAAATGAAAAATTTGTGATGTCATCGTTGTGGGTCTAAATTCTGAATTTCGTGGTCATGTTGAGTTTATTTATCCTGTGAGTATGCTAGGATTATTAACTAGAACTCAAGATGAGGCTTGGGACTTCTTTAAAAAACTAGCCTAGGATAATTATGAGTTGAACAAGCTAGATGGACTTTAGGATACCCAACTCATGAGTCTGCTTTTCATGCTCATCCTTACCACCGGGACTTCTATGACCCCTCTCATGCTTATGTGCCTCCTGTTTGGTGTGATTACTGCGAATCTTCTGATCATGCTACTTATACTTTCCCTTATCGTGATTTTGATGCTAATTATGCAAGTATGGAAAAAAGGTTAAATGAATAGACGGATAAAGTGATGGAGATAATGAAAGCGAGAATTACTGAACATTCTCACTGTTTTAATCAGAATAGGGAGCAATGTAATGAGTCTGACTCTAATTTAGGATCTCCTGAATCTGAAGTTAGTCTTTCTGATGATTTTGAGCCCTCTTATCAATCTAGGCCTCATTTGCATGATGATCTGTCTTTGCCTAGCCTTGAAAAAGAGAGCAACCCCCCTGTGTCTCTGTCACTTGACCTTGCACCACACACTAACTCACAAAAGGATGTTACTGATGATATCCTAGTTTATGCCAACCCACCCACCACTTTTGATGACTCTTTTGAGGGTCAGGAACCTGAGAGGCCTTATGAGTTAGCCATGAGCATCCCATCTGCCATCGAGCATCATGATAAGTTAGACGATATTTTCCAGGAGTCATGTGAGGAGGAAGTTAAGCCCCCTACTTTAGAATTCAATGATGATATTCTTTCTGCAGAATATGAATCTTTTTCATGTGGGTTTAATTTCGATGAAAATTTTGATGAGGGTTTTTGTGTTGAATATGAATCATTCTCTTTTAACCCTCTAAGACCTCCTGAGTCATTCCCTGTTGAATATGACTCATTTTGTTTTGATGTCAGTGTGAGTTTGGATGTGGACCTGTGTGCTGAATATGAATCTTTTTCTTTTAACTCCATCCAAGCTGACCTCCTTTTTGAATCTCACAAGTCTAAATTTGTTGAGTCTGAGGCCATTGTCCCTGAACATTTTGATTTAGACCAGACTCCTATGCACATTGAACTTAAAGGACTTATGGATTTAGGACCCTTTGCTTTGCCTAGGCAGTTCGTTCATGACGATCCTATTTCTAGGCTGATGACCCATATGCTGGCTGATTTTAATTATGTTCATCTATTTTTTGATTGGGCCCAACAGTTTGACAAATTGAAGAGGGCCCTTACTTGTGCTGCATTGATAAGGTGGATGTACTTTACTTGGTGCCAACTTTCTTATTTCTTCTACATTGATTTTATTAAGAGTTGGTCTTCTGTGTTTGACAAGCTTCTTCGTGCTTTGTTGGGTTTTGATTTGAATAACAGCCTGTGATTTGTAATGGAGTGGCTGATGCTCCATGGACCTCATCTGAGTGAGGCACAGCTTAGGTGTACTTCAACACCTGATCTGGTATGATCGTTCCACTCTCTTCTCTTTCCTTTTCTTTTTCGTTTCTTTTCTTTTTTTCTATTAGTTGTGAATATTCAGGACTGTGGTTGTGATGGGTGATCAATGTTGAGGAGAAATCTAGAATTTGTTGAACCGTGTTGGCTGTGATCACCCTTGGTTGTATTTTGTTTTGTGGTTATTTGTTAGTTGTTGATATCTACGATTGTTTTTTGAGTTTGGTGTTCTGTTCTGTGAGTTTTTTTTTTGCTTTTCTTTGGTTTTGTTTTGCTTTCTTTTGTGATTGTGCTTTTGGTTTTGCTTTTTGTGATTTTGGGTTTTGTTGTGCCTTAGTTTGTATATATTTGCGTTGCGCCTTGGTTTTGCGAGTTGCTTTTTGGCGCCTTAGTTCCCACAATGAGGACATTGTGAAGTTTTGGTGTGGGGGTGAGGTGTCCATTTTTCGAAAAATTTTGGAAACCAGTTAAAAAAAAAAAAACAAAACAAAACAACTTTGCAAATCTTTGAAAATCCAAAAAGTTTTTGTTTTGTTTCTGGGGACGTTTTGTATTATTCAGATAAGCTTAAATTTCCTGTACTTTGATTTTTAGCTTGCATATGAACTGATGCGCACGTTAGGTCTTGGTCCTCGGTGTGTCATTCTTAGCCCTAATTCTAACCCTATTTGTTCATTATCGCTGTGTAATTCAATCCCTATTTGTATCATCCTCATTGTCTTAAGGTCTTAGTTTTCCGTGATCGGCTCTCCCACTTATTTTTGACACAATTATTTTTGGTTTCTATTGAAAAAGAAGAAAAGGTAAAAAAAAGAGAGAAAAACATGAGAATAAAAAAATGAAAATGAAAAAAAATGAAAAAAACGGAAAACAAAAGAAAAAAGGAAATAAAATGAAATTTGGATTGACAAGTATCCCTTTGAGGCATGCACTACTCGGCGTTCCCCTTTGAGGCGCGCGCTACTGGAAAGCTTGCTTCCTATGTTAATAAACCAATAACGTAGTTTGTATCAGTTAAGTGGGATTGAGTTTGATTTTGGTGAACCTGAGCCCTAGGATGATGATACACATGCACACAAGCACTGGGATGGATTCTAAGTCATGATGTACAGTGGGGTGAAAAATTAGTACCTTGATGTCATTCATGGGGTACAGAGTCTTGATGAGTACATTTTGTTTATATACAGGCTAATATCTTTGCTACATGGGTGATTTAGTTGATTAGAATACGTATATATCTTTCCCCAACTTTGTACATATTAATTTTTGAGAGGAAAAAAAAGGCTTTTCGAGTTTCTTTTTATTTTTTTTTATAGATTTTGTGGGTACATCTTCTGTAAACCCTCACGAGACCTTCCTCGTCCACTAGAGGTGACCTAGGGGTGTAAAGGGCTTGTTGCACATGCTAAGTGCAACCGTGATTCCTACAAAAGTGAGTTAGGATTTTATTTTGGTTTTCTAGGATTTTTAGTTTTTGTTTTACTCGAGGACGAGTAAAACTTTAGCGTGGGGGTATTTGTTCGTACCAAAAATGTGTGATTTTTATAGTACCTTTCTGCCTAATTTATGCTCAGAATAATTATTATTTTTAGGTTTTTATTTGATTTTATTTTATTTTGCAGATATTGAATAATTCGGAAATAATGCCAGGAAAAGATGAAGCACTGCTGAAAGATGAAGGATTGGGCCAAGTTGACTCGAACCCGCTAGAAGTCTTTAGCCCATAGCTTTTGTAGCCCGAAAAAAAAATTACAAATATAAGCCGGTCACGCTTACTGCACGTGACCCGGCCCCCTAACCCCCCTCCTCTTTAATCTTCTCTTTCTCTCCCCTCTCTTTCTTATTCTCAATGAGAGCTCAAGTAACCCCCCTCCCCGTTTGCTTCTTCATCTCCTCCTCAAACAACCACAACCCTTCATCTTCTCCACTCCACGCAGCGCCAGTTTTTCTTTCTCCTCCTTCAATGCATCATTCATGGCGCCCATTACCCATCACCTCACGGCCATTTCAACGGACAAGCAAGGGGGCGTTTTTGGAAGCTTCAAAGGGAGGTAGAGCAGCAGAGAATCGAGGGGTAATTCTGGAGTAAGGGTTGATTTTCATTTCCAAATTTCATTAGGTTTAGAATTTCAGTTTTAGGGTTTAGTTCAGTTTCGAATTTCTCTATTTTCTATTTGTAGATCTGATTTTGAATTTGGGAGTTTCATTTGCATTGGTTCGAATCCTTCAAATTTCTAGTTGGAGTTAGTTCACTTGAATCAAAACGTCTGCTTTTTTGGGTCGAATTTCGTCTTTCTATTGTTCAATATCACGAATTATGTACCCCCTGTTATGCCCTGTTTGCTGATGCCCCTGTTTCCCCTCTCCCTTATTTCGAATTCTCCATCTTTGGGTTGTCCATAGTTCGAATTCTCCTTTCCTTTTCGTTTAGCTGTTTCTGGCTGGTTTTGGAAGTTGGGTTGTTGGTTTGATTGGGAATTGCAGTTGAATTTGGCAAATCATGCTTTGAGTTCATTTGCTTTGTGTGTTCGTTTGCTCCGCTCGTTGGTTTGGCTTCGAATGCATAATTTCATGAACCAATTACAGCTAAGTGTTGGTGAGTTCAAGTCGTTTGCAATTTGGAGCCGCTTATTGTGGCTAGATTATGTTTAACAATGACAAAATTAAATTGTACACGTCTATTATCTGAGGAATGATTTGACTTTGGAGTTGGTTAGTTAGCATTAGTTTTAAATTAGTTTAGCAATTTGGCAACCTAATTTTACACCCATCCCTGAGGGCGATACCCGTAATTGTTACGGTGATAAACCGTACGCTTGCAGAAAATCACAACATCCTACGTCGCCAACATGAAGGAGGAAACATATGTCACCATTACCCTGAATTTGAAGGATTTCTAAGAGTCTACAACATTTTGCTGACAATTTAAAGTTTACTTAAATGACACGAAAGTCTGCTCAAGGACTTGAAAGTCAGTAACTTTGATAATTTGGGGGTCCTAAACTTCGAAGACTTAAGAGTCTTGAACTTTGGAGACTTAGAATTCTTAAAAAGTTTTGTAACTTAAGAGTTTTGAACATTGACTACTTCAGAATCTTTATCTTTGAGGGCTTGGGTGTCCTGCTTTTGATGAATTGAGAGTCTTTACTTTGATGACTTTGGAGTCTTAAACTTTGAAAAGTTGGGAGGCTTTAAATTCGATGACTTGGAGTTTTAATTTCGATAAATTGAGAGCCTTGAACTTGGGAGACTTAGTTGTCTTTAATTTTGATGACTTGAGAGTCTTTTTCTTTGATGACTTGTGAGTCTTAAACTTTGGAGACCTTGGAATCCTTGGTTTTGATTACTTGAGAGTCTATATTTTTGATGACTTATTAGTCTTTAACTTTGGAGACCTAGGATTCTTTAACTTTGGAGACCTAGGAGTCTTGAACTTTGATGGCTTAGGAGTCTTTAACTTTGGTGACTTCAAAGTCGTAACTTGGAAACTTGTAAGTCTTTAACTTTGAACAATTTGGAGTCTTTTAGCTTGGAGTTTGAAATTTTTGGTGACTTAATAGTATTGAACTTTAAAAACTTTGAAGCCTTGAATTTTGGTGACTTGATAGTCCTAAACTTTGAAGACTTTGGAATCTTTTATGTTTGAGGACTTAGGAGTTTGTGACCATCAATAACTTAAGGGTCTGTAAGGTTGACTTGAAAGTCTTTGATAAGTTAAAAGTCAACAACTTTGTTTAACTTATGATTTTGTCACTTAGGTGACATGAGACTCTTTAAACCTTAATTATTTGAGAGTTTATGTTCTTGAAAACTTAAGAATCTACCATCTTGATGACTTTAGAGTCATTGAGTTCATTTCGAAGTTTGTGATTCTGTTGACTTGATAGTGTTCAGGTGACTTGAAAGTCTTTGATTTTGATCATTTAGAAGTCTATGACTTTGATGGTTTGAGAATTCCGATGGATGACTTAACAATCTGTGTTGACTTGAGAGTCTAGAAACTTGGACTTCGAAGCCTTAAGGGTAACTTGAGAGTCGAAATTATTTTGTGACTTGGGAATCTTTAGGAGCGACTTGAAAGTCTTCAATCTGACAACTTGAAAGTCTTTAAATATGTCCTGTAGGCATAAAATCACATTGACTTAGAAGTCTTGAACACTTGACTTAATAGTCTTAAATGCTCATTTTGGGTCACCCTTCTTCCAAATCATTTTCCAATATGATCTTGGTAGACGATCAACCAGATTCTTCGATTCTTCTTCGGCTAATATGATATTTTTTTCTTTTACGAGTTGCAGGACTTGCTCCTTGAATACCCTTTATTTCTTAATAAGATAACTGATGATTCTATGATACCTATAGTATCTTAGATCAATAGTTCTTCTAATTTCTTTAGGACATTTTGGCTCTGGCAGCTTTACAAGTCCCTTTTCAAGAAGTTTGTCAAGCATTTTTGGCGCATTTGACTGATAATAAGGGCATTCCTTCCATTCAGAGCCTCTAAGCATAGAGCTTTCGTTTCTTGACCATGTCATTGGTTCATCATTGAGTTGTCTTCCATAGTAGGCAATTACAAGCTCCATATCATGAGCTCGTGTTGCCAGTTCTTGGAATGTTTTGGACTTATTCACTTGTAAGGCATAAAGTATATCCATGTCCATTTGTTGGACACACATATCAACGGTTGAAGATTCGGATAAATGGTCTTTACACTTCAGAAAAAGTGCAAGCCAACAACTTATGTGATCAATGACTGGCTCATTATCCTAGTTCTTTGTGTTAGTCAACTTTGCTATGCTAACTATGTAGCATGTGCTATAGAAGTGACTCAAGCACTCACTTTTCAATTGCCCCCAGCTATCAATGGACTCAGAGGCTAGGTTTGTATACCCGTCAAATGCAATTCCGTTAAGAGATCGGATGAACTGTTTCACCAAGCGATCTCCTTAAGTGCCAGCATTACTGTCGGTTTCGATGAAGTAAGCGATGTCTTGTTTGTGGTTATCCTTGCCATCACATTGTTGGAACATAGTTGGTTGATAGCCATGAGGCATACAAAGTGCATCGATCCTCTTTGCATAAGGTTTCTTATACAAGTGAGTTTTACAAAACTCCTCTCCCAGATGAGCCTTCATTGCATCAGCTATCAAGTTTTGAATTTGTTCAACTGACATTGAGTTTAAGGTTGAATCGTTATTGCTTTGCATTCATCGTTAGACTCCTTACTGTGATTGAACTCTTTGTCAGAATCTTCACCACCTGAGCCTTTGTTTGAAGGCTTACCATTCCCTTAGCTTCTTTTTTAAATTGGCAATCTGCTTATTTTGACGCTTGATTTGAGCATCCTTTTCTTCGCTCTCCTTAGAGAGTCTTTCCAGAGTTGCCATCATGTTTGGCAATTCTTTATCCAAGTTGTAAACCTCTATCACCACGACTAATATGATGACAGTGCTAGAGAATTCGACTTCAACTTATGAGACAAGTGAATTCCTTGGAGATGTTGGTGAAGAATTGCTATTACCATAGTCATCGTCCTCCTCGCCAAAATGTTGGAAGACAGGATTGGTTTAGGCTTAGAATTCATCTAGTCCACAAGGTAGAGCCTTCCTCATATTGAAGAAAACAAGAGGTTTTACCTTCAAATTAGGGAGACAAACAGTTTAATTGACTCCATTAGCAGGCAAGTTGGAGTCAATTTTTTGAGTTTTGCATGACTGCAAAGTTGGAGTCACAACTTGTTATTTTAGGGTGATGGAGGCAGCAGTTTTGATCATGCTCATAGTCGTCACTCCAGTGCTTCAATTGCTATATGTGATACTAGCCTTTGCGGATCCTTCAGATGTAGATCTGATAGCATCCATTTTTGAAGATTGGAGGATGGCGTTCTTAAAAGTCATTTCTTCTTCAAAGGAGTGTAGAATTGGTTTGTTTGGAGAAAAAGATGAGAGCAGAGAAGTCCCACCGAGTGAACAAAAATTTGAAAACATAAATTTCGAGCCTAAATAAATTAGACAAGAAATTGATAAATAAATTTAATTTTTGTATTGATGTAGTATGTATAAATACAATCTCTGTGTATTTGTTGCACATAAACAGATAAAACTCCTCTGATTCCATCTCCAATTTATCTTTAAAAGAGGGTTGGTTGCCTTGTATCTCAATTAAGTTGTCTGATTTGACTCCTTTGGATAAATTTAATCTTGAGAGAGAGCTAAAGAGGCTTAATCTCTATCAAGAAGAGTTTTCTTTGTTCTTCAAGAGTAGACAACCCGTGTTTGAAGTGCTTTTAGTATTTCTTTAGAGCAATCAAACCTTGAGTCTTCAGAATGTTTTGGAACGAATGAGTTTTCGGCCCGCTGAGTAGGAGGGAGTAGTGCTCTATTTATAGGGAAAGAACTCCCCTTCCCTTACTAGGATTTGCGACTTTTTCGTCTTCTTAGGCCGTTGATTGGCCTTTTGACTTATTAGTCCATTTAACTGGTGATTTAATAATCAATTTGACCATTGACTTAGTAGTGGTTTGGGTTATGACTTGGTAGCCGATTGGACCTAATTTATTTAAATCAATTAAATTAATTAAATCACTAAATCGAAATAATTAATTTATATTAATTTTCTGATGTGTCATTTTTTATTTTTTTTTTGGTGCTAGTAAACACAAAATTTCGAGTCTAAAATTAAATAAGACAAGAAATATAGACAAATTTACTTTGTATTGATTTCAGAAGTGTTAGGTTTTGGCCCAATTTGCATTCCGCTGCCCGTAGTGGGCGGCGGCTGTTTAGCTGTGGCGGTTAGGGCCCCTTTATAAAGGTCACGCTTCCTACCTTCTCAGCACACCAATAGAAATACCATTCAAGTATTCAATTCCACTTTTCTAGATTTGTAAGTGAGCATTTTAGAGAGTTTTGTAATCTCTAATCAATCTTCCTGCTAGAACGTATCGTTCTAAGATCGAACTTGTACTCTTCTTCTCTATAGTGGATTTGTGACTCATCGTCGTCCGTGGTTTTTCCCATATTGGGCTTTCCATGTAAATTCCGGTGTTGATTTGTCATTACTCGTTTATAATATCTTTGAGATTTATTTGTTGCATTCATTCAATTTTTAACCGATCCTAACAAGAAGGTATGGGTACAATCTCTGTATATTTCTTACAAGATAAACAAATAAATAATTCCTCTGAGTTGATCTCCAATTTGTACTTGAAAGATGGTCGATTGACTTGAATCTCAATGTTGATTGATTTGACTTCATTTGGATAAATTTTAATGAATTTGATCTTGAAAGATGGCCTAAGAGGCTTGATCTCAATCAAGACGAATTTTCATTGATCTTCCAGAGCAGATGACACATACTTTGATTGTGCTCGTTGTCTTCCTTTAGAGAAATTAATCCTTTAAACCTTTAGAGTGCCTTCAGAGTCAATGAATTTTCGACCTTTAAGTAGACGGGAGTAGTGCTCTATTTATAGAGAAAAAAATTCCCCCTTGCTAGGGTTTGTGACTGTTTGGTCGTTTTGGGCCATTGATTGGGTCTTGACTTGTTACTCCATTTAACCGGCGATTTAATAGTCAATTTGACCGTTGACTTGATAGTTATTTGGGTTGTGACTTGAAAGTCAATTAACCCAGCTCGTTTAAACAAATAAGTTAATTAAATGGGCATACCCAAATAACCAAGTTATATTTAAATTCTAATATGACACATATTATTAAAGTTTTTAGTGCCCACAGCCCCCTCAAGTTGGACATCCTCTTTTACTCCCACACCCACTTCAGCCCCCCTCCCCAATCATTGCAATCCCCATCTAGGGCTGAGCGAAGCCGGGTACTCGGTCGATTTTCATGGAACCGGGCCGAAAAATCTAGATCCGGTCCCGATCCTAGCTGGAACAAGGTCCAAGATTTTTGGAATCAGTCTCGGAACCAGTTGGGACCAAGTCCAAAACCGAGTACCCAATTCCTAATTTTTTTCTGTTTTGTTTTATTTCATTTCATTTAAATTTTTGGCTTGTGGTTGTGACTTTGTGAGAGAACCAATACACCCAACAAGCTAACTAATCGATCATCCAAAATCAAATTTAATTGAGTTGCAACTAGACATTTACCATGCATTAAAGTCCAATTGCTTAGCTAATAAATAACATTTCATTTCATCCAAACATTAAAAAAAAAAAAATCATTTCCTCATAGTATTATTAACAAAAAGATTTAGTAATATAAACGTACAGTCGAAAACTATGGCAGCATTGGAAAAACAACACCTGATATCAACAAGTAATCAGGTAACTCAAAGATTTTAAAAAAAACTGATTGGATCGAGTAAGGGGTTCGGTTCTAGTCCCAAGTTTTTAGAACCCGGTTCCTGACCCAATTGCAACCGGTTCCAAGATTTCGAAACCAGACCCAAACCCAGTTCAACCGGGTCTGAGTATGGACCCAGTGGGTCCAAACTGAGTCGGAGTTTGAAACCAGGTACTTGATTTTTTTGCTCAGCCCTAACCCCACCACGTGCTTTAGCATCTTCTTCTTCACTGGTCTACCCCTTTTCCTCATCAGGATCACCTAGGTGTACATCAGTCTAAAGAGCTTAACCTACGCCTTAAGAAATTACCTCTCGTAGATGACTGTAGCACCTTGCTATGGTTGGTAAAAATATAATACAATATAATCCTAAATTTGCATGAATATGTCTCATATGTGTGGTATTTGAAATCAATTATTCTAGTTCTTTAGTTTTCAATTTTTCAGTTTCCTGTAAGGCAACATATAGTACACTATGATATGTTAGACTTTTCAATAATTCTTAATACTTAGTTCTACCTATAAATAAGCTTTTAATGATGCCAAAAAAAAAGTTTTTTAATTTTTTCATAATCAATGACAACAAATCATCATAATAAGTTCATAAATAAAAGTCCATACATTGTTATTTAACTAATTAAAGATAACTACATGCACTGCAAAAAAAAAAAATTTAAAAATACAATGATTTTAATGTCTACAAAACTTATTCTAGTAATATATTCTTCAACATGTATATTTAATTCATTTTAATATCTTTCTATTCAAAAATTAGTTAGTTATAGTATATAACATTTTATCATTGGCTTAGTTGCATTTTTAACAATTAAGTCAAATATTTCAATAGTCACCTTACCGCAAATTATTACGTTCAATCCGGTGGACAATTCACTTTGTCTGCCCGATCTTTACTATATATATTAGAAAGTGTAGCAAACTTTCATAAGTAATAATTGCTCTAGTGGTTAGGTCTTTGGTTGGCATCATATAGGTCATAGGTTTGAATTCATTTGAATGCAATGTTAAGGTGTAATTTTTTTTGCCTCCTAATCTTCCTTTAATTTTTTTAAAAAATAATTTAGGTTATTAATTAACTTATTTACACTTCATTAACTTAAATCTATTTATTTATTTATTTTATTCAACTAAATTGGTGCTCTCTCTCTCTCTCTCTCTCTCTCTCTCTCTCTCTCTCTCTCTCTCTCTCTCTCTCTCTCTCTCTCTCTCTCTCTCTCTCTCTATATATATATATATATATATATAAAGTATTGCTTAGTAAATATGTCTACTATAATTCACCCAAAGTTATAATGCAACTCACTAAGATAATATCATGCCTCAAAATATGAAAAGAATGTATAATTGTGCATTATATTGCTTACTCGCTCATTTTGATTAGGAATAATTAATGTTGCTCATTGAATCATATTGATCTTGAATATATTTTATAACTCACTATCTATATATCACAGCTCACTAAATAAATATCGTAGCTCACCAAAAGAAATAGTAAGAGTATATGTGATTAAAACTTTTCAAGTATGTCATTCTTATACATATAAAGAATCTTATATTTGGGTTAATCAAAAGATATATTATAACACATTGGAAGATAAATATAAAGTATTATTCACTAAACATATATACTATAGCTCACCAAAAGTCACAATGTAACTCACTCAAAAAACCGTACATCAATATGAACTATAAATTGCATGTGTTCACTTAAATTATGTATTATATTGTTTACTCGCTCATTTTGATTAGGAATAGTTACTGTTGTTCATTGAAACATATTGATCACGAATATTTTTATAATTCACAAAATATATATCATATCTTACTAAACAAATATCATAGCTCACTAAAAGAAATAACAACAGTATAAGTGACTGAAAATTTTCAAGTATGTCATTCTTGTACATATAAAGAATCTTATACTTGAGTTAATCCAATGATACATCATAACACATTGGAAGATAAATATAAAGTATTGCTCACTAAACATATAATATAACTTACCAAAAGTCACAATGTAGCTCAGTAAAAAACCCATACATCAAATATGAATAAGAATGTGTATGTGCTCACTTAAATTGTGTATTATATGTTTGCTCACTCTTTTTTTATTATGAATAGTGAATATTAACCATTGAATCATATTGATAACCAAATATATTTCATATCTCACCAAAGAACTATTACAACTCATAAATAGATACCACAATTCACTAAAATAATAATAATAGTAGTAATGATAATAACAATAATAATAATATTATCAAATTTTTGATCATGAAATGTATATCATAGCTCACCGAAATAGCAAGTGAAAGCTCATTAAAAATATATTACAGCTCCCTAAAATTTTCAAGTACCTCAGTCTTAAAAATTTGAGTCTAGCAAGAGATATATAAAAACAGTTCAGAACATTACATAATGTATATCTCGCCATACATGTATACCACAGCTCACCAATTGATATAGCATAGTTCATTAAAAAAGCATACTTCAAAATACAGCATGTAATGTGTTTTTACTCACGAAAAATGTGTTTGTGCTCACTAAAAATATGTGTATGCTCACTAAAATGCATCTAATGTTGGTTTGCTCACTAAAAATTTTAATGTATTATATTGTTTGTTAACTCATTTTTTATTATGAATAGCTAGTATCTGTTGCTAAATCATATCGATCGCCACTTTATTTCATAGCTCAATAAGTATTGTCTTGACTCACTAAATAAATATCATAACTCACTGAAAGACATAGCACAAATCACTAGAATATAATTTAATCAAGTTTTTACTTGCTAAATGTATATCATGGCTCACCAAAACACTACATAAAAGCTCACTAAAAAATCTTACCACTCACCAAATTTTTTCAAGTACCTCATTCTTAAATTTGAGTATGGAAAAAGATATATCATAAGTATATAACCATTCAGAAGATTACATCATGTATATCTCATTATACATGTTGGTAGTATCGGCATTAAGATAGCTCTTTTCCCCTTCCCTAATTGTCCTACGTAGGAAGTTTTGATACTTGGTGCAGGTTTATATTTCCCCTCCTTACTTGGCCTTGCTGAATAATTTGGGCCTAGTTTTCCTAGTGGAGTGGGGAAGGGTGAACACCACACGCGCGCATGCCGCCAACCCGCTTGGTCTGGTCTGGTCTGGTCCAGGCTGGGCGAAGGCGCGGGGTGGCTTGGGCTGGGGCTTGGGTCGGACCTACTAATTTTTTTGGAGAAATATTGTCTAATTTTTGTTCGTTGACCTTCGCTGTCAAAGATCATACACTGATATTTCTCCACAGCTTACTCCAAGTTGCAACTATTTTTGGAAGCCAGTTTACTAAAGTTAGCAATCCACAACAGCTAATAAATTCAGTCTACAAGCTCTCCTAAATTTTAGCTGGTTTCTATCCACTACTTCAATCTGCTCTCTCCTATAAATATAGCACTCTTCAGCTGCATAAAACACATAGCAAGTTCTCTCTTCTCTTCTCTTCTCCTCTTCTACTGTTCTGCTCTCTCTCGTTTCTGGGCAATTTCTATACTGCGTGTTCCAAGTCTCTGGCCTCGAGTGCATGAGTTCAGAGGCTCACTGTGTTAACCTTAGAGAACAATTGGCTGATTTGATTTGCACCACGGTTGACCCGAAATTGCTTTCAAGGCAGTGGTATACCACGATACAGTGTTAACTCTCTCTCTGTGCCATTGATTTCCTCACAATATTTCCTATAATTTTAAAGCAATTTTCTTATTCCCTTGAAATCAATGGCTCTTTCTATCCACAAAGCTCTTCCTGACCTCTCAAAATTAGAACCCTTGGATCAAACTAACTACAAATGTTGGTCTCAGAAATTGGTCATATTCTTGGAACAACTGAAGGTTGATTATGTGTCGTTCTCTGACCTCACTGAAGAGAACAACACTTCTGAAACAACTGCTGCCTCTGGTGATGAAATTTTCAAAGACAAATTCAAAACTATTGATGAAGAAACAAATAAGAAATTTGAGACAACACAACGGTTAGGGGGCATTTATTAAACCATATAACTAACCCCCTGTTTAATTTGTTTATCATCTTTAAATCTGCCAAGATCATTTGGGAAAAATTAGAGGTCAAGTACACAGCTGATGACACTGCAAAGAAGAAGTATGTGGTTGGCGAATGGCTGCGTTTCCAGATTACTGATGACAAGCCAATCATAGAACAGGTTCATGTTTATGAGAACCTGTGCGCTGAAGTCCTGAACGAGAATATGAAGATGTACGAGGTACTATAAGCTAATGTGCCGATCGAGAAGTTTCCATCATCTAGGAAAGACTACAGGAACCAGTTGAAACATAAGAAGAAAGACCTCACCCTGTAGGAACTGATCAGCCACATGAGAACCGAAGAGGTCAATCATCTGAAAGATAAGATGGATTATCTTTCTTTATATTCTTCTAAAACTAACTTAGTTGAATCTACCGTGCCTACAAATGGAGACAGGTTTAAAGAAAAAAGATAAGAAGAACCAGAAGTCAAGCTATTCTAAGCGGCAGAACAAACTTGGCAGCAAGATGCAAAAACCAAAAGGGTTGTGCTATGTCTGCAGCAAGTCGGGGCACAAGGCATACCAGTGTCCACTTCGCAAAGGGTAGTCACAGCCAAACCAGAAGCTTGTAGCCCAGGCTAACCTTGCTAAGGATACAGAAGTCATCTGTGCAGTAGTCGAAGAGGCAAACCTGGTAATAAACAACGTTGAATGGATCTACGATAATGGAGCTTCAAGGCACTTCGGCACCAACATAGAACTCGTACAGGACTTTGAAGATGTTGTAGATGATGAATGCGTCTACATGGAAAACTCTACGACTGCTAGAGTTATGGATAAAGGGAAGATTCTTCTTAAATTTACTTCTGGTAAATTACTGTCTTTAAATAATCTTGCATATGCCTTCCCTTCATAGAAACTTATTTTCTGGTATACTTCTCAACAAAGCTGGACTGAAAACTATTGTAGATGATGACAAGGTTGTTATCTCTCGCAACGAGATCTTTGTTGGGAAGGGATACCTGAATGAGAATCTGTTTGCACTAAATCTGACTTCTGAAACTTTGCATGGAAATACTTCTACTTCTGCTTATATTGCTGCGTCTATAGATTTGTGGCATGGTAGGCTAGGCCATGTTAATTTTACGTCCATAAAACGACTCAAAAATTTAAAACTAATATCTGTTGTGAATGTTGATAATATTTCCAGATGTTCTGTGTGCGTAGAAGCAAAATATACCAAAAAGCCCTTTAAATCGGTTACCAGTAGACAACCAATATTGTTAGAACTAGTTGGACCTGATCAAAATGAGGATCGGGTCAGATTGAGGGTCGGGTCATGAGGGTTGGCAGGTAGGATTTTCTCGACCCTGACCCTACCCAACCCTCATGTGGGTCAGCATACCCCTGACCCTGACCCTGCGGGTGGGGTCACCGGGTCAGACCCGACCATCAAAACACCCGATATAGAAAATGAGATTTTTCACTAAATTTTCTTTTTATTATAAAGGTCAGCATTAAATATCTTACAAAATAAAAAGTCAAATGATAATATAATGCTCCGATGAAGCATATCACAACTACAAACACTTTAATGCGTAAGTTAGTCATTGAACCAATAGACTGATTAGTTCACTAAAATGACTAGTCAGTCTACTCCAAACATCAGAGAGAGTGTTAGAAGGTTACGAACTAATGAGAATTGATGAGGTGAATGGGGGGAAGATGCTAAGGAGAGATGGGAAAGTGAAAGCGAGAAAGTTTTGAACAAATCAAACTGAAAGTATCTTATTTTAATTTTAATTTTTTTAAAAAAAGTGAGGGTCAGCGGGTCGAGTCAGCACGTCAAAACCTTCACCCAAGCCCGACCCTCATCATAGTCGGGTACCCTCAATTTGAGGGTTGGGGCAAGTCGGAGACAAAAAAAGGCTGACCCTGACCCTTATTTTTGAGGGACGGCTCGGGCCGAGTCGGGCGGGTCCCCGACCCATTGATCATGTCTAGAACTAGTACATTCAGACTTAGCTGACTTCAAAACCACAGCTAGCAAAGGAAGGAAATGATATTACATCTTTGTAGATGACTGCTCTAGGTATACCAAAGTTTACCTCCTTCAGTCCAAAAATGTGGCTGAGGAAATGCTTTTGAAAAATACAAAGCAGAAATAGAAAATCAATTGGACTGCAAGATTAAAAGGCTTAGAACCGATAGGGGTGGAGAATATGAGACTAACTCTCTAGCAGCCTTTTGTGAGAAAAATGGCATAATACATGAGATTAGTGCACCTCATACTCCCCAACAAAAATGGGATAGTCAAACGCAAAAACAGAACTCTTAAAGAAATGACGAATGCCATGCTTTTGAGCTCGGGACTTCCTGATAACATTTGGGGGAAAGTTGTTTTATCTGCTTGCTATATTTCTAATAGAGTACCCTATAAGAAGTTAGACCAAACCCCTCATGAGCTGTGGAAAGGCTATGCTCCTAACTTGAGTTTCTTAAGGGTGTAGGGGTGTTTGGCCAAAGTTGCCCTGCCTAATTTCAAATAGGAAAATATAGGACCTAAAATCTTTGATTCTATGTTTATTTGTTATGCCCAAAATAGTGCTACATATAGATTCATGTCATTGAATGACTTCTCTACTAGTGAGTCTAGGGATGTAGAATTTTTTGAGCATGTATTTCCTTTGAAAAAGAATGTTCCCGCTTCTGTGCATGAAAACATACATATGCCTGACAATGTGCCGTTGTCTGCTTCTAGTTCTGGGATTAGAAACATAGTTGATGAACCTAAGAGGAGTAAGAGACCGATAGTTGAGACTAGTTTTAGTCCTGACTTCCTCACTAGTTTTCTGATTGAAGACTTTGATGTTAATCTCTTGACTGATGAACTAGTATCTGCCTTCTTTATCGAAGAAGATCCAAAAACCTATAAAGAGGCTATGAGATCTATAGATATTAATTTCTGGAAAGAAGTCATTAAAAGTTAATTAGACTCCATAGTGTCTAATCAAACTTGGGAGTTAGTTGAACTTCCTAAAGGTTGTAAACGTATTAGTAGTAAATGGATCTTCAAAAAGAAGCTAAGACTTGATGGTTCTATTAATAAATACAAAGCCAGACTGGTGATAAGGGCGTTTAACCAGAAAAAGGGGGTTGACTACTTTGATACTTATTCTCCTGTAACCAAAATAGCGACCATCATAACTCTAGTCGCCCTTGCTGCAATCCATGGTCATGTTGTGCATCAAATGGACGTGAAAACAACATTCTTTAATGGTGTCCTAGAGGAAGAGATTTACATGTCTTAACCTGAGGGATATATAGTCCCTGGGAAGGAGAGTAAAGTATGTAAGCTTAGGAAATTTCTTTACGATCTTAAACAAACTCCTAAACAATGGTATGAAAAGTTTGATAGCACAGTAGTACAAAATGGATTTGTTGTGAACACCTCTAACTCCTATGTGTATTCAAAGGTAATTAGTCCAGATTCCATGATAATACGTCTGTATGTGGATGACATGTTGATTTTTGGTACTAGTGTGCATGTTGTTAATGAGACTAAAAAGCTGTTGTCCTCTCATTTTGAAATGAAGGACATGGGTGAAGCTGATGTAATCTTATGGATTAAGATTAGAAAAACTAATGATGGCTTTTCTTTATGTCAATCTCATTACATTGAGAAAGTATTGAAGAAATTTAACTATTTTGATGTGCCACCAGTGAGAACTCCTTATGACCCTAGCATACATCTTAAAAAGAACAAAGCGCCTAGTGTCTCACAAACTGAGTATGCTAAAATCATAGGAAGTGTAATGTTTCTCATAAACTATACTCGGCCTGATATTGCTTATGCTGTTAGTCGATTAAGTCGTTATACTCATAACCCTAGTATAGAATATTGGGATGCATTATTTCGATTGCTTATATACTTGAGAGGTGCTATGAACTGGTGTTTGCATTTTAATAAATTTCCTGCTGTGCTAGAAGGATTTTGTGATGCAAACTGGGTATCTAATAATGATGAGGTCAGTTCTACTAGTGGTTATATTTTTACTTTAGGTGGAGGAGCTATCTCGTGGAAGTTTGCAAAGTAGACCTGTATAGCTCGCTCCCACTTGGAAGTTGAATTCATTACTCTTGAGTTGGTAGGTCAAAAAGCAGAGTGACTGAAGGTCTACTAGCAGATATGCCATTGTTGGGGAGGCAGCCTATGGCTATTTCCCTTCACTGTGACTCACATGCAGCAATTGGAATTGCACATAACAGTGTGTATAACGGAAAGAAGAGACATATCCGCATCAGACATAGTGCTGTAAAACAGCTGCTAAAACATGGTGTCATTTCCTTGAAATATGTCAGAGCCGAGAAAAACCTAGCGGATCCTCTGACCAAGGGATTGACCAGGCAAGTTGTTCTAGATACGTCAAGGGGGATGGGTCTTAAGCCCATGGATTGAGATAATATGGTGGATACCCTCTTGTGGTCAAACGAAGCCATATTATCCTCAACGCACACTACATTCTCACCCCTATGATGTGTGGTAGTGCTTATGAGAGGTTAAGCTTTTATGCTCTTAATGAATTCATAGCCCGTTGGGGTGGTGCTATTGAGATGCACTTGATGGATTCACTGCTTGATACAAGTGAGGTTGAGCAATATTCTGCTCCTAATGATTCTATAGCCATGGTTATGGTGATCCATGTTGAGATGGACTTAATAAAATTACCTACGTAAGTGTGAAGGTTTGGCCGCCTTCTATGAGAGGCTCAGGGCTGTCTCTCTAGATCACTTATGAGACCCAAAGTTTGCGCATGGCCCTAAAAGGTGCTAGTTTGTTATCGCATAATACGCAGTATTAACGAGGGTTGATATGTGTTGTAGGGGTCTCAACCAGGGTCTATCAAGTTCAAGATTCGTTCACTCGATAGATACAGTTGTTTTCCTACTTCACTACGTGTCAATTCAATCGAAAGACATTGATACTTATGTATCTAACCTTTTCTTTGCCCAGATCCTTTCCTCACTAGTCTGTATGCCATTAGTGGGAGATTTTTGGTGGTAATGGCATTAAGATAGCTCCTTTTCCCCTTCCATAATTGTCCCATATAGGAAATTTTGGCACTTAGTGTGGGGTTTATATTTCCCCTCCTTACTTGGCCTTGCTGAATAATTTGGGCCTAGTTTTCCTAGTGGAGTGGGGAAGGGTGACCACCACACGCTCACGAGCACCACCCGCCAGCCCGGTCCGGTCCGGGCTGGGTGCAGATGCGGTGTGGCTTGGGCTTAGGTCGGACCTACTAATCTTTTTGGAGAAATATTCTCTAATTTTTGTCCGTTGACCTTCCCAGTCAACGATTCTGCAGTGATATTTCTCCACAACTTACTTCAAGTCACAACTATTTTTTGCAGCTAGTTTACTAAAGTTAGCAGTCTATAACAGCTAATAATTTTTATCCACAAACTCTCTTGAATTTTAGCTGGTTTCTCTCCACTACTTTAGTCTGCTCTTTCCTATAAATACAGCACTCTTCAGCAGAAAACACACAGCAAGTTCTCTCTTCTCTTCTCTTCTCGTCTTCTACTATTCTGTTCTCTCGTTTCTGGGCAATTTCTATACTGCGTGTTCCAAGTCTCTTCCCTCGAGTGCACGAGTTCAGAGGTTCACTGCGTTAACCTAGGGCAGCAATTGGCTGATTTGATTTTCACCGCGGTCGAGCTGAAACTGCTTTCAAGGCAGTGGTATACCATGGCACATTGTTAACTCTCTTTCTCTACCATTGATTTCCTCACAATATTTCCTACAATACATATATACCACAGCTCGCCAAACGACACACCATAATTCACTAAACAAATATCATACTATGGAATATAAACTGTAATGTGTTTACACTCACTAAAAATGGGCATGTGCTCACTAAAAGTATGTACATGCTCACTAAACATGGGCAAAGTGTTGTTTTGCTCTCTAAAAATTATGGTGTATAATGTTGTTTACTCACTCAATTTTTATTATAAATCGCTAGTGTTGCTTACTAAATCATATCGATCACTATGTATATTCCATAGCTCATTAAATATTATTCTAACTCACTAAATAAAGACCATAGCTCACTCAAAGACACAGCATAGATCAATGAAATATAATTTTGTTGACTTTTAGCTCACTAATGTATATCATAGATCACAAAAACACTATATAAAAGCTCAATAAAAAGAAATAGTACAACTCACTAACTAAACTTTTCAAGTACCTCATTCTTAAATTTGAGTCTAGAAAAAATATATCATAATAGTTAAAAAGATTACATAATGTGTACTTCATACACATACATACCACACTCTCATGAAAAGATACATGTACAATTAGCTAAACAAATATCGTATTTCATAACATGGACTAGAATGTGTTTGTGCTCACTAAAAATGTCTATCTACTCAATAAAAATGTGCACTCACTCACTAAAAATCTATATAATGTTTTTTGGCTAACTAAAACCTATCATGTATTATATGTGGTGATTGTGAGCATTTATATTTATACCGAGTGATTAGTGAATATTAGTAGAATATTTGGTGAGCATTATCATACATATATCGCTTTTTATTTTAATTACACTATAATAATATTGAGGTAAAGAAAAATCTACTATAATGTATTGCATTAATTAGTGAGTACTATTGCATATATTAGCGAGCCTATATTAATGAACATTATTGTATATATTACTAAGCATTATCATATGTATTAGTAAGCATTTTTTTGGGTGGGATCATTAATGAGGCTTCCAAAGAAGCAAAGGAAAACGATACAAATTACATACACAACAAGAGAAACATCAAGCCAGTTTATCAATAAATCCAAAACACCTCACAACATCTTGAGGGGCTATAAGTGAAATTCTCCTCCCAAAGCCTAATCCAACAACCAACTCTAAATTTAATAGCCGAAATGACGTTTGCCATATTCCAGCTCTCGTTGTTGAAAGTAATACCATTCCTCAACTTCCATAAGGACCATAAGGTAGCAATAACCCACACCTTCTTTTACAATTGGGTCCTAATATGGGTAACCAGCCACAATTCATAAAAATCAGTGATCTTACCGGGGATTACAATATTGATATTCCAAGCTACAACACAGGATGTCCAAACTTGCCATGTTTTCTGACATGTCAACAGTAAATGGTGTATATTCTCAGCTTGTTCATGGCAGAAAATACAACGAATTTCATTCGCAACTAGGATACCTTTCATGTATGGCAGTTCCTTAGTGTGCAACTTTCCCAGTAGTGCTAATCAGATCATAATTTCTGCCTTGGGGGTGCTAACTTCTTCCAAACAGCTTTGACAAAGAATTCCTTACTGTTATTAAGACTCCAACCCACAATATCTTGCTGTTGATGGGTGGGTGTTGTGCATTCAATTAAATGAGAAAGTTGTTGTAGCAAATGTAGTTCTTCCTCCTGCAACACCCTCGCCCATCCTAATAGCCATCTCCAGATTGTGCCCTCAAACTAGCCCGTTTCAAATACACTTGCATGTTGCTAAACTGAGATAGAAAAGAGCTGAGCAAACAAGTCTTTCAAGGGCTTCTCATCAAGCCACTTATCAATCCAAATCTGATAGATTTGCCGTTTCCTAGCTTTATATTCAGCCCCTTTATGAATACAGCTCTTACAAAATTATCTTCATTCCCTACATCAACAACATCATTCCATATTCCAAACTTCTTGGGTTTTAGGGGATTAGGAAGTAAGAAGTGACTATTCTCATGGTGCACTGAACTGATGACCTTACACCAAAGGGTGTCTTTCTCTTGAGCAAACCTCCACCACCATTTAAACAAGAGGCTTGCATTTTTAATGAAAATGCCTCCTACCCCAAGGCCACTAGTTCTTTTGGTTTTTGAACAACTTCCCAACATACAGGGGAGCTAAAGCGTCATGTTTTGTTCCCAATCCACAAGAACTTCCTCTGCATCTAGATAATTTTGTTTACCACAACCTTTAGCATTTTAAACAATGATAAATAATACCAAGGCAAGCTATTAAGTACAGTTTTTGTCAATACTAACCTGCCCTATTATATATATTACTGAGCATGTATTAATAATTATGATTGTATATATTAGTGAGCATGTATTGTTATATATATTAGTGAGCATTTATTAATAACTATGATTGTATATATTAGTGATATTTTTCATTTTATAATTAAAAAAATTAAACAATAATATTAATAAACTTTTATTTTATGCATTCATGTGCATTACTATATGTATTAGTGAGAATTATTGTATATATTAATGAGCATGTATTGCATAAAATTTTTTGGTTATGAAAAATGTAAATCACTGGAAGATAATTTTGTTATATGTCATTCATGAGTGAAAATATTTGATTCATAAATGTTTGCTTATCACTAAAAAAATCATATTTATAATATGAAAAGAGAAATCTTTATAATATAAGTAGTGGAATGATAAGTGTTATGAAGCGTTCCCTCCCCTATTCCTATATCCTCACATGCTCCAGCCCAAAATTTTCCAAAATCTAATTTTGAATTCAAAAATATTTTAGATAATTTGTAGTTATATGTTGAACAAATTGTGAGGGATTGACAATTACATTTTTTTTAATAATTGGCAGTTATACATACGTTGACCAGATTGAGAGGGATTGGCAGTTACATGTTTAGCAAAAGTCATAATTGATGAATTGTCTAGAATCTTTGGTAACTGCAAATAAATTTTCAGTTCCCCTACGTCTTTTTCAACCTATCTTATTTGAATTATCCTGCCTGCCTTTGATCAAAATTCATCAATTTATATGAATCATTTTATTAACTTAATTTTTTTAGGGAAAGGCAATGTGATTTATATTTCTTGACTAAAAATAGTTGTCTTTTGATAAATAAAAAAATAAGGCAATTTCCTTCCCTCCTCATCTACGTCTCTATCTCTTCAGTGACTTTACTTTTTCTTTAATGTTTGGAGTTCAATTTTTCATTTTGGATAAAAATTTTCAAGCTTCTATCTCATGGTTGATTGAATTAATTTTGAGGCAGGCTAATATTGATGACTGAAATGGGGAAATGGGGAATGACAATGATGAGCTGCAGTTGAAGGTTATGTTATAGTTAGTAAAAGTTTCTAGCAGTGGGGAGACAAAAAAATTTCTGGACAAGCAGGAGTCCATGAACGCCACGAAGCAATACAAAGCATGACAACTGCATGGATGATCATACTTTTGACTACCTTCATAGGAGAGTTATTGATGATGTTGAAGGTAACGTGAGACTTTAGTAGTGTAATTTTCTAGTATTGATCTATTATTAGTATGGTTGTCAAAAATTAATTTGACACAATTACAAGATTACCCGAACCAAACACAAAATTAAGTGGGCTTGGGTAAAGATTTTTAACTTGTTTAATTAAAAGGGTTAAATAGGTTGACTTGTTTACCTAATTATCACGTTTTTTTTGGGGAGAATTGTGAAAATGTGGGGCTTAATCAAGTCGATCTTTCTTTTGTGATTGTGTTTCTTATGGGTTATAGATAATGGTTGTGTTATGATGATATATTAAACTCAAAAGATTGATTTAGAGTACTCGCCAATCATATTTATTCAAAATGTTAAGCACGTAAACGGGTAACAGAATAACCTGAACCTAATCCGTTTATATTAAACGGGTTAATTGGTAAATTTTAGGTCAACCTGTTTAAAAAATAAACGGGTATAGGTCAAGGTTTTCATCAGGCTAGGTTCAAGTCAAGGATTTCTCAACCCGTTTAAGTTTGACATGAATATGAAGCCAACCCAACCTGACCTATTTGACAGTCCTAGCTATTAGCTTATGTTTCTCTTTTGGTCATGTATGATCCTCTGTCATGGCTATGAATAAGAAAATTGTCAAAGAAAGGGTCAGGGATGTATGGATAAGAAGGAAGGAGACAAGTGATGAATCATTATAACGCATTATTGCATTGTTATAGATAGATACAACTTAATTGCATTATTATATCAACCAAAAAAAAGGAAACATAAGCTAATATACAATAGATCAAATTGGCCAAGGGATGGTACTATAGATTTGTGATTGGGATTGAGATTGAGATTCATTACTTAGTTGATGAGTTTTCTTTTTAAAATGTGTTCTAGGCTTTCAGCTCCTTTGTTTATTATTAAATTTGGTCATTGAAATCTTCTATTACTGCATGTCATTTAACATCTTATATGAAATGTCATTTAGTTATGGTGAAGACATACTTATGTTTTGTTACACTTCGTATTGAATGCCTATGTGCTTATTTGTGCACCATCATGATCATGAAGGTCTACATATTTATAGTTCAAGTTCCCAATACATGCATATGATGAGTTAAAAATTTGCTTTATAGATCATGTTATAGGCTATTGTTTCACTAATTGTCCTAAATATAACAATGAAAATGAGACATATCTTTCTACTCTATATTCGTAGTTTAGTAATATATGTTACAAGTTACAACGATCAAATTAATAAGTTTTGGTGTTGCATTTACTTGAATCATTTCGATAGAATAATTTGTGACTACTTTTGTTTTCCACTTCATTTTGAATTAAGTAACAATGAGAACATCTATAATATGAACTTCATATGTTTATCGTAATATTTAATTTAATTGATTTATACCATCTGTACAACGTGTATGTGCACAGGCACAAACTAGTACATATAAAAAAGAAGGTGAGGTGAAAAAGTAATTATGCCGCAAACTACAAACAAATTAATGAGTAGCCCAGAGAAGGGAAAAATTGAATGGAAAACACTTTGTAATTATCTCGGAAAGAGAAAAGAGAAGTAGTTAGTAACCAAAAAAATGAATAAATAAAAATTATTTCACTATGTACTACCATTGAGCTTTGAACCAAAGCAGTCCAAGACACAATGCCTGTAACCTTCTACCTTACCATCAAAGCAACAACTACTCTACAACCATTATTGTAACGAATATTTTTTTTAAGCTTGTTGCAAGTAGGTCTAGGCGTAGAAACAACATATACGTCCGGTTGTTTGATATAACATCTTGTTAAACCAGAAATTATGATTTGTTTTTACCTTTTTATTATCTATTATTTGCTTGAAATAAATAATTAAATTAGGATTTTAATATGTCTTTATTTATTTTGTAGGAGTAATGAAATCTAGATAAATTGGGTGTCAAAGGATTTAGAAGAAGCATTGTGGATCAAAAAATAAAAATAAGAAGAGCAAGAACAACCCAATGGCCGATCCAAGCCCAGCATATTTCCAGACCGAGCCCCTTCTTCCTCTTCTTCCTGGGCCGATCTCTCTCTCTTCCTTTCCTATTTTTCCATTTTGAGGGCTGGGCTCTGTTTTTTTTTTCTTTTTACCTTTGTCGGTATGCCCTTTCCACCAATGTCAAGGCCTGCTTCTTCTAAAAGAACCACGTGCCTTGCACGTGATGATAGCAGCACCCCCCATCCCCTTTGTTTCTTCTTCCTCGATGGGTCAAGACTAGAGAAAGCCCGAAAAACTGGGCACTCGATCGTTCCCTCTTCCTCTCCCTCAACCCTTTGTCTTCCTCCATCATCAACAATTATGGCGACCCTCTCTCTCTCTCTTCATTCATTCCATCATTACTCACCATCATCAAGGGAATGGTTCCAAGCATTCAAAGGAGGCAATGAATGGGCTAAAGGCTGCATTTTTCAAAGGCTTTAATGGAGGTCGAGAGAAGAGCAAGGGAGAGCGGCTTTGGTCCTTACTTCTTCACCATTTTTCGTTCTTTCTTTTCTGAATATCTATTGAGACTTTATGTAATTTAGTTCGGAGTTGGGAAATTCAAGCTAGATTTTTGATTAGTGTTCACTTTGGATCCGATCTGCTAAATTCATCATTGCTTCGACTTTGCTTCTTGGAACCTTTGGGAACTGATAATTCGAGTGGCCAAAACGAATTGGGATTGGTACGCCTTGCTCTCTTCGTTTCCGGGCTTAATGCTTGATTGTCGTTTTCTGATTCTGCAATGTTAAATGCATTCTGTTCATAAGAAATAATTAGAACTAAGTGTTGATGAATTGAAACTATTTGCAGTTTGGTTTTTTTTATTTTGGCTAGATTCCTTGCAAGTTAGCGTATTGTTCTCAATTTCGTGAAGTAATCTCATTCATTTAGTCCATTAATTTCTGGAATAATTTGTCCTTTGAGTTGGTTAATTTGAGTTGGTTAATTTAGTATAATTTAGTCTAGAATTTTTGGTAATCTAATTTCACAATCATCCCGGAGGATAACATCCGTAATTCCTACAACGATAACCATGCACTTGCGGATCACTAACAAGTTTTTGGCGCCGTTACCGGGGATGAATTTGTGTAATTTGATTGCGTTGAATCGTAGTTTAGTTATTCGAGTCATTCAAGTCGTTTTCGTTTTAATTTTAGAGTTGTCATTTTTAGTTTTAATTAAGCCGTTATTTCATTTTAGTAATTTAGTTTAGTTTTGATTTTTGAATTTAGTTAGTACTTCGATTTTTTTTGTTTTTGTTGAGATTAGCTTTATTTTAATTTTTAGAGGTTATTTGTTGCTTAAAAAACAGTACTAATTGGTTTAGTTTATGTGCAGTGAAAAGATACAAGGCAGAACTGATCCCAAAAAAATAGAACAGTGCATATTTTTCTACTGATATAGAATCTATTTGAATTTTTGGGAGACATTCTGGTGTGATTTTTGATATCATGATATTTTTCCTAGGTTTACATAATTTTTAGAGTTTGTGTGAATTTTTCTGAAATTTTTGGGACTGTCTTGATTTTTCTGTGAATTTTAGACTTAATAATCTGTTTGCAATTTTTGCACAGTTTGAAAACAGAAAAAATTCGAAAACAATTACATTTATGTCCTTTGTGATTGTGTGGAATTTACTGTATATTTAGTTCTGATTTTAGGAGTTTTATTTTCTGTTTTAATTTTATTTTTAGAGTTGGGTTGTTCAGGTGTAGTTTATTTTATAATTTTCTTTTAATTTGTTTGTGGCTGTGTTCTTGTTTTATATTTGGTCATTTTTTGTATGTATATTGTTTTTAGGGTTCATTTACTTTTTGATTTTGTTTTGTGTTTTAAAAGAAAAGAAAAAATAGAAAAATCAAAAAAAAAAAAATCCCAGAAACAATATCATAAAACGAAAATGGGATACATACTTTGTGTGTGTGCTTCTTTTCTTTTTTTTTATTAGGTTACTTTTTGATGTTTGAGACTTTTTGGTCTTTCTTTTCTTTTGGTCATATGGTTTTCTTTTTGGTAGTTTATTTTGTTAACTTAATTATTTAGGTGTCTTGTTTTAGTTTTAGTCATTAGTTTATCATCATTGTTATTCCTTTTACTTTTTCTTTCGATAATAGGACAAAAACATGTCCCAAAAAAAGAAAGAAAAAGATTGAAAATCCAAAAAACAATTGAAAAATTCTTAAAATTGAAAAAAAAAGCATTTGAAGCATGCCAGTTTTTAATTTTCCACAATTCGAGCAAGAATCTTTCTGGAGCTATTTATCGCGACTTAATAATTATCGTATTCAATTGAATCAAAATTTTCAAAAATGGAAAATTTGTGAGGTCATCGCTGTGGGTTTGAATTCTGAATCTAGGGGTTATATTGAGTCTACTTGCCCTGGAGGTTTAATAGGATTATTATCTAAAACTCCAGATGAGGTATAAGATTTCTTTCAAAAATTAGCTTGGGATACTTATAAGTTTGAATAAGCTCGAAAGAATTTTGGATACCCAACTCATGGTGCATCTGCTTTCCATGCTAATCCTTACCCTCAAGACTACTTTAGGAACTCATATGACCCGTTTTACTCTTATGTGTCTCCTGCTTTTTGTGATTGTTATAAGTCGTCAGATCATGATGTTCACGTTTGTCCATATCGTGCTTATGTTGGTGATACATGTGCAAGTGTTGAGAAGAAGATAAATGAATTGACTGATAAAATGATAGAGACAATAAAGGTGAGAATTGCTGAACATTCTCAATGTTTCAATCAAAGTAAGGAGAATTATAATAAGCATGACTCTAGTTTAGGATCTCCGAAATCTAACATTAGTCTGTATAATGATTTTGAGCCCTCTTATCAATCTAGGTCCAATTTGCATGATGACATGTCTTTGCCTAGCTTAGAACAAGAGAGTGACCTCCCTCTGTCTCTATCTCATGACCATGCACCTGAATCTAGCTCACTTAAAGACGCCCTTAAGGATTTCCTAGTCTCTACCATCCCATCCACCACTTTGAATGATTCTTTTGGGTTTGAGGATGGTGAGGACATTAAGAGTGCTAGTAAGTTAGATATGAGCATCACCCCTGACGTTGAGCATCATGATTTTGATGAGTCCGACTCTATTTCACAGGAGTCATATGAGGAGAAAGTTGAGCCCACTAATTTCGAATTCGATGGCACTCTTCTTTTTGTAGAATATGAATCTTTTTCATGTGGGTTTGATATCGATGAAAGTTTTGATGAGGGTTTCTGTGCTGAATATAAATCTTTTTCTTTTGACCCCATCCAAACTGACATCCTCTTCGAATCTTGCAAGTTTGGATTTCTGGAGTCTGAGACGTTTGTCCTATGACTTTTATTTTAGCCCAGACTCTTGCGCATTCTGATGATCAAAGGCTTGTGAATTCAAAACCTACTGTTTTGCCTAAACCGCTCATTCCTGATGACCCAATTTCTAGGCGAATGACCCACGGACTGACTAGTTTGAATCACATCTACCTGTTTGATGTTTGGGCCCACACATTCGATAAGCTGAAACGGACCCTTACTTGTGCTTCATTGGCATGGTGGATATACTCTTTCTGGTTCCATCTTTATACTTTTTGCTGTTTCTATGTTATTGAGAGTTAGTCTTCTGTGTTCGATAAGATGCTACGTGCTCTAATAGGTTTTGATTTGCGTAGTGCTGTTTCATTTGATATGGAGTGGCTGATGCTCCTTATGCATCTATTTGAGCGCATTTCTGAAGGATATAGCTTAGGTGTAATTTAACCCCTGACTTGGTGTACTCGTTCCTCTTTTTCTTTTTTTTTTATTTTGTTTTCTTTTGTATATATTTGTTGCTTCATGTTTCTTGTTTTCTTTTTTGAATTTAGAGTCGTGTCCTTTTTTGTTTTTGAGTCTTGTTTTTCTTTTTGTATATTTGTTTTCCTTTTTCATTTTAATGTTTTCTATTTTCTTTCACTTCCAATGAGGACATTGTGAGATTTAGGTGTGGGCCTGAGGAAACTTACAAAAAAAGAAAAAAATTTAAAACTGAAAAAATTTAAAAACTTTGAAAATCCAAAAAGATTTTTGTTTTGTTTTTGGGAAAGCTTCGTACTATTCTGATCGGCTTAAATCCCCTGTGCTTTGACTTTTAGCTTGTATGTAAGTGTGATGTGCATGATAGATCTCAGTCCTCAGTGTGTCATTCTAAGCCCTCATTCTAACCTCAATTGTGTCATTATCGATGTGCAATCCAATCCCTATTTATACCATCATCATTATCTTAAGGTCTTAGTCTTCCATGATTGGCTCTCCCATTTGTCTTTGACACGATTACTTTGGTGTTTGTTTGCATTCCAAAAAAAAAAAAAAACAATGAAAAAAGAAGGAAAAAAAATGAAAGAAAAAAAAATGAAATTTAGAATGACAAGTATCCCTTTGATGCATGCGCTACTAGGCATTACCCTTTGAGGCTTGTGCTACTGGGTGTTATACTTTGGGGCAATACTGCTGCTAGGAAAGCTTGCTTCCTATGTTAATAAGTCAATAATATAGTTTGTGTCAGTCAAGTGGGATTGAGTTTGATTCTGGTAAACCTAATCCCTAAGATGATGATGCACTTGCACATGAGCATTGGGATGGAGTCAAAGCTTTGATATACAATGGGGTGAAAAGTTAGTGCTTTGATGCCATCCATGGAGTAAAGAGCCTTGATGAGTACATTCAGTTTATATGCAGGCCAATATCTTTGCTACATGGGTGATTTGGTTAGTTAGAATATGTACAGGCTTTTCCCTTGTATATTTATGTTTGTAAATTCAAACTGTTTTTCTGTTTCTGTCTCTCATTTCCTTTTTCATTTTCTTTTCTAAATTTTGTGGGTATATCTTATGCAAATCCTTACGAGACCTTACTCATCCAGTAGGGGTAACCTAAGGGTTTAAAGAACTTGTTGCACGTGCTAAGTGCAACCGTGATTCCTACGAAAGTGAGTTAGGGATTTATTTTCTAGGATTTTTAATTTTATTTTACTCGAGGACGAGCAAAACTTATGTGTGAGGGAATTTGTTAAACCAGAAATTATGATATTTTTATACCCTTTATTATCTATTATTTGTTTGAAATAAATAATTAAATTAGGATTTTAATATGTTTTTATTTATTTTGTAGGAATAATGAAATCTAGATAAATTGGGTGTCAAAGGATTTAGAAGAAGCATTGTGGATCAAGAAATCAAAATAAGAAGAGCAAGAAGAACCCAATGGTCGGTCCAAGCCTAGAACATTTCCAGACCGAGCCCCATCTTCCTCTCCCTCCTGGGCTAGTCTCTCTCTCTCTTCCTTTCCTGTTTTTCCATTTCGCGGGCTGGGCTCTGTTTGTTTTTCTTTTTACCTTTGTCGGTCTGCCCTCTCCCCCAATTTCCAAGCCTACTTCTTCTAAAAGAACCACGTGCCTTGCACATGATGACAGCACCCCCACCCCCTTTGTTTGCTTCTTCCTCGATGGGTCAAGACCAGAGAAAGCCCAAAAAACAAGGCACTCGATCGTTCCATCTTCCTCTCCCTCAACCCTTTCTCTTCCTCCATCATCAATATCCATGGCGACCCTCTCTCTCTCCTCATTCATTCCATCATTACTCACCATCATCAAAGGGACGGTTTCAAGCATTCAAAGGGGGCAATGAAGGGGCTAAAGGCTGCGTTTTTCGGAGGCTTTAATAGAGGTTGAGAGCAGAGCAAGGGAGAGCAGCTTTGGTCCTTACTTCTTCACCATTTTTTGTTCTTTCTTTTCTGAATATCTATTGAGACTTTATGTAATTTAGTTCGAAGTTGGGAAATTCAAGCTAGATTTCTAATTCGTGTTCACTTTGGATCCGATCTGCTAAATTCATCATTGCTGCGACTTTGCTTCTTCGAACCTTTGGGAACTGATAATTCGAGTGGCCAAAACGAATTGGGATTGTTGTGCCTTGCTGTCTTTGTTTCTAGGCTCAATGCTTGATTGCCGTTTTCTAATTCTGTAATGTTGAACGCATTCTGTTCATAAGAAATAATTACAGCTAAGTGTTGATGAATTGAAATTATTTGCAGCTTAGTGTTTTGTTATTTTGGCTAGATTCCTTGCAAGTTGGAGTATTGTTCTTAATTTCGTGAAGTAATCTCATTCATTTAGTCTATTAATTTGTGGAATAATTTGACCTTTGAGTCGGTTAATTTGAGTTGGTTAATTTAGTATCAAGTTTAATTTAGTCTGGAATTTTTGGTAACCTAATTTCACAATCATCCCTGAGGACGACATCTGTAATTCCTACAACAATAACCGTACACTTGCGGATCACTAACACAACTGGTCACCTTACTTAATTGTATTAATTTTCCATTGAATCAACCTCTCATTCAAACCTATATGTGGCCATCATTGTCTACTATATATCTTAAGTGGCATGCTACGTGTCGTTTATACATCAAGTTTATCCAACTTTATATATATATATATATATATATATATATATATATATATATATATATATATATATATATTTGTACAATCGTTTAGGTTCAGTTTTCCTTCTTTTAGGCAAAATTATTCAATGTGGCTCATTTGCAGTCAGGAAGACGCGAACACTTCACTAAGTACATAAAATACGTATAATGAGATCAAATAAAGATCTTTCGTTGAAAATAGATTTTTTGTTCTCTTTGTCTAATGATTGATACTAAGATCGCGACCATAAATTATACTTGAGATTCGATTCTCCCTCCATTATATACAATAGTCCATTAGGGCTTGTTACACCAAAAGAAGTGGGATTCTTTCCTCAAGTTATTTACGCTATAATTTAATGTGATGAATAACTAGACATGTTTTTCAGTGAAATTACATACGCTATTTGTCTTATGACTCTAATCTAATTGATATTGTGTACTATGTGCTTCACACACAATATTGATGTCAGTTAGCGCACTTAACTCAACTGAAAGTCTCTTAGAGTTGTTATGTGAGACCTAGAATCGAGTCCCATTATAACATCCTTTTATGCCTCCCTTTAATTTGTACCCCAAAAAAAATACTTTATATGCAATTTTTTGTTTATGGAACTACCAATTAGTTACCGAGACTCCTAGTTCTTGTATAGTCTTTCCCCTCTGTATCTCTAAGATCATGAAAATATATCATATGAGTAGAAAAATATTTTGATTGTTGTAAGCTAATCTCATTTAATTATTAATTTTTTTACAATTCTTGTAATTAGTACATAATGAAAGAAAAATATAACAATCCAAATAAATTAAAATTTAAAAACAAATTTAAATTCCTTGTGAAAAATTGAAAATTAAAATTAAAACATAGATAAAAATTGAATATCTAATAAAATCATATAGATACATATATAAAAGTAAGTTCGAACGCTCCGATCGTGACATGTATCCTCTTAAGTATTTATTAAGATTTTATTTGAACATAAAAATTTAAACAATATGTGATTTATAAAGTCATCATAATGAATACAATTACTTCAATGAAGGAAAAAAGAAAATAAATTACAGATATATTAATATTATTATTTCTAAAAGCTAAAATTATGAGATTAATTATAATATTTCTAAAAATATTTTAGCTAAAATTTTAAAACAAACCCTACATAGCATGGATTTAAAGACTGATTATAAAAAATAACTCAATTTGAAGAATCCAGAGAAGATCATTAAAGATTAGAAGGATGCATAAGTTGAAATGGTGATGCGTGAATACGATACCTACTCTTCTTAACATAATTAACTAGCTACAAGCCTACAGTTATTCTGCCTAGGATAATGTTCTTGAAGTCCATGAGCTTAAATTTTTGGTAATTTTCTTAACCAGGGCAGTGCAATACAATCAACTTTAGTCCATTTTCTAGGGAACAATGGCGCCCCCAACTATTTAATAGGGAAAGTTTACCTAATATAATACCAGTGGACTTGATCAATGGATGAGGCCCCGTCCCACCCTTCCTCCCCCAACCCGCAAAAATGAGGGTCAGAGCCAGTTTTTGTTCCTCTGATCCGTCTCGACTCTCTAAGGTACCCGATTGTAATGAGGGTTAGGCTCGGGACAACTTTTGGCCCGCTAACCCGACCTATTGACTCTCACTTTAAAAAAGTAAATTTAAAATCAAAACAAAAGACTTTTAGTGTCATTTGTTTATGGCCTTTTGGCTTTCTTCTTTCTCATCTCCTCTTAACGTGCTCTCACTCGCTCTTTTCAAATGCCACCGACTCTCGACTCCCCTCCCTATCACGCTCCCTGTCAAATGTTTGAAGTAGTTATTTTAGTGAACTAATTGTTATAGCTAGTTATTAAATAATGGATTAGAATGTTTGTAGTAAGTGCAATACTTTCATTCGAACATTTTGTTATCACTTGCCTTTCATTTAGTAGGATGTTTAGTTTTGAAATTTATGATAGAAATAAAAATTCTCATTTTTTATATAGCTAAGATTTAAGGATCAAGTGTGACTCGATGATCTAAGAGTACCAACATGGTCAAGGTGCGCACAGTTTAATCTTAAGGGTACACCGACCCGTATGAGGGTTAGGTAGGGTTCCTACCTGTCGACCCTCAATATGCTCCAATGCTCAATTTGCTCAGGTCTAAAAACTAATTATCTGCAGGACTTTAATCCTTGGCTAGATCTGAAACTCGAACGATGAATGCCTGAGATATTTTTAGCATCCATATACAGTCCAATAGCATTTGAGAAAGGGTTTTTGGAATCCAATAATCTAAACTTTAGGGGGTCTGGAAGACAATAATCCGAACTTAAGAATCCTTATCAGTGAGCTGAACTTTTGATGTATTTATTTCTAGTGTTCCACCACCGAGTTTGACTCGTCAAAGATGTGACATGGCGGCGGCTGAGTCCACATGTATTATTGCAATATTTTTTTATAAAGAAAAGGACATTTTTAGAAATTTTTTGATAGATCTGCAATGCTTTAATATGCCTCCTTCCCCCCTCTCTTTCTCTATGAAAATTAAGAAAAATAAAAATCACCATTTTAAATAATGTGGAATTCATTTATGATGTTATTATAATTAATAATTTTCAGCTGCTTAATCTTTCAAAGAAATAAATAAAACCCCAAAAAAATCAAAATTCACCCCACCCAAGCCTCCACCCCTAAAATTCCAGATCTGAAAACCCCTTTTGGCTGCAAAAGAACAAGTTGACAGGGCGTTCAGGGCTGGAAGGTGCCACCACTTTTGCCTCCATTTGTTTCCTTCTCGATCACTCTCTACTTTTTTGGGGTTTGGTGATGACGGAGTGTGTTGTTTATACTTTATATAGGATAGAGATGCAATTAAATGGGAAGAGAGAGAGAGAGAGAGGGGGGGTGTGGGAGGAAGGTGGGAGGATGGAGAGGATGGAGAGGATAAAGACTGAAGAAGACAAAGAAGAAGCAGCAGGGATATGAAAATGAGGGTGAGTGAGATGAGATCATATTGATTGGGGTTGGGGAAGGATGTGGGATTATTTTTAGAAAATTAAATCTTGGCCATTCAATTTTAATCCTAGGGTTATAACTCAATCCTTACACTCTCACCCTATCACACTCTCACCAGATGAACGAGAAACCGTCGAGATGAGACGACATGATGAAAGCAGGTGGATCTTGAAGTCGCTGGCGGTTTCCGGTGGGTCGAGGGGGACGTGGCTGGCGCTGTGGTGGTTTGCGGTGGCACGAAGTGGCGGAAGGAGAAGGGATGTTTGACCGGTGGCATGAAGTGATGGTACAGAATCATTCTCAGGCGAGTTGAAGGGTTCGACCGGCAAGTGGCCACTGGGCATTCGACTGGCTAGAAGAGCGAGATGAGAGAGAGAACGATGAGAGAGAGGTGTAGTTGAAGGGTTCTCCGGCGAGTGGAGGCAGCCGGCAACTTCTTTCAGCGAGAAGAGAGAGGGTCACGAAGAGGAGAGATGCAGGTGACTGAGTGAAAGAAGAGCTTGTGTTTGAGATTGATAGTGAACCCTACTCATTTGGGGTTAAATCTTTTGTGCTTGAGATTAAGAGATAAGAGCCATTGATTTTTAGTTCAATGGCTGAGATTAAAAGTTCTCTTCCCTATGTATGTATATATATAAATATAAATATATATATATATATATATATATATATATATATATATCTATATATATATAATATATTATACACACACACACACATATATATATATATATATAATATATATATATATATATAATATACACACACCACACACACATATATATAATATATATATACCATATTATACATAATATACATATATATATACTATATATATATATATATATATATATACATATATATATACATATATATATATATATATATATATAATATATATATATATATATATATATATATATATAGATATATATATATATATACATATATATATATATATATATATATATATATATATATATATATATATATATATATATATATATATATGTTTGTGTGTGTGTGTGTGTGTGTGTGTGTGTGTGTGTGTCTAAGGGAAGGGGAGAGAATTGGGAGGGAAGGTAGCTAATGTGTTTTAAAAAAATAAATAAATAAGGTCAAAGTAGCTTATGTGTTTGAATTGTGGTCAATATAGGCATTTTCTTTTTTTTTTTTAATTGCTCCAAAATTACACGTATGATTCCACTACCGCCACATCAAATCTCCGACGAGTCAAACTCGGTGGTGGAATACTAGAAATAATACATCAAAAGTTCAGCTCATTGGTAAGGATTTCTTAAGTTCGAATTATTGCCTTCCAAACCCCCCAAAGTTTAGATTATTAGGTTCCAAAAACCCTTTGAGAAATTATTGAATGCTTCCATGGCAATAGCTTTTGAGAAAATGTTGAGTGCTTCCATAACAATCTCTATTGTTGGGGTGCGTGCTTTGCAAAATAACATTAAATCATGAACAAATTAAGCATAGATTGATAAGCTTTAGGGCCTTGCAGAGTGGGTGAAATCAAAGAGAATTTTGCACAACAATGCAATTCAAGGTCATAGTAGTCTATAACCAATACAAAATGAGGCCATCCCCAGCCTATTGGCCCGCATGTAAGGGTTGGCCCGCGTGTGACATGCGTTGGCCCCAGCCCATTACACACGTTGCAATGAACGGGGATGGAACCGGGCACAATTCCGCCCCGCGTTCTTTTTTTTTTGGTCTTGTAGTGTTGCCGAAATGCATCGTTTTGTTGCCTGGGCTTAAATGTTGCGTGTCATTTCAGTCCGTGTTTTGCCAAAAAAAGGAAAAGCTCAGGAGCTGGTGTTTGCATTCGGGACTTGGGCCAATTTAATGGGCTAGCCGTTGCGAGCAATGGCTAATTTGGGTTTTGGGGGTTTTGTTTTTTTTTTTTGATTAGTTAAATTGTGTGTATAAATATGAGATAATTGTGTGAAAAATGAAATTTAAATTATCTCCCTCATTTTTATATCAATCTAAAATATTATTTGCTGCTATTTGAAGAAAAGTCTTTCAAGTAAAGAGGAAAAAATTGTGGTAAGTGGTAAATAATTTTATTATTTAGTGATGTTTATTGATTTAATTAAATTAATTGTATGTGGTTGTATTTTGAACTAATTATTTCTAGTTATATGGTGTTGTTATTAGATATTTTGGAGGTGGATTTGTGAGCTTGAGAAGAATCAAGATAAAGTGAAGTGAAGTAAAGAAATTTGTAAGAATTTTTTGTTATACATATTTTATGTTCTTAGATGTTACGTATAATATGATAACATTTTAAATCACATGATTAATTTGAAGAAGCTAATCTGAAAATTTCAAATTTTAATTGTTAGATTAGTTTATGTTGTTAGATGTTATGTTTAATATTTAATAGAATTTCTTTAGTGTTAAACGTACATTTAAAAATCAAGAATTTTCATTACTTTATGGAAATTTAAATGTGTGAAGTTGAATATGTGTAAGGGAAGTATGAAGTTTTCATGAATTAAGTTGGTAGAAATTGGAATGAGAAAAAGTGAAAATTTGAAAATTTAATTAGCTTGATTTATTTGTTAATTTAGTATGTTGTGATTAACATTTGTACGTTTCAATTAATATGACAACATTTTAAATCACATGATTAATTTAAAGAAGCTAATGTGAAAATTTCAAACTTTAATTGTTAGATTAGGCTTATGATGTTAGATGTTATGTGTAATATTTAATAGAATTTCTTTAGTGTTAAACATATGTTTAAAAATCAAGAATTTTCATTAATTTATGGAAATTTAAATGTGTGAAGTTGAATATGTGTAAGGAAAGTATGAAGTTTTCATGAATTAAGTTGGTACAAATTGGAATGAGAAAAAGTGAACCTTTGAAAATTTAATTAGTTTGATTTATTTGTTAGGTTAGTATGTTGTGATTAACATTTCTATGTTTTAATTAATATGATAACATTTTAAATCACATGACTAATTTAAAGAAGCTAATGTGAAAATTTCAAACTTTAATTGTTAGATTAGGTTTATGTTGTTAGATGTTATGTTTAATATTTAATAGAATTTCTTCAGTGTTAAATGTATGTTTAAAAATCAAGAATTTTCATTAATTTATGAAAATTTAAATGTGTGAAGTTGAATGTGTGTAAGGGAAGTATGAAGTTTTCATGAATTAAGTTGGTAGAAATTGGAATGAGAAAAAGTGAAACTTTGAAAATTTAATTAGTTTGATTTATTTGTTAAGTTAGTATGTTGTGATTAATATTTCTATGTTTTAATTAATATGATAACATTGTAAATCACATGATTAATTTAAAGAAGCTAATGTGAAAATTTCAAACTTTAATTGTTAGTTAGGTTTATATTGTTAGATGGTATGTTTAATATTTAATAGAATTTCTTTAGTGTTAAACGTATGTTTAAAAATCAAGAATTTTCACTAATTTATGGAAATTTAAATGTGTGAAGTTGAATATGTATAAGGGAAGTATGAAGTTTTCATGAATTAAGTTGATAGAAATTGGAATGAGAAAAAGTGGAACTTTGAAAATTTAATTAGTTTGATTTATTTGTTAAGTTAGTATGTTGTGATTAACATTTCCATGTTTTAATTAATATGATAACATTTTAAATCACATGATTAATTTAAAGGAGCTTATGTGATATGTGTAAATTATAATTGTTAGGTTAGGTTTGATTTATTAATCATACGTTTTCATTAATTTGATTTATTAAATTTTTGAAATTTAAATGTTAATAAGTGAAAATTTGATATTTTTTATTGATTTGATTGGTTAAGTTTGGTATGTTAAGTTAGTATGGTTTAATTAATATTTTTGATTCAGTAACTTCGGTACGTTCATGTTGAATTAATCATTAAGTTAGTACGCTTGATTTATTATACAATTGGTATGTTCATTTAGTTTAAAATTTAAATGTTTAAACGTGTAGTTCT
Source organism: Carnegiea gigantea (assembly GCA_029747015.1). Lineage (NCBI taxonomy): Eukaryota > Viridiplantae > Streptophyta > Magnoliopsida > Caryophyllales > Cactaceae > Carnegiea > Carnegiea gigantea. The sequence continues at coordinate 193,167 of JAKOGI010000682.1, forward strand.
AACTAATATAAATGTTTGTTTAATATTATTTAGCTTGCTAATACTTTGTAATATTTTGTTTTTTGAATTAGATGAAATTGACTTGAATTCTTTAGATTGAAATTAAAAATATAACTACAATGTAGGTAAACCTTATAATGAACTCGAATGACACACAATCATTCATGCACCTACTTATCGGGGATGAGTCACAGAGTGAACTTAGAAATAGTTCAAACCTTCCCCCATGCCCCCCGAATTGACAACATTACCCACCACATAACCCTCCACCTTATTTTCAACAACATCCATCACAATACCCCACAAATTGGCAACATTACCGTCCACCACAGAACACCCCACCACAAAATTTTAGCTATGGATCAATGCCACTTCCATGTTACCCACCTCAACCTCCTCATATGACCTCAGCAGCACCTCAACCTCCTCGTATAACCTCACCAGCACCTTGTCCTCCGCCTAGTAATAACCTTAAGAATAAGGAAAGTGGTGTACAAACCCCTAAGTGAACATTAGAGGAGGATCGCCGCTTAGTGAAGTCGTGGATTAATGTGAGCACCAATCCAATCACTGGGGCTGATCAAAAGTTAGCTGATTTTTGGACTAAGGTGGCTAACATCTTCCACCAGCATGTTCTCGACGGTGCTACAAAGAGAACGGGGAAGGTCTGTAATGCCCGATGGAATCGGGCAGCTCCATTTGTTTCTAAATAGTGCGATTGTGTGGGTCAGGCATACCGAACGAAGCCAAGTGGTGCAACCGAGGATGACATTATGCAAAATGCCCAAGATCTTTATGTTAGTATGGTGGGAAAATCTTTTGACCTCATGCATTGGTGGGTCTTACTAAAGGACCAACCAAAATGGGAGACCTTCTACGATCAATCTGCAGAAGCGTCTTCTAAACGGCTCAGAATAAATGAGGTGAGGGCGTACTCCGAGAGTGACACCCCTAGCACCCCTACCACCCCTACCACCCCTACAACTCCTGCCAATGAGGGCACACCAACTGAAGTAGTTGGTGGGCTTATCTGCCCCATTGGAACAAAAGGTGCCAAGAGAAAGGCAAAGGAGCAAGTTGCAGACATGGTGTTGGATATCCTGACTACAGAGATGTCAACGTTAAGGACAACAAATGTGAAAAATAGCACCATGTTCGAGCGATATGTCCTAACCCAAGAGAAGAAGGTAGATGCAGCTGTAAAAGCTGCTGAGTTAAGAGATCGACAACAATCCTTGGAAGAAAGAAAGCAGCATCTTAAGGAGATGAAGTATGAGGGCAAAATTTTGAAAATGAACATAGCAGACATGTGTCCTGAAGATCAAGCTCGATATGGCCCAATTCAAGAAGAAATTAGGAGTCACTACCGTCAAAACTCATCCTCTTCTGATATTGACCTTTCTTTAGATTGATTACTCAGTTGTAGTTTTTGGTGTCATTGTGTTTTCATGAAACATTAGTTGTACTACAAACCTTTTTATTTGTTTAATGACATCTTTATTGCTAAGTTGTTTCTAAGTTGATGCATTATGTATACATTTGCAATTAGTTGTTTTTAATTTATTTTTTGTAAATGTCACAAGGTTAATTTCCTAATATATAATTTTTATTTGAATTACATTTATAACGTTAAGTTTATATGCACAGGTATTCAACAATGAGTGATTCATCATCCTCCTCTACAACGTCAGCCTCAACAGGTGGTTTGAGTTTCATCCTAGAAGAATCTAACGATGATTCACCAATATTGAAAAATACCGTCAACAATAAAAATGGCCCGAAGTTGTTGGAGTTGGCTCTAAAAATAAGACACATTAGACAACAAAATAGGACTTCATCATCATCACGAAGACCCGGGAAAAAGAAAAGATTTGTAAAGAGAGATCGACAAGAAGCACACGATCGCCTCTACAAAGACTACTTCGCTGAAGACTTCATCTACAACGAGACCCGCTTTCGGCGTAGATTTCTTATGCGAAAGCACTTGTTCCCTCGCATAGTTGGCACCTTCGAGAGTCGTTTTGAGTACTTTCAATTGAGGTACGACGGTCTCGGTAGGCGTGGGTTGTTGCCACTCACCAAGTGCACTGCAGCCATGCGCATGTTGGCTTATGGTATATCAGCTGATTGTGTCGATGAATACTTAAAAATTAGTAAAAGCACAGCTATGGAGTGCATAGAGAATTTTACCGCTAGGGTCATTCAAGTGTTTGGGGAAGATTACCTAAGAAAACCAACACATGCTGATGTTGATTGTTTATTACAAGTGGCAGAAGCCCGAGATTTTTCGGGTACGTCAGGGAGCATCGACTGTATGCACTGAAAATGGAAGAATTGTCCCACGAGTTGGAAACGATTATTTACAAAAGGGGTATGCAAAGTTTCCACTTTGATTCTTGAAACTGTTGCTTCCTACGATCTTTGGATATGGCATGCATTCTTTGGGTGCCCGGGAACTCTCAATGATTTAAACGTCCTCCACTGATCCAGTGTTCTTCAAGAGGTGTACGAGGGTTCGGCTCCAAAATGTGAATATGTTGTCAACGGTCGCAAGTACAATATTGAGTACTTTCTATCTGACGGTATTTATTTGAGGTGGGCCACCTTCATGAAGACGATCCCCCTTCCTCAAAGAGCCAAGGCAAAATTATTCGCTGAACGTTAAGAATTTGTTAGGAAGGATGTGGAGAGAGCATTTAGGGTTCTACAAGCTCGCTTCGCCATCATCTGTGGCCCTGCACGAAACATGGACAAGGCTGAATTGGGTATGATAATGAAGGCATGTATTATACTCCACAGTATGATTGTCGAGGACTAGCGTGATTCGTATAACCTTAGTTTTGAATATAATGATGTGGAGGACAACACCCCGCAACCTAATATCGAACGGAACCATCATTCGTGCTATGCAGCCCACCTTCGTAGAATACAATAAGTTCATAACCCATACTTACATGCACGTCTTCAATCCGACTTGGTCGAAGAAATATGCAGGCGACACACAGCGCGAAGAACATCGTAAATGTAGTTGTTTTCTGTTATTTGTCGATATTTGGCGATATAATTTTTTTTAATAAAAATAGTCAAACGTTCGTGATGTATTTTTTTGAACATATCCAATCTTCATATTGTAATTTGTTTTCAACTGCGATCCTTCTTTGTATTAGGTTTTAATTGAATTGTACTTTCAACCCTTTTTTTTTCACTTGTTGGAAAACAAATACAAAAAAATAATAGTAGGAAAAATTAAAATCAATTTATACATTTTTATGTCAATAAAATAATATTCATTACTCTCGAAAAATAAAAACATTCACACATGTTACAAAAGTTAAAACACAAACACAACATAAAAAATAAAAAGTAATAAATTAAGTTTAAATTACGGGCTCCATGACAATTAATTGTCCTGAAATGAGTTCCTGTAGCTGAAAAATTGAATGAATGCTAGTGGAACTTATACTAACGTACCTCAAAGGTAATATAATTCAATGAAATGGAGGATCCAAGAACAAACAAAAGGCAAATATAATTCAAAAAACTGAGAAGTCTAATGGAAAAACTGACCATCATTTAAAAATAAAAAATAAGACAGAATGGGCCAGTCTTACGCCACTTCAATGGTAGCCATAATTACCACTTCGATGAGTTTCGCGGTGTCCAAGTTCCCAATTCTAAGTTCTAAATAAAAGCATTTTTTTATTTTAAAACAAAATTCCAGATAAAACGTTTTGGTTTCCTCCTCTGCAATCTTCACTGCTACAAACGGCAGGGTGATGCTCCGGCGACTCTCCGTGTTCCGTCATTCAGCTCTTGTTCTGCAATCATCTTCATCTTTGGCCATGGCCCATTTCTCCGATTCCACCAGAACTGCCCATCAATCTTCTGTAAGTGTTGTATTGAGATTGCCCTTTAATTCAACTTCAGTTTTTGCTACCCGTGAATTATGGTTTTTCATTTCTTTAGCAGTTTATAATTTTTTGGGGTGGGGCGGGGAAAGCGGGTGGAAGTTGGTGGGTAACTCGTGATATGTGCAAATTTCCCCTCTTTTCTTTTTGGACAATTGAGGTTTGCCTATGAATTGGTGTCCACTTTGAGTGTTTAGGAGTAGAGTTGGATAAAGTTTGCGGTTGATCCCCATGTTTGCTTGTAGTTTTTTGCCTGCTATCGTTCAAAGTTCTTATTTTGGTCACTTGCCTTTCGTTGTTGTGTTGATGATGGTGGCTAATGCATGTTAATACGTTATATGTTGATAACTTAACATGGGCTTTCATTACCCTATATGACAACTTGATCAAATATTGTTGGCAGTAGCTCACGATTACATCGTGTCTTGTTGTGTTCCATCTTGTCGCCAAGTAACTTGAAACAAAGTTGGGGTTGTTCATTTTCGGTATCAAAGATTCCTTATACGTAGAGCCATAAGTGGTGTTTGGTATGTGGGAATTGATAAATAGGAGTGCATAAGTGGGATTCAGAACTCATGTTAGGATTAGAAATTTGTTTATGTATTCTCATTTCCTTGAATGATGAGGAGGAAGAGTTAGAATTGCTAGCCAAAGAGCCCTTGGCTTTGATGACAGCTAGACCATCCTCTTATAAGAAGTCCAAGTTTTAATCTTTGGAGGCATAATTTCATGCTTAGTGAGGAAATATAGCATGCCCTTGAAGTTGGGCTTCGGCATAGCCTAGGGCTTGTCTGCTTTCCTTACCCCAAGCCCCAGACCTGATTTGACTTCATCTGTTGGTTGATAGTTTAGTAAATTTAGAAAATGTAAAATTGCTCATTTAAACATTGATCATCTGAGCGATGGGAGAGGGGATTGCAGGGATGTTTTGAAATGAAAGGGTATAAACCATTCAACTTTTCCTCCCTTATCATTTAAGGTATTGGCATCCCTTGTCTCTCAATTCTTGATTTTTTTAAAAATTCATGGACATTGAAAAAAGGCATGATGGCATATCCCTTTACCCTTGACACAATACAAAAGGTATTAAATCTTCTATTTCAAATGATTGTGTTGCTCCCTGCATAGGAAGGATGAGGAAGAGAATAAAACTTCTAGTTAATTGTGCTCTTCTTTCATTGCGTAATATTAAAACTCTTTCAAGAATCTTTTATGTGGGGGTTTTGGCATGTCAATTATAAGAATTATAATAGCCCGACCCTAAATCATATTTATTTATTTAATTAAGCCATGTTATTCATTTTTACATTTTTCACATTGATTTATCTCATTGAATCATTACAGTTGGGAAAATTCATGTCGGGCCCTACTTTACAATTCGAGTTTCAGTTACCGAAAATAATTTTTCGGAGAAATTGATATTAGGCCTCGATAATTATGATTTAAATTATATCATTATTTTTCATGACATCATATTCAATTTTGAGCTTCGGAAAAACAAATTTAATTATCGCACCCGGTTTGGCACTTTTTTTCCAATCCGAGCTCATTTAGGCCTAATTTCGACCCAACAAGTCTTGAACCTCATTTGTTTCACTACACTCTCTTAATTAAGCCTTAAATAAGCATGCCATTTTTGACTTTTCCCCTTTTAATTTCAGCCAAGTAAAGAGTTAATATAAATTGTAAAATTTTTCATTTAACTTCATTCTACACCAAGCATTTTCAAGGCACTTTCTCTCTCCTCTTCTCTCCTCCTTCTCTCTAACCACAGCAACAGCCTCCTCCCAGCCCTATTATGGTGTTTTCCGACCACTCTCCGGTAAGGATTTCAATCCCCAAATAACCTCCCTCCATTGGCTACCATTTTCCATCCTCAAAAACACCCAATATCATCTCCATCTTCACTTATGTCAAGCTCCAAGTAAGTGACTTCAATTTTGTTCTTTGAATTTTGGTTTTGCTTCTTGCTTTGGTTATTTTGATGATGGATCATGTTGTTTTTATCGAATTAAGAATCATCTTGGCGATGGATCATGTTGGAGTTGAAGTTAGGGTTAGGGTTTTATCCTAATCGTGCAAGCTTCATGTTCAGGTATTGGATTTTGATTGTTTTAAATGAGATTTTGTGATTTTTGGCATTGGTAATGAATATCAAGATGTTTATGCCGATTTATATAAGTTAAAGAGTGGTTTTAATGGGTGGTTATATCAAGAAAAGCTTACAAGTAAGTGCTGTTATGCAATAAATAGACCCAAAATATGGGTAATTTCAGGATTAAACTGATACTATTTGGCACATCTAAAATTCATGATTTTTGGTGTGAAGATACTTCAATGAGTTAGCTTTCAATAGGATTTGGAATTACTCAATTTCGAGTTGTGTGGACAAAGTTATGACCAATTTACTCAAGACTATGCAGAATACATTGAAATTGGGAACTGAACTGGAACAGTAATTTTACGGGAAAACTGGTATTGATTGGGTCACTGAAAAATTGTGATTTTTGGTCTGTGGATAGATCAATGAGTTACTTTTCAAATGCCTTTTGAATCGCCTTAATCCGAGTTTTGTGGAAAAAGTTATAGCCGTTTTACTACGACTGCGCAGATTGAACTGAAACTGTACACGTCTGTGTTCTACCCTAATTTTAGGGACCTTACTATGTGAATCATGCTTTGTGCCCTGAATGAAAGTTTTAGTGGACATTATGAGATTTTCATATTGGGGCTTTACATCTTATTTGGAGGTCAGGAGTGAAAGATATGGATTTTCTAATGAAAGGAAATTACAAAGTGTAGTGAGTTCAACCAGTTTGATTTTGTATAGAAATTTACTTTAGTTTGAAAACCAAGTTAAGTATCTATCAGGTCTACTGAGGTTATCTGAGCCTTTATGAACCTCACAACACCCTTCATAGCATTAAACCTTCCATTATCCATTTCAGAATTATCGCACATTCTATTATCCATTATCCATTTAAGAAGCATTACACTTTCTATTATCCATTTAAGAGATATCAGAAACCCATATTTCATTTATATCAATTAAAATCTTTTCATTATTACCTCAATCATTTCCATTTGGCCTATTTTGTTTCAATTTACTGTATTTCAAGTTCAATAACCCTAACTGATTTAAATCAGTTTATTTTGGTTTAACTTGTCTTATATTGAGTTAAAATCAGTTTATTGTATTGAAATGCACAAGTTATGTATCCCATTTCATTACTCAATTTCAGTTACACATACTTACAATGACATTTATGATGAAACAGAGTTGAGGCCTAGTTATCGTTCCCCATTTTACATAAGTGTTATCAAGTCAGAGTACATTTATCAAGTCAGATGACATTTATGAAACAGCTGACTTGTATCAAGTCAGATGATATTTTTAAAGACTCAAGGTACGTGCATTGCCTGTATCTTTAGAAATCAGAGTGTATTTATCAACGTTATCATGTTTTGGTAAGTACATCAATGAATCAGTTTACACGGTGACTTATCAGTTAATTAGTGACCCCGTCAGTTATCAGTTACAGGGCATGGCCCTTCAGTTACCCGTGCGGCTTCAGGCCAGGTCCCCCGGTCGGCTTGGCCGGTGTACACCTATCCATAGATCGTAACAGTATCAAGGGGTTCACTATCAGATAATAATTAGCAATACAGTTTTATATTTATCTCATTCACTGTTTTTAACTTAAAACGAATTGCAAAGCGGGCCCAACCAGTGTTCAATGATCATTTAACAATTCAGGAATGCATCTATTGAGCTTCGACTCACAGTTCGAAATGTTTTTCATGTTTTGTTTTAGGCAAATGCTCAGAGTATTGTCCTCATGCCAGCGAAACAATTGAAGAGAATAAGTGAAGAACGGGAATCCGGGTGGATCAGAAGTAATACCGTATATGCATACCTTAAAGTTGTATTTTGAACTCTTCTGTGGATGAAGATGTAGACTCCATGGTGAATTATCTTACTATGGTTTATAAACTCTTCATTTGTTAACACTTGATGTGAGTGTATATGTTTGAGGTTATGCTTAGTTATGTTATTTACAACACTCATGTTTCAAGTCTTGTCCTTTTGGACGGCGGTAATGCCCCCATCATTGGGTTGTCAAGATTTTAATCAAGGGATTTTTTTTTAAGAAAAATATAAATAGTGAAACATGATTAATTTGGGGCGTTACAAGAATGCACATAATATGAATATTGATAAAATAGCCAAAGGCTTTACTGAGGGGGAAAAAAAGGAAATCCAGAATGTGAGAAGTGATTTTGTATTCTGTTTTCCCATTGAGATCAAAAGGTTTATATACAAAAGTCATACATACAAATTGAATAAAATAAAAAGATTTACAGCAAATATATAGAAGTCACAGAAGGTAAGAGTCCTAAGAAGGCAAATAATAAGAAGGCAGTAATCCTTGAGGATATGCTAGAATTATGTGATTTTGCTATTGTCATGATCCTTTTCTTGATAGTGTGCTAAAATATTGCTCCCCTTAGTAGAGTCCAACACCCTCCTGCAAGCTGGAGAATGAATTGAATGCATTCCCAGCTTGTGAAGAAGTTGCCAATGATGTTGAGAAGGAAGAATCTTGGTAAAAACATCAGCAATTTGAGATTGTGTAGGTAGATAGGAAAGCTGCAACAATCCTTCCAATACTTTATCACGAGTAAAATGACAATCGATTTCAATATGTTTCGGTACATTCATGAAACACGGGATTCCTGGTAATATGTAGTGCTGATTGGTTATCACAATGTAATATGACTGGTTTCAGATTACTCATACCCATCTCTTCAAGAAGTCCAACAAGCCAAGTAACCTCCGATGCAGCATGTGCCATAGCACGGTATTCTGCTTCAGCAGACGACCTCAAAACTGGAGATTGCTTCTTAGATTTCTAGCTAATAGGAGAATTACCCAGTAAAACAATGTAACCTATGATGGGCTTTCTCGATGTGGGACATGCTGCCCAATCCGAATCTAAAAAAGCTTGTAACTTTAACTTGTCAGTAGCATTCATGATAATACCCTGGCCTTGAGTTCCTTTAACATATCTAAGGACATATTGTAAGGCATGAAAATGAGAAACTCGTGGTGCTTGCATGAACTGACTTAAGCATTGAACTGCAAAACTCAAGTCTGGTCTGGTATTAGTTAAGAAGTTCAACTTACCCAGCATCATTCTGTAATATGTAGGATCTGAATATAATTCTCCTGAATCATTAGTGAGTTTGCAGTTTAATGGTAACGGAGTAGAAACAGGTCTTAGATGATCAATAGCAGCAGCTTGGAGAAGTTCTGTTGTAAACCTCTTTTGAGTGAGAGCAATACCGGAAGCAATATGAGTGACTTCGAGACCCCAAAAATAATTTAGATATCCCAAATCATATCAGAACCTGTGACAAGAATATCATCCATATATACTGCAACTATAATGATGTGAGAGGTAGATTTCTTGAGAAATAAAGAGTAATCATTTTTAGATTAAACATAGCCAAGGGAAAGAAGAGTATCGGTTAATTTGGCAAACCATTGTCTTAAAGCTTGCTTGAGCCCATATAAAGACTTGACAAGTCTGTAAACTTTGTTTTGGGGATTAGGAATACCTTGTGGCATCTTCATGTATACCTCTTCAAACAAGTCAACATAAATAAAGGCATTATTCACATCAAGTTGAAATAAAGACCATTTCATAGAGGCGGCTACAGCAAGGATACATCTTATGGTCGACATTTTCACGACAGGAGAAAAGGTTTCCTGATAATCAATCCCAACCTTTTGATGGTTACCTCTAATAACCAATCAGGCTTTAAGCCGTTCTAAAGTACCATCAGCCTTGAGCTTAGCCATATAGATCCATTTTGAACTTATAGCTCTTTTGCCAGGAGGTAAGTCAACAACCAGCCAAGTGTTATTAGTTTGGAGAGCTTCAAGTTCTTTATTCATAGCAATGACCCAATTAGAATCCTTGAAGGTTTGTTCATAATTTCGAGGTTCAAAATAAGTGGTTGGTTGAGAAAGGGACATTGGGTTACAACAGGTAAGGATGAGAAACAAAGAAAGTTGCACCAATGTGTATTTGATTTTGGAAAAGCCGTGGCAGTGGTTAAAGAACATACATAGTCCTGTAAGTAAGTGGGAGGTTTGTCCATCCTAGTAGACTTTCTGACATCTGGATTTGGAATATTAGAAGAAGAAGATGTAGACAGTGGTGATTCATTTTGGGTAGATGCAGAAGGAATGGCAACAGAATTTGGTGGAGAAGAAAAATTGTTTGTAGAAAAGTATAGAGGAGAATTATGAATAAGGCTAGGAGGTGCATTAAGTTCAGTGGGAAAGAAGATGTGAGACATGTCCGAAACAAAAGGTGGTAAAGTAGAAGGGTCGGTGTGAGATAAATGGTGAAAAGGAAAGACATGTTCATGAAAAATAACATTCCTACTGGCTAAGACAGTTTGAGTTTGTAGCTCCAACACTTTATGAGCTTTCTTTCCATGGGGAAAGCCAAGAAAAGTACAAGGATTAGACCTAGGTTGAAACTTGTCTCTGTTCCGGGGAGAAGAGGCAACAAAACATAAGCATCCAAAGGCCCTTAAATGAGAATAAGAAGGCCTTGTTTTATACAAAATTTCATAAGGGGTTTTATTGTGTAGAACTGAAGAAGGGAATTGGTTTATGAGATATGTGGCATGCAATAGACATTCACCCCAATATTTGAGAGGCAGATTGGATTGAAAAAACAATGCTCGAGCAGTTTCTAAAAGATGTTTATTTTTTCTTTCGACTACTCCATTTTGTTGAGGAGTTCCAACACAAGAGGTCTGATGAAGAATACCTTGAGAAGCATAGTAAGACAAGGGTGCAATGTCACAAAATTCTAGTGCATTATCTGATCTAACGATTTGCACATGAGTATTAAATTGTTTTTCAGCAAAAGCAACAAAAGATTTGAAAATAGGGAAAGCATTACTTTTGTGTGAAAGGAGATGAGTCCATGTAGCTCTGGAAAAATCGTCAACGATGGTAAGAAAATATTTGTATCCATTAGAAGTGGTTTGATGGTAAGGGCCCTAAATGTCTATATGAAGAAGTTGAAAAGAATGGGTACTTTTGATTGTGCTTTGCTGAAAAGAAGATTTATGTTGTCGAGCTTTAGGACAGATTTTGTAGATAGAAGTGGTTGAGTGTTTAAAACTAGCAAAGTCATCAATGAATCTAAATTGTGCATAAGGTAAATGACCCAGCTTGCAATGCCAAAGATCTTGAACAGAAATAGGAATGGAGCGAACTGAATTGTTATTAGAAAGAACATTACAACCTGAATTTGTGTCGGATAGATCGACAACATTATTAGCAAAAATATTGAAAGTACTAGGTTTAAGACCACTATCATTAGTACAGGAACTATGACAACTGAAGTAAAGACCATTTGCTTCTTTACCAAGCTCCACTGGTGTGTTCATCGAAGGGGCCTGGAAAAAACAAGATGTAGGAGTAAAGATTAGGTTTGAAGAAAAATCTTTGGTCAATTTGGTTATAGATATGAGATTGAATTGAAATTGTGGGATATAGAGAACTTTTTGTAAAGTCAGGTGTGGTGTGAGGGTGACAGAACCAGTGTGCAGCACTTCAACTTGGTTTCCATTAGGAATAGTTACATGGCAAGGTTTGTCAAGAGGGAGTAAAGTGTCAAATAATGTTGAATCATGACAAATATGGTCTGTTGCACCAGTGTCAAGGATCCAATGAGTACTATGCTTGGAAGAAAAGAAACAAGAATGCTCAGCGGATAACATGGTAGTTGACTTGGTAGAACTGGCAAGATTGGCACTATGAGCCTCTTCAAGATTTTGCTTGCTCAGCAGGGCTAGGAGTTGTTCACACTGTTCCTTGGTCATTATAGGGTTATTTGAAGAAGACTTTGCTTCAGAGACAGTATTGCACTGATAAACACCGTCAGAAGAACCACCATCAGAAGAGTGTGAATAAGCAGCAACTTTCTTCGTCCTTCTAACCTTAAAATTAGGTGGATATCCATGAACCTTAAAGCACATATCGAAGCTATGCCCAGGTATCTTGCAGTGAGTACAAAAATAATTCCCCTTTTTCCCTGTAGGCTTTTGGTTCAAATGATTGGTAAAGTTTCCAAAATGGAAAGACCTTTGTTGAGAAACCAAAGCAGAAGATTCAGGAACCAAAGGAGCAGCACTTTGAATTGATCTTTGCCTTTCTTCTTGCAAGATTATGTGATACGCCTGACTAACATTAGGCAAGGGATTTAGGATTAATAAATTTCCTCTAATGGTAGTGTACTCACTTAGTTTTAAAAAGTGCGAGGCGCACTGAGGCGCATAGGGTCCCAAGGCGTGAGACGCAAAGCGCAAGGGGTGAAGGCGCACGCATCATGGACGTGAGGCGCACTTCTATGCAAAAGTTTTTAAAAGTATTTCATATTTCACAAAGCATATTTTGCATAAACAAGTTACATAAATACATTAAAAATGTGATTAGACGTTAATATGACTACTAACATAGCAAATAACCTTAACATATATTATCTTATTATTATAGTTCCCCAATGCATGTACTTACGGTACAAGTTTAGCTTAACTTTTAGCTCACAAGGAAGGAAAAGAAGAAAAAAAGGTAAAGGCAAGGCTAAGAAAAAGAAGAAAAAGGGGGAAGATATGGTCTCGCATCCTGGAGGCGCACCTCATCCCCTTCGAGGCGCTAACTCGGTAGCCTCACGCCAAGGCACGCCTAGGAGTGCCTCAAGCGGGCTTTTTTATCATTTAGCCCCATTAAAAATTGCATAAGATGTTGATTCTGGATCAATTTAGCATACTCTTGTGCAGAATCACAAGTACACTTTGGTAGATTAACAAAAGTATTATATTCATCCCAAAGTTTCTTAAGATGAGTGAAATATGCTGCTATAGATTTATTACCTTGTGAGGCTAAACTAATCTCCTTTTGTACTTGAAAAATTCTAGTTCCTTAAGATTGAACATACCTCAAAGCCAATTCTTCCCAAATCTCTTGAGCAGTGGCACAGTAAGGAACACTTTCTCTAATTTCTTTGCTCACAGAATGAAGAATCCATGAAATTACTATATTGTTGCAACGTTCCCATTGAGATAAGAGAGTTGTTTGTGCAAGTTTTGAGCAAATTCCTGTCACAAATCCCAATTTGTTTTTAGCAATCAAAGAGACTTCACTTGAACGCTTCCAAGGTCCATAATTTTCACCTTCCAAAGGACGCGTTGACAATTTGTAATCTGGATTATCAGAATGATGAAGAAAAAGTTCATGAGAAGGATCAATATTAGTAGAGTTGGTCTCTTTTTCAAAATTAGCATCATTAGCTATTGATGTTTGCTCTGATACCATGATAAAATAGCCAAAGGCTTTACTGAGGGGGGGAAAAAAGGAAATCCGAAATGAGAGAAGTGATTTTATATTCTGTTTTCCCATTGAGATCAAAAGGTTTATATACAAAAGCCATAGATACAGATTGACTAAAATAAAAAGATTTACAGCAAATATACAGAAGTCATAGAAGGTAAGAGTCCTAAGAAGGCAAATAATAAGAAGGCAATAATCCTTGAGGATATGCTAGAATTACGTGATTTTGCTATTGTCATGATCGTTTTCTTGATAGTGTGCCAAAATATTGCTCCCCTTAGTAGAGTCCAACCAATATCGCGGCAGCCCACCTTGGCAGGATACATATTGGGTAGTTCGTGACTGTTGCCTGTTGTATTGATTAACTTTACAATTCTACTAAACCTTCTCTTTTTTTTAAAAAAAAAGGAGGGGATCAAGTCTATGCGTTGTCTAGTATTTGGTAATTCTATGTGTAATATGGTATGATTTGCTTTTCATACAACTAACACTGGTCAATGCTTAGGCTACTTATATGAGATTATTTTAGGCTCTTGTCTCTTGATTGTCTGCTCTGTCAGTGCCCTGGTTTTGAGTCTAAGTTGGCTATCTTTTGGACAAGCAGGTTGAGAACAGAAAAGCTTCATCCAGCGCCACTTCTAATGGCGAACATGGAGCTACCATGGCTCGAGAGCCAGCTCGAAGAAGAATAGCAAGCAAAGGTGTGCGGCGCATTTGTAGACATCTAGGCCGAAACTTAGGGCAGCAGCCTGGTCCTGTGATTAATAATGAGGGCAAGAACAAGCTTTCCCCTGACTCAATTCATAAAGATCGTTATTTGAAGCAACCTAGGCCTATTCCTGCTGAGGATTCTGATCATGATGTGGAAAATTGTGTGCTCTCAGCAAGCTCTAGATGTAGTCTGGTGGCAAATAATCAAACCAGAGGCTCAGCTGGGACTTATCAGTTGTCAGAAGAGAGTTCCATAAAAGATGATGAGTGTATTCACATGTTGGAAGAGTACTCTTTGCCTACTAGCTTTGGAAAGCCTAGTACATCCTAGCCGAGGAGCTCAACTTCGGCTCAAAATGGTTTGAAGCATGGAGTTTGTGGTGGGAATGAGGCTTTGAAGGGCAATAAGAGTTGCATTACCATTGAACCATTTGACATTTGTCTGCCTGAAAATGAAGAGTTTCTAGTCAGGCATTCTGACACTGAAGATCACATGTTTGTTAGCTCTTCTGTAGATATGGAGGCTGAATCAGTGCCTGAAGAGGATCAACTGATTGAACAATCAAGGCAAAGAGCGCTGAGGCTAGGGATGGTCTTGCTAAAAAATTACATTACCCATAGTGAACAGGTATTGTGCAACTTCCTGTCATCAGTGATCTGACCTCCCCTGCCCAACCCCCCCAAAAAAAAGGAAAAAAGAAAAGTATAAAAGAGAAACCCAAAAGAAAAGAACACAGCCATTAAGGACCATTGTATTAGATATGCTTTTACATACCCAAATAAAGATATTACTTGGTTTACAATGGCTGCCATTAAGACTCTTCTCCTACTGGTGTTATCACCCTTTCTCTGGGAATTGACCACTATTGTATGGGTTAGGCTGCACAAGTCTTCAAACTCTATATTGGTAGGGATCTATTCTGGGTTGCTGGTGGTGTTCTTGGTGTCATTACTCTATTTCGACCTAAGTACCTGCATCTGACTTTGACAGTTTGATACAACATGTCGGTGGGACTCGTCGACTTACATTCCAGAGCCCGTAAAACAACTGGGCCTGGTCCTCAAATTTCCTTCTATACCCGTCCTGGTCCTGCTGAACTTGAGCCTTATAACTCTTCTATCCCTCTTGGGAATTGTTCATTATTTTTCAGTTCCCCTAGAAAATAAACAGACAACATCTCAAATGATTTATAACTTGTTGATTGGTAAACTTATAGGTTGTTGTTGAGGAGACCAAGGGGAACGTGACCAATTATTTTTGTCTGCTTTTTTATCATTTCTTCCTGCTTTGTATTTTTCTTGCTATGAGATTGATTTTGTTTCCCGGACTTTGTGCAGGTTTTTATAGTAAACAAATGTAGGGAACTTGGACTTGGTCCTGGGGGATTCTATCGGCCAGGTTACAAGGATGGACCAAAACTTTGACTGCATATGATGTGCCTTGGTCTGGATTGGGACCCACAGATGAGGAAGTATCAGAAACAGAGACGTATAGATCGGTCCATACCGCCCCATATTCCTTATGGGTTTCACCAGTTGGTTGATAGAGCAATGAAAGACTCGTATGCTCTCATAAGAAGGGATTTCGGAATTTTCAATGCTGAAGAAATCCTTCCGTCAATGTCCCCAGACATATGCATTGTTAACTTCTACACTGAGAGCGGACGCCTTGGCCTGCATCAGGTATGTAACTATGCTAATTACTCAATATCATCTGCTTTACACTGCTATTTGTCCCTGAATAATTTTTTACATGAAACTTACTGTAGAAAATATTAGCAGAATGATTACGCCTAGAAGTTATCCATCCTTGGCCAAACTGAATCATTAAGGAAAAATATGGCAGATTAATCAGAGCTGGAAATATTCGCCCATAAGCGACTGAAATCAATCATCGGAAAAGCACACGTTGAGTTACAGTTGAAATAAGGCAATCAATTGAGCCAATACCCTAATTGACTTGACCCAATTCGAATAGAAGCAAATTTTGTTTTGCCTAGATGCTTGCGGTTTCATTACTGGGCTTTTCCCTAAATGACCTAATCTGTCGCAAATATTCAATGGATAATCTTTCATCAATTTCAAATACTGATTCAAACTACGCTTTTGCGATTTTCCAGTCTATTGCTAGTTACTAAACTACCCATTTTGCCCGTTGGGGTTATAACTTCCCAAGTTTCCAACATTCTTTGTTGCTTCATCTCACCCGGGGGGGACCAGTGGTAGCTGTCTTGTTTCTTTCGTTTGTTATCCATCTCAATTTCAGAGTTCTTATCTTTATCCCTCCATTATTTCTTTAGGATCGTGATGAAAGTGCGGAATCTCTTACCAAAGGATTGCCAGTTGTCTCCTTCTCAGCAGGTGACTCAGTCGAGTTCTTGTATGGGGACCAAAGAGACGCAAACAAGGCAGAGAAGGTGGTTCTAGAATCAGGAGATGTCTTGATTTTTAGGGGAAAATCTAGGCATGTTTTCCATGGTGTTGCTTCTATTATATCAAATTCTGCTCCCAGGATGTTGCTGGAAGAAACACTGTTGCGCCCTGGCCGCCTTAACCTGACTTTCAGATAGTTCTGAACTCATTATTTTCTTTTATGTAAATTACAGTTAAGCATTTCTGACCGTGTGCTAGCTCCAGCTACTTGGCTTCTGAAACATGAATAGACAAAGGGATTTACGGCAGATTTTTTTCTTGACTCGCTGCACAATCCCAGGTCATTGTGATTGTGAACTTCAAAATGGAATTTACTTAATTGCTGGTGCACTACCGTGTTCTTGGGTGGCTTGTTTTCACTAGGGCCTTCTGCTTGGTTACAAAGAGAAAGGCGGGTGGGGCTGGATATACATAAGAAGTTCAAAGTCAATAGGGGGATTAGATTCGGTTCTCCAGTAATCGTCTTAAAGATTTCACCAATTACACTAACAGATAGTTATTGAATTGAGTTAAATTAACAGCTGAGGTTGAATAGATTACTAATAACAAACCTAACCATAACCTTCATACTAGACCCCTCTGCTAAAATTTAAAAGTTGAATTAAGTTGAACCAAATTAACCCAATCAAAATAACTACATTTAGACTGTAATACTGTATTAGTTGTTATCATCACCACACTCATTTGGCTACCTAAATCAATCCCTAGTGTTCCAATTAGCTTGCAGCATCTTTCAAATGCTGCCTTCATTTGATGACATAAATTGTTAATTGATTTTGTTTGCCATTGGGCATCCCAATATAAGGTTTTCCAAAAATGTCTAGAATATTCCATCATGGTAGACAATATTATACAAGCAAAGTCATTGAATCCGCCGGTTGCGTACAAAACACCATGCTGAAGAGGCGTGCATGTTGATGGAAATGCCAAGGTTTTTTTTTTTTTTCTTTTTCTTCTGCAAGAGAAAATAATTGTCAATTTCTTAACAGTTACTGAAAATGTCAGGCTAAAAGACACAAGGATGGCCGCTAGTCTTTTATTGATATTGTATTAAATCCACGTATACTTTGCATCACCAGTACACATGCGTTTAAGTTAGCGATCAGGAGCTTGTCTATAAAAAAAATTTCCGTCCTTGGCAGTTTGGTAGGTGTCCAATAAGCCAGGTTATCTGGCAAGCATATCTTGCAGTTTTTTAGGTGTTGAAGTAATCCCACTTGGTGCGTCTCGTTGTGGCCCTGACCGCTAATATCAGTTAATTTAGCTCATCAAATATTTTTATATTGACGTCAAATATTTGTATATTGATATCAAATATTTAGTAGTGTTTAGTTGGAAGAAAAATTATTTTTTTGAAAAATTATTTTCTATAAAAAATGTTTTTTTGAGAAAAATTGATTTTCATGGAGGGGATATTGACGAAAATATTAGCCATCGCATAAAAGTGGGCTGGCAAAAATGGAAGTATGTTTCAGGTGTGCTGTGTGATAAGAGAATGCTTGTAGGATTAAAAGGGAAAGTTTATCGTATGGCAGTTAGACCTACTGTATTATATGGATCGGAGTGTTCGCCTATGAAGAAGACTCAGGTTCAAAGGCTAATGGTAGCAGAGATGAGGATGATTAGATGAATGTATGGTTATACGAGAATGGATAGAATTAGTAACGGAATGATCAGAGACTTAGTTTAAGTGGTCTTCATTGAAAATAAGTTGAGAGAAATAAGACTCAGATTGTTTGGCCATGTGAAAAGAAAGAGTGTGGACGCTCCAATAAGGAGATGTAAGAGAATTAACATCCCCAAAGGCAAAAGAGGGAAGGGACGACCAAAGAAGAGTTTAGACGAGGTGATTAGAGAGGACTTGAAAGTTATAGGGTTAACGGAGGACATGGCTCAAGATAGGAGACTATAGCGAGATATGATTAAGATCTTATATCGTAGAGAGTTAGCCTCGTAGTTGTCACTCGATTGCGGTAGAGTGGGTTTGGTTGTGGTTTTTTTTCGTAGGTCATGTTTGCATGCAGGTAGTTCATGCGTCTGGGAAGAGACATTGTTTGCCTACCTCTGCTTGTTAAGGTACAGTATCTTCCTCTGCCTTGTTGCACTTATGTTTACACAGTTACTGCCACTTAATTTTATTCTCGTATTTCTTAGTTCATTCCCCGCGACTTATCCTTAGTTTGTCTCCATAAATGTTTTCACAAAATCCTTCTTCTATAAAATATTTTCACAAAATCTTATTTTGGTGGGGCCCTTGAAATCAGCCTCTCTACGAATAGGATTGCCGGTAGAGGTAAGTTGCCTACATCTGGATCTTTATAGACCCCGCGAAAGCGGGACCCACATTGGGAGTTGTTGTTGTTGGTACAAGATAAATCATTTTCTATGAAAAAAGAAAAACTTCAACTGAATTGTTTAAATTGCAAAAAATATCAACTGAATGGTAGTAGTAGAAATAAATGTTAACCAAATTAAGGAATTTTGAGCTTAAAATGCATATTTGATGATTTTTTTAATACTTTTTCTCCGGATAATCAAGTTTCAATATAAACCGTTGAAATTGTTTTAGTGACGAAAATATCAACTGAATTATTTAAGTGGCGAAAAATGTTAATTGAATTGTCGTAGAGGAGAAAAATATTGACCAAATGAAAGAAGGTCGTGCTCAAAATCTAGATTTGAGCCCATTTAATCTTTCCTATCCAATGTTCAAGTTTCGATCTAAACTATTGAAATTGTTTTAGTGGTAAAAAATATTAACTGCATTGTTTAAGGGACAAAAAATATCATTGAATTGTTGTTGTGAAAAAAATGTTGATCATATGAAAGAATATCGAGTTCAAAATCTGAATTTGAGCTTATTTTAATATTTTCTATATGATGATCAAGTTTCAATCCAAACCGTTAAAATTATTTTAGTAGCGTGTCGACTGAATTATTTTAGTGACAAAAAATGTCGATTAAATTGTCATGGTGAAGATAAATGTTGATCAAATGAAAGAATTTGAGCTCAAAATTTAGATTTGAGTTTATTTTAATCTTTCTCATCGAATAGTGAAGTTTAGATCCAAACTATTGAAATCAAATCTTGCACCTAAATTTTAATTGATCATATCGTCAAAGAGTTGAATGAAGAAAATCAACTCCTATCTTCTCAAAAATAAAATCATTTTCCTCCATTAGGGGGAAAATAAATTTTCTTTAGAAAATAATTTTCCATCCTTTATTGTGCTAAATAACGGAAAATTAGAAAACCATTTCCAGAAAAATTATTTGTCCTCTAACTAAACACTATCTTAAATTCAAAGTTTATGAGTATTAATTTATTTTATTTTGATGAACAACTTCAGACTTACTAGCAAGTAAATCTACACTCATTGACATCACACTCATGAAAAATATTTTCTTTTCAAAATAGTCATAAAAGATTGAGAGGTTGAATAATTAGATTCAAATAAACGATTCTACTCGAGATTTTACGTGATCAGTTTATATATTGATTCCATTTTATTGGAAAATCTTCTTAATATGAACAAAACTTCAATGATTGAATTTTCAAAATATATGTTATTTCTTTTACCAACTATAAAGATGATACATGAAAGTTCACCATCAAACTCCAATAGTTTTGATAGCTTCTCCTTGTCAATAAGATTCTAGCATGGTTATTACAGCTCTTGTTGTGATGGATACTTTCTATTTAAACGAAGATCCTTCCCTCATTGTTTGTACGTACTTGGTTGAGTAATCCAGTTACACAATCCCCAAACCTTCAAATAAATAAACAAACAAATAAAAGGCACGGTAACTAAAAATACTAACTATTTCAAGTGCACTCTTACAATGTTAACTGTTGGATTTCTCATTTTTTAGTCCACTGTTTTTCTTTTTCGTTTTTTTTGGGTCGTATGTAATTAGGCTCTTGTTCATCCACTGCCACTAGATCCCCATGTATGACTAGCTCAATTGGTTGTTATAATTAAAAAATCGTCAAAGCAAAGTAGGTTAAATCAGTGAAGAAGACAATTCACACTTGTCCTTGTTTTAACTACTAAAAGGAGTTGCCGAGGCCACTTCTTATCTGCTTAAATTAGTCCTCTGCCACATCATCTTGTGAGCTAACTTTTTGGCTCACAATTATCTCTCTCTGATGTAAGACTTACTACTTTGGTTCACCAAATAGAATAATATACGTGAACCCACCTTATAACACACAATTTTATTTTTAAAATTTTTAAAAAAAGAAAAACTAATTAAAAATATTTTAAAAATAAAAAAGTAAAAAACATCCCTCGTGAGTCGGCTCATGGCCGTGAGGCTCCCTGCGAGTGTGAGCCATGAAGCGTTTGCTACAGGTAGCCGCATGCCTCATTCCCTCCCTCTCCTCTCATTTGCCTCACGAGCCAGCCATTGGAGCTGGTCTTAGTGATGAATTATGTTGCTTTCTCTTTGCAATCAACCTCTTCATTAAGTATAACGTTTCATCAACAAATAAATTGCTAAGTTAATCTCATGTCCTTTTCATATGGTTTTCAAATGTCCCTCGTTAGGTAAGCAGTTTGCATATTTGTCTATTGTCTTATAACACATATTTCAGAGTTTGCTTGGATTATGTCATGGCTTAAGAGAATATACTGGCGATAGAGAAAGAAAAAGAAACACTGATTGTGTCCTTTTTTCTGCCCTTCGGGGTTAATTTGGCTTATGTTTCTTGGTTTTTAATTTTATGTTAATAGAAACAGTTTCTTAAAACTAAGAAGCAGAATAATATGTTAGCCAACTTGTGGCAAAATTTTGCACGTTGACAAAAGAAATTGTCCCATATAGAAAGAGTGAAAGAGCAAGGAGAGTTTGCCAACTTCGTAATTCTAATTTTGCCTGTCTGAGCTTCACCTTCCAGTTGGAAGATCTAGGTGTTGAAAATAATGAGCAACAATTACAGCAATAACAACCCCCCCCCCCCAAAAAAAAAAAAATCTTTCTTGATGCCTAGAAGGAACTGGTACATGTCTAGGGTGAACTAACAAAGGGTGAACGGAACATAATACCGCAGCATGGGTGAGTGACACAACTGTCCTGAAAGTGATTTTGCTTGAACAAAGATGCAAGCTCCTTAGAGGCAGTCCTTCCGAAGAGTACACTGTTTCAACCAATCTTGTGTACTCTCAATTAGCTGTTGGAGTGAATTTATCCAAACTAGAAGATAATGAAAGAGAAGGAGAAGACAATGTATGATTTTCTATCACGAGTTCTTAGATGAGATTATCTCACATAAAAGTTATTGTGAGACATATTTATTCAAGGCGACTTTTCAAAGGCTTTGATATTACTAATAATATATTTTAAAGTGATCGTTTTAATCCAGCGGTGCGTAGCAGATCATCTGGCTATGACTATTATCATAGTCAATCCTTTATGGAATATTAGTCACCCCAATTATTATTATTATTGTTGTTGTTATTGTTATTGTTAAGAGTCATCATAAAAGCATTTGTATCATGATCTATTTTACATGGGACGGTCTCACAAGACTTACTACAGCTAGTGAGAAAGAGTAGCATTTCAGAAACGAAACTGACAATAGCTAAAAAGCTTTGGAAAGATAAGCTTTAAGCCAGAAGCCGGATTGAAGAAAAATAAGCTTTGGGAAGGTGAAAATCATTTCATTGTCATAAATAATAGCAGTTTCAAAACTACATCGCTAATTAACGTCGTCGAAATCAATTTCTAAGGTAATAAATCTAATTTTTAGTCATAGTGTGGAATATCTGCTAAAGCTCGAACATTAATGCACGCATGTGGACGTACCAACAGGCACCTATGGCTGTGTGGAGCTCACATATATAAAGTGTCTACTTCCCTTACTGATGTTCCATTTGCGACACCTTTTCACTCTCCCGAAAAATCAAGACTATATTGAAAGGGGTTTTAGAACAATCTCAAAACTTTTCTAACACCAGGATCGAATCTTAGTGACTACGGCCCTATTCTTTTCGTAGATCAATTTTAAAATACCAACTTCAATCTATTTTAACCTACTTCAATTCACTTCAATTCACTTCCACTATTTTAACCAACTTCAATTTATCACATAAAAAAAAAAAAATTCAACCCACTTCAACCTACTTCAACCCACATCAGCCTATTTCAACCTACCTCAACCTACTTTACCTTTTTACCCACCTCAATTTACCTGCGAAAAAAACAGGCCCTACATAATGTATTAGTTTGCTAGAGTGCTTGTCTGGGGGAACCAATTGGACCTCAACTCATTTGAAGATCACTTCAGCGATATGATAAGTTGTCTTGTTCAAATTGGAAAGAAGTTTCTTAATAGCAAAATGATAAATGTCTATTATAGGGCACTTCTTAAGCGCTCTGCATTGGCTTGTATATTATCTCGTATTAAATTGAAAGAAAATAGTATGATTGAATAGTGGAAGGGTTTTATTACTCAGGAATTATGTGAAATCAACGTTTTGTCTATAGTTGTTTACATTTATAAGATCAAACATATAATACAATTTCACGGGTAGCGTTGATCCAATTAGATGTCATTCCGTATTTGTCAATATAACCGACAAATATTAAAACTTTACAAGTCTTAATTAATTACAATTATTAAAAATTTAATTATTTTAAATAATAAAACAGGCCAATTTAAATTAAATCAAGACATTTAATAGTGCCCAGTCTCTCAACCACAGCATCAAGAAAATCAATGGTGCGCTTAGTATGCCACATAAAGGACATTGGCTAGGCTTGTCAAACGTGCGGGTCGGCATTTTTCCTTGCAAAAATCTTGAATTTGTTTTAAACAATTAATTTGACAGCATCTAGTAACATTTAGTTATTTCTAATTTTAGTACTTAAATTGTGATCTTAAATACATAAAATTTTACATTCGATTCTTTTTCTTTTTCTCTTAATGAAATCTCTTCCCTTTACATATAATTATGTTTTACTATTGTACATGGCTCATCCAAAATAGTAAGAGGGGCTAACGATGTGGTTTTAAAAAGGCTTAATTAATTTACGGAGTCAATTTTACCTTGCTATTTGACTGACTTGTTATCAGTCAAACTCATTTTTTCCAAGGCCAATTTCCTATGAGCTAATTCATCACGTTGTATAGTGCTGATCAATTTCCCCTCACAAATTCTGCCTTGGTCTTCTTCTATTGTTTCTTTTCACTGTTTTTAGGGAGCATAATTTGCCTTCATTAATAGTGAGTGACAAAATTTCCGGCATCATGTAATCTGAGGGAGTGTCTGTCATTACAGAATTTGCAACATTGTGTAGGCCAAGTTACTACAAGATGGTGGTCTCAACTACAATATCATTTGCGGTGTTCATTTTAGTAGGAGTGTTCAAAAATATCCGTAACCAATAACCCGAACCAAAAATCCGCTATCCGATCCGAAATTTCTGGTACCCGAACCGAAATATTTGAAATTTTTTTGTTCAGGTCCAGTTCGGGCGTTTTGAGAATTCGGGTACCCGAAAACTTGAACTTTTTTAAAATTTTTTCGAAACTTTTTTATATTATCCATTCCCTAAAGACTTTGTAAGTCAAATATTCCCAAACCCAAAGAAGACAAGTACTTTGACTTCAATTCGTTGCATTGTTTTATTTGAATTGGTTGGGCATGAATATGTGTTAATAAGCTTACGCCTTATGGAGGTGTAGGCTAATTAAAATATAAATGGTGGTAAGATATCAGGTGACATTGTCATATTGTATAATAATTTCAAGTGCAACTTGGTGCAATACGACAAGCATAAATAGAAATAATTATATTATGGATATAATAAAATTATTAGACAAAGTAGGAAAAAAATTTTAGAAAAAATGGGTTATTGGGTAACCGAAAACCCGAACTGAAATTATCGGGTACCTGAATTTCGATTACCCGAATATTTCGATTCTGATACGGTTCACTATTTTGCTAACCCAAAATTTTGGATACCCAAAGCGAAATCACTTTTGGTTCGGGTACCCGAACCGTGAACACCCCCACATTTTAGCATCTCCATTATATATTTCAGTATTTTAAGATTAGGGTGGCAATATGTATTGGATCCGATCCAAATCCTTTGGATCCGCTCCGTTTAGATGGGTCTGGACCCATAATTTATACATCAAATGGATTTTAAAAAGGGTTCGAGTCTTAAAAGCGTCTAGATATAATAGGTCCATTTTTAATATTGATATCCGATTCATTGGGTCTATTAGATCCATTACTTTCGTAAGTTATAACTCAAAAACTCAACAGTTCTTTTAGTTAAAATTTTTGAACAGTTTTATTTTTGGGCAAAAGTTTGGGCTTCATAAATTGCTAGCACATTAGGAAAAAATGCAAATGTAAAAATATAAAATGCATTCTTCCTTATGCCCATTGAACATTAGGAAAAGACAGTAGTTAATAGTGTGTCCTTAAGGCAAGATGCTATCATTGTAAGGCATTGTTATCAGCTGTACAAGGTTCTGGAACATCGTATCTTCTAAAACATGTACGGAAAGTATGTCATGTAAGACATTTGAGACTTGGAGATGTAGGGCCGAGAAAAGTAAATGCTGACAGTAACATGGGGCCGAATGTGGAGGAGACCTTCGATCAAGATTTTTCAAGAAAAGAATTGGTAAACATGATTGTAATGCGTGAATACCCCTTAAGCATGGTCGACCATATTTGGTTTAGACGATTCGTCCGCAGTCTGAATTCAAATTCAAGATGATTTCTAGAAATACGTTGAAAGGTGATACCATGAAACAATTTGAAATCGAAATGATTGCTCTAAAGGATTTGCTCCCTCATAACTCAAGTCGAATTGCAATCACCATAGACATGTGGACGGCATCTAATCGAAAAGGGGACTACATGGTTGTCACTTCACATTTCGTTGACAAGGCATGGGTTTTGCGTGACGAAACTCAAAGGTAAATAATTTGGTTTTGAAATAGACTGAGTTTCGCAATTTTTTTTTTAATTCTTCTTTACATTAAAATCTTATCTGCTATCATTTGAGATCCATAGATCTATGGGTCCAGAAATGGATCACAATTTTTAGAACACAATGGATCTATGTTGGATCCGGGCCCAGATCCAAGAAATTAACATAGGACTAGATCTTGGCTGATCCGATCCAAATCCAACCCATTGCCACCCATCTTTAAGATTGTTATTTGAATAGCTCTTCCTATTCAATTATATTCAAGTAAGATATTTCCAACTTCTACACATCCAGTACATAGTCGTGATCCTATTGTGCAATTTTGTAATTTCCCAGAAAAAGAGATGGTAGACATTTATTGTAAAATGGTAATTACGTTAACCCACCTCATTGTCCTAATATGAGGCCTAAGTTAGCAGTCTAAATAGGGGAGCAAGGGGGATCCACACATTGTAAAGGATGTGAGATATGAGAACTACATCCTAATTTCACAATGTTACATCCTAAAGTACGTAGAAAAGTTGAAACAATTACTTGTTTTATCAAATGTACGCCCGTCTTTTTAACTCCATATTTAAGAACTCAATAATATTGTAATCATACTTAACCTGGATCAATTTTAGAAATGGAGCACTTTTTAATTATGCAGTTTCGCACGTAACATATAATTGATGACAAGTATGATGAATAGAGGGGAATAGAAAATTTCTCAGCCTCAGCCACGTATAATAAGTAGATGCAAAACACTTAGAAATCTTCGCTCCATAGTATGTTAGGCAATATCAATAATTCTTAAACAATTTTGAATAACAATCTGTGGCCAAAATGCTGACAGAGGTGTTGTTTAGAGTCATAGACATGTTTTAGCAATAAGAAATTCCACATTCTCATCCTAGGTTTAATATATTAATTAATGTAAATTTTTCCTTTTTGTTTTCCCCTATGTTTGGTCTCTTTTTCTAATCAAACTATGTAGAGGATTAGACAGAAAAAGTAATCAGCAATTCAGCTACTAGTGTAATGTCTACAATGCTTTTATTTATATACTGCGAAGTAGGAAGACGAAAAGATGGCTAGATTCATCGTGGACGCATACATGATATGTGGTTAGGTACATCAAACAATCACATATAAATTTAAGAGCAATATAAATTTGATACATGATTGAAATCAAAGTGTCGCACCAAACATGGATAAAAATAGTTAGTGCATGCCTAGTCAATCAATGTTGAGTCATGACCTAAGTCCCTAATCAAGAAGGCAAAAACTCTAATTTCTTAGTTTATGAATAATACTAACCTAATCAATTATTTAACATGAATTTAATCAAAATTAGTAAATTAAATATAAATAAACAAGTAATAAGTAATAAGCATCCAACTTACCCCAACCCTAAGTCCCCAACCTAGAAGACAAAAATTCAAATTTCTTAATTAATGAGAAAATCACTAAATTAACCCATTGTTTAACATGAATTTAACCAAATTAGTAAACTAAATATAAACAAACAAGTAATAGCCAACTAAATTACCCCAAGCCTAAGTCCCAATCAAGATTCCCCAAAAAAAAAAAAAAAAAATTTCTTAACTCATGAGTAAATCGCTAAATTAATCAATTATTTAATATAAATTTAATAAAATTAGCAAATTAAACATAATTATTTGCAAAATAAATCATTATTTGCACTAGGCAGTGGATGGGGGGTGAAGGCAGAGCATGGCACCTGGAATAAGGGGGAAATGAATTTAAGTGGCCAAAATTTTTTTAAATGAACAAACAACAAATCTTCAAAATCAAACCCTCGACCTAAGTAAGGTGCACATATGAGGCGGTAAGCCACTAGGCTAGCCAACATATCTAATGTACAATCTCCCTGAATAATATATATATATATATATATATATATATATATATATATATATATATATATATATATATATATAATATATATATATATATATATACACATACATACATATATATATATATATATATATATATATATATATATATATATTATATATATCATATATTACATATATATATATATATATATATCTATATATATATATATATATATAGATAGATAGATAGATATATATATGCATTTTATTTTTCCTAGAATTTTCAACCCAAAATTTTTTTTCCCTAAAAAGTTGGAGTGTCAATTGACATCCCTTGCGCTAGTGTGGCTCCAACCGTACACATGCCTAAAGCTAATGTAGTTGCTGGCAAAATTGCACAGCAAAGCATATCAACATAGGGGGAAAAAAAAGGTAGATAGTAAATTAGTATCATATGAAAACAAAAGCTATTTAGACTGATTTTAAATAAAAATGAAAAGAAATAATAATTATATTATTATAAAATTGTATATTTTTATTAATTATTCGTACTAGTAATACTAAAACAAATATTGATTAACGTTTTTGCATTGTAAGAGTATAACACCAACCAGCATGTTTAAATTTCTATATTAGGAATGATGGATACACTAAAATCAAGACCAAAGGTTCCTAACAGTTGTGAACTACTTTGGCCTGTTCCCAAATTTTTTGAAGATACTTAGAAGTTAAAACTACTCACTCCCAATCCTATTTTGAATGGGATTCACACTAGGTGTTATTGTTTTTATTTCACTTTTTTTTTAACTCTTTGTATCTATACAAATAATCCTTTATGCATGTATTTAACAATTGGTTTACTTGCTAAAAATTGCATGTCATAATTTCACTAACATCCACTCAATTACAACTAAGTTAAATGTAGAGACAAAATATTTGTTTGACAAAATTAGCTATTGTGGATAACTATTTAGATAGCAAATACATGTTTAACTAATAGTTGTTTTAATTTAATTGTCAGCAGATACTTGTTTAGATAAGTGATTGAAAAAATATGTTCGACAAATCAGTTGTTGAGTTAATTGATTAATATAAATCAAAATAAACGACTATGAAAAATTCACTAAGGGAGTGTTCGGCAACAGCGTTTTGGGTAGCGTTTGACGTTTTGATTAAATCAATACACTCATTAAGTAATTTTGGTGTTCGATAACATAGTATTTTGACTAGCATTTTAAGTAGCATTTAGTGTTTTAAGCAGCGTTTCTGAAAAGCTAATAGTATTAACGCTTTGCATTTAAAAGTAGCGTTTTATATTTTTTTGCCAAAAAAATCCTTTGGTTATATTTGAAAATTATTTATATCCTTATATGTAAATTTACATTAATCAGCTAATCTAACAGCTAATTTACCAAACACATTTATTTCAATTGCTCATCCAAATAGCTATCCGCTAACGGTTAAATTAGAAACATTCTCGGCTACCTGAACCGATATCTGCTACTTGAACCACTATCTGCTACTTAAACCGCTAATTTTACCGAACAGGGCCTAAGAATAAAATCTCTAAAGAGTATTTTTAACAAAAAATATAAAATATTACCAGTGAATATTAAAAGCTAATTTTATTATTAAAAACTCTACTTAAAACACTAAATATTTTAAAACATTAGTATAAATACCAGTTTACTGAACATTGTTATGTACAACACGTCCACAACTTGTTTGATTTCATTTCGTTCTGATTTTCTTTATTTTTATAATCTTCATTTGATTGCAATTTCGCTAAATCAAGGCATTAATTTTGTACTAATCCTACATGATGGCGTGTGATCTTCTAAATGGTCAGAAATACCATGTTAAAATGGAAAGAAATAATGAAATATCAGATTATTAAACAAGAGTTTAAAAAAACAAAATCCTTGCCTATATATGATGCCGAGGTACGTGACTGTATTGGCAATGCGCCACTGCACACACGTTCTTCTCTTTCTCACTCACCTACTCATTGCAGGGTCACGAGGTCCTGCATCTTCGGAAGAACCCTTCACCAGAAACCAGAGAAGAAAAAAAAGAGAACACCAATTCCACCAAATCAAAACACCATAGACAACCCATTCTCTAATTCAAAATCACCCAGAAAGATTCCACAAAATTTTAAAAACCCAGGATCGTAGGAGAGAGAAAGATAGAAGTGGGTTAAAAAAATGGCGACGGCCGGAATAGCGAGGGCGGCGATGAAGAGGGCGTTTGGTGCTGGTGGGGGAAGACCCCGCTGCTTCGCCTCCGCCGCCCATGCTGCATCAAAGACTGACGTCACCTCTCCGGTAAATGAGGTCATCGCCCCCAAAATGCCCCCCTTTGATTACTCCCCGCCGCCGTACACCGGACCCTCCGCCGCCGAGATCTTGCGTAAGCGCAAGGAGTATCTCAGCCCTGCCATGCCCACCTTCTACAAACAGCCAGTAAGAACAAATTTTGATGATCCAATTACCCATCGATGATTTTTGCATTTCATTCTGATTTCGTTTTCAGCGGGGTTTTAAAAAAGGAATTTGATGGTTTTTAGATGTTGATTCGGGAATCAACTCTGCATGTTCTCTTTTCTTTCTTCTTTTTCATTATTCCTTCAATTGATTAATGATGGTGATTGATCTTGCTTATCAGTTAAAAGTTAAAACTTATTATAATTATAATCTGATTTCACTTATCGACATTGTCAGACTATAATTCTAGATATTTTATCTCCTGGAAGATCAATAGGATTTGAACATCTAGGATAATTTGTTCCAGAAAGAGCGTATAATATCACTGTTTAATTTCATTATTACTCAAAATTACTATCTTAATTTAATTTCATCAATTAATTCATAAACTTGTAACGTTCGCAAATTTTTGCCCTGGATAAGCATGTTCCCATAAAAAATAAATGAAGTTAAATATTCCAGGAACGCATCAAACGCTAGGAACTTCTGATTTGCAGATTCTTTTCTTTTTTGTTTTAAAAAAAAATCTGTCTGGGTGCGGATTATTATTTAAAAAAACTCTTTTTTTTGGGGTTTGGTTAGTCTTATTACTTATTAGGAAACCTGCAAAAGAGAAAATAAGTTAACTGTTTCTGGGTGGCGTGAAGATTCGCTATTTTTCTCTTCTTTTTTCTGGGTTATTTGTTTGAAATATTTTGTTTCCTTTTTAAAAGTCTCTGTTTTTTTTCCTGTACATTTTTGTGGATTACTATGTGGGATTATGTGTTGATTTTGGTATTTTTGTGGGGTTTGGATGGCAGTTGAACTTGGTAGATGGGAGGATGCAGTATCTATTTGATGAGAATGGAAGACGATACTTGGATGCTTTTGGGGGGATTGCTACAGTGTGCTGTGGTCATTGCCACCCAGATGTGGTCGAGGCCATTGTGAACCAAACGCAGCGTTTACAGCACTCAACTATCTTGTACCTTAATGCTGCCATTGCTGATTTTGCTGAGGCTTTGGCCTCCAAATTCCCTGGTGATCTCAACGTATGTCACCACCCTTTGTACTTCACCCTTTCCTTTTTGTTTTTTATTATCTGTGGTTGTTTTTACTCTACTTGATAAGGGCAGGAGGAAAAGTCACTTTATACTTACTATGGAGTTTGCCTTCCTTTATTAGGTTTCTTTTACTTTTTTTTCCATTTATTTTTGGAGTTTGTTTGTCTTTATTTTTAATGGAGGGATTTAGGGCAAGAGGAATTTGGCTAGTTTTCATTTGAAAAGAAGGTTGAGTGATTCCAAAAGAATATTAAAGAGTGGTGGAGGAAAAAGGGGAGAAGTTATTCTATAGAATGATGGGATAGTGGAAGCAAGGGCAAAGGAATGATGAATCCAACCTAAAGATTTTTTTTAGACTCTTGTTCTCACAAACTGGATGTCTTGGGTGATTCCAAAAGAATATTGGTTTGTACAATTGGCCCTGCCTTTCAGATTTAATACAAAAATTTACAGAAGAATGATCGAATTTGATGGCCCAGACATGCACTGATGGTTGCTTATGATTCCAGAGAGCTTCCTATCAGCTTCCCATTTAGACCATGACCGGATAATAATAGATTAGCAACTACTTTTGGACAATCAGAGGCAGTGTGGCTTAATGAGACGTAATTTAGTTTACATAAATCCATGTTCAAAAACTGCCAATGTTAAGTCCCACTGTCATTGACAATGATATAGCAGCATCAGCATCCGCGTTTATTTCTATTCCCTTTTTCATTGGCTAGTTTGAGCTATATGCGTTTGTTTACCCTGATGTTTAGACTGCGGCAAAATTCCATATGACGCTTAGCTCAGTTACTTGGATGTTGGATGCTATGTCGTTGTGTTTGGGCAGTTGTATTCTCTTAGCCTTTACACCTGCTGTTTATAATGATGTATGAAGGTTGTGTTCTTCACAAACTCTGGAACGGAAGCAAATGAGCTGGCCTTGATGATGGCTAGGCTGTATACTGGTTGCCATGATATTATCTCTTTGAGGAACTCTTACCATGGAAATGCCACTGCGACTATGGGTGCTACTGCTCAATGCAATTATAAGTTCAATGTTATTCAGGTATTGTACTCTGTGCTTTTGACTGTACAGAGAAACAGTCCATATTTAAGCTCTTTTTTAAAAAAAAAAAAAAAAAAAAAAAACTGTTTTAGATTACAAGTGCGTTGTTTGGTCTACATGTCCTAATGCGGCATACTTAATTGCTCAAGATTTCTCTTGTTTCCCTGCCGTTTGATAGTGGCATCTTAACTAGGAGTGGTAATGTGGTAGATTTATTTTCTGTAAATTTGACTTTATTCCTATTTAATTTTGTCTCAACTCAAATAGTAGCTTTATTGTCTCACTATGCATTGCACCTGCACTAAACATTATAATTATTGAGTCCCATATTGAGATGTCTACTTTTGCACACAATATATAATAAAGTGGTTTGCTGGATGAATTCAATAGGGTCCCTGCAAGATATCTTCAGCTTGAAATAGAGTTTCTAACTATTTGTGTCATGCCTTCTCGTCATGCTTGCTTGGCCTTCAATTGTACTGCTCTCCTTTTCCCAGTAGAGGCAGGAATCTTCTATCCTTTCCTATGAAAAAAGTTCACTAACAGCTGCATCTGTAACAGAGTGGAGTCCACCATGCCATGAATCCTGACCCATACAGAGGTCTCTTTGGAGCAGATGGAGAGAAGTATGCAAAAGATGTCCATGATCTGATTGAGTTTGGGACATCTGGTCATGTAGCCGGCTTCATCTGTGAAGCCATTCAGGCCAGTAACCCATAACTACACGTATTCTCTCTTGAGCTTTGCTTATTTTGATGTGACTGATTTTCAACTGCTTTCTCGTGATGCAGGGAGTTGGGGGTATCATAGAGTTGGCCCCTGGTTATTTGCATGCTGTGTATGACATTATAAAGAAAGCAGGAGGCCTTTGTATAGCTGATGAAGTTCAAGCTGGATTTGCTCGCACAGGGAGCCACTTTTGGGGATTTGAGGCTCATGGAGTATTACCTGATATAGTCACCATGGCAAAGGTCAGTTATGTTTCTACAGTACAAATATCGTGTCTGATAAGGGCTTCTTCTCTGTCTGGATTTACTGTTCTTGTAATCTTTTGTTCAGTTTCGTTTAAAGTTTGGAAAATTAATGTTTGAAAATTTAAAGATTAAGTAAATGTGGGATTCTGGGATTAGCTTTAATAAACCTAGATGAATTCGGCTATATTAAGATCACTCAACATTTGTAATTTATGTAAATCCAAAGAGGCAAATAGCTCAGTTTTTGTAAATTAACTGAAGATTACTTGCGCTAAATCAGAGAAGACCTTGATGCCTTCTTAGTTTTTTATAGGTTACGCTGGCTATATATGTTATGTCTCCATCTTTCAGATAGTTTTAAACGTCTAATATTTTACATTTTATCGTGACTCATGAATAATCGATGAAAATGGAGGGATAAGGAACTTGTCTACCCAGGATATTAATCTGAATGGGTGCATTAACTGTTAGGAACTACAGTGGCCGATCAATGATTTATATGTGACAACAGCACCCAGTCCATCCTATAGTTATATTAATGTCAGATTTCTCCATTCAACTTCTCAGGGCATTGGGAATGGCATTCCTCTTGGAGCAGTTGTAACCACTCCTCAGATTGCAAGCGTATTAACGCGTCGCAATTACTTCAACACCTTTGGAGGAAATCCTGTTTGCACATCTGCGGGGCATGCTGTTCTCAGGGTGATTGAAAAGGAAAAACTTCAGGAGAATGCTCTTCGCGTGGGAACTTATCTGAAAGAACAACTGACTGCACTGAAGGACAAATATGAATGTAGGTTCATGCACCTTCAACCCCAAGAATAGAGATCCATTCGCCAGTATTTTCTCTAGGTTAGCTGATTTATCTTCTGCTACTGATATTGGTTCCTGTAGTGATTGGCGATGTGAGAGGAAGAGGGCTGATGCTTGGAGTGGAGCTTGTTACAGATCGTGAAAAGAAAACTCCCGCAAAGGCTGAGACTGAGCATGTGATGGACCAAATGAAAGGTAAGGTTTTCAATTCTCTGTTTGCTTTTTCCCCATTCTCATTTGTGATTAAGCCACTGCTATAAGCTCATTTTGATGTTCCGTCTACATTCTTACAATGTAGATATGGGAGTATTGATTGGAAAAGGAGGATTTTATGGGAATGTCTTCAGAATCACTCCTCCCCTTTGCTTTACCAAGGAAGATGCTGGTAAGTCTGCTGCTTTTATTTTCGTCTATTAATGACATACAAGCTTCCTATATCCATTTTTAATGAGAATGCACTCTTTCACCCCTTGTTCGTCCTATCTTTTCGTGCACTGGGCTGTTGTGACAAGACCAAATAAACAATATGAAAAACCAACACTTTAGCACCGATTACATAAAAAACAGCCTACCAGTATCAGCATTAATTTGATGTCAATTTGCATACGGTGAAACACCCCCCCGGCCTACAAAAGGAAAACGACCTGACGCACGAACAGACTCGGAGGGGCGAGAGCGAGAAGGAACTTGTTTCTAGAAGACATGTTGTTTGAGGCAATACTACGTGATGAAGGTAGAATGGATATGCAAAATCATGGCAAAATATTGCTGTTTTGTGATTGGGGGACATTATTCTCAGAGCAGATTATCTCTTCTTTAGGAGGTTTACTCTTTTCTTGTAATTTATGAGGTGGCTTCCCCCACCTAGCTAGTGCTATGGCTTCGACATAGCCACGTAGGGTTATGGAGGGGGCTTGAGGCAACCTGCTTAAAAACCACAGCTAACGGTTTTTTTTTTGGGGGGGTGGGGGTGGGGGAGGTGATAAGAGTCGAACACACATCACCCTAGGAAAGGTGGAGTTGGTGCCATTGCAATCAGGATCTAATTCTTGAGTGAATGTTTAACTTGGTGCCCTTCTTACTCTCTTCACCTTTGATTAACTTTCTTCTTAGTCGGAGTCAGCTGACTGCACTTTGTTGTTTTAATTGTGCTGCAGACTTCCTTGTGGATTCGATGGATCACGTTATGGCGAAGATGTGAGGGCATCCTTTGGAAACTGTGGATAAATGATGCTTTTGATGCATGATTAGTGGGAATTATCCATTTAGTTGGCCGTAAGTGGCGTATCTAGTTTATATTGCTAGTGAGAAATGTTACCCAATTTAATGCCTACGGATGTCTCTCCTTAGAGTAAACTATGAGACGATGGATATGAACGAGTGATGATGAGCCAACATCTCGTTGCCTCTCTCTCGTTCTATCTAGCTCCTTTATTAGTCGTGGACTTGGCTTGAGTAAAAGTTCAGACCTTAATAATCATGAAGAGCTCTCTCCCTTCTGTCCCTTTTTTTTGGTTCAGATGATGCCATAAATCCATGATGCTTGCAGAAACAGACTAAGTTTGGCTTAAGGGTTGGACTCTGCCTTTGATAATGTATGAGCCTTTGGTGCATGAAAGTCCCAAAAAAATAGGGATACTGATCTTTTGTAGTAACAAGATCTTACACATCCAAAAAATCAGGAATGTTGGGCAGACAAATTATACCAGGCTCCTGCAAAGGCTGAGTCTGAGTTACGGAACCATTGTATGATCTGGCCATGGAGTGGAGAAGACCTCATAGCAAAAGTCTTAACTAAATTTATGTCAGTTTAAGTTTTTTTTTTTTTTTTTTGGGAAGTAGGTCACGTTAATTAATTGATAAGGTCCGCATTGGTACATAATTCGATATAGATTGAAGGCATACCCTCAGCGACAGCAAGAATCTGCCTCTGAGGGAATGACTCTAGCAAGGTGATAGGCTGCTATGTTCCCATTCCCTCCTAACAGAGACGACCAATTGCAAATAAAAATTTACTATCAAATAAGATTTGCTAAGAAAGACGATAGGTTTGTTCACTACCTGGATAGGGACAATCAGATTCGATGACAATCTTTTGGAGATAAAATCTTCTAGCTAATTGTGCCCCACAGCACAGCCATAGCTTCAGCCACACTAACAGTTTAGGAAGCTCGCACCCTTCTGACAGCTGTTAACAATGCACCAGCGTCCTCATCTCTTGCAACAATCCCCTACCCTACCCAACCATCCTGCTGAATTGATGCTTCTATATTCAACTTTATGATGCCCAGTGGAGGAGGCAACCACACAGCCAGTGTCTAAGGCACTGTCCCCACAGAGGATCCTGAGTTCGCCGTCTCTGTGAGGGATTTTAACTCCACCAATCTTTACGCTCGCCTAGGAATGGGTTCCACCGGTGTACCTTCGAGTTGACCACATGCGTATTCCTAACATGCCAAATTTGTCACCCAATGTAAGACACAATGTGAACGTCTCCTAATCAAGATTTTTGCTTCACTACACGATTAGCTTGCCAGGTTCATGAACCACTTCTTTGATATCCATAATCTAGGCATCCAAACCCTCCTAAGCTCTTTCAATACGTGCTGTAGTTAAAGATGGCATGCCACTCTACTCCATTTTTCATCAAGCAGAGATTTTTAAAGGAGAGAATTTATGGTACTTATGTAATGTTTGATTAGATGTAATTAACCTTGCAATGCAATCAAATTTGTAATTGTGTTTTCATTACCTTGTTTGGTTATATGAGAATGTTGCAACAAAAAAACTATCTTGTAATGATGATTACCACAAACTAGGTAATCGTGATTACATTGTAAAGTTGATTGCATTATATTACCATTACATTACATCCAACCAAACATTACATTAGTGTTTGAGATAATTTCCATAAAAATAAAAACATATAATAAAAGATTTATAAGTAATAATTAGTTAAATTATTGTTTATGAAGAGGTGTGAATTAGTTAATTAACTAATTACACCTCCTAGTCGAAGGGGTGTGTTCTTGAAGAGATGCATTCATTTACAGTATTTATATGGAATGATGTCTTCTTTTCATGAGAAGATATGAACAACTCTATAAATATGTGACATCATGACATTCATTGGTATGCACAGAAAGGCATGGATCATGACAAGGAATGTTCCAAAAGGCCTAGATCAGGAGAAGGAACGTTCCACCATTATCCTTTTGAGTTTCTATCAATTCATAAGTCATTAATGCTTTACTTGTGAGGGCAACACGAGTGGAAGGTAGACATCTTTGTATCTCAATGACGTTAAACAAGAATGCCCTTTGTTACACTGGGTGAAAAAAGTCTTTAGGAAAAACTATCTCGATCATGCTTGTAAGTCTCGAAGTAGTCTTCTTGCGGAACTGTTTTCCTAGTTTTCCCATAGGCTTGAGCAAAGACTTAGTGGGCAAAATTTGGGTGGACCACTCCCACATAAAATTCCCTGCCTTCGGAATGATGTTAGCACTCCATGCCTGATGTAAAGCTCAAAGGATTAAGCTTACAATCAATAGAAAGCAATGGAGAACAAAGAACACTCATGGTTTCTCTTAGAACTCGTGACTGAAATGGATGAAAAGGATAGTAATCTTGGGTTTTGGATATAGAAACACCACCAAAACCAAGGTTAGGGCCCCTAAACTTGAATAAGATACAGATAATCATCACTTAATCAAGATTAGGACTTCACTTGATCACCACCTTAACCGGCCTAGTCAAGGATAAGCAAGTTTAGTGTTTGATAAACGAAAGCACAAATGCTCTCAGAGGGATATTTTCATTCAAAGTGTAATAACCAGCAAAATGGCCGAGACTCCCTTATGTTCACAAGCCTAGCAAGCACCCTAGCTAGCAAGCTAACACCTAAAGCTTTTCTTCCTAGGAAGGAAAGGTCGTAGTTTAAGCTAATCTTCACGGTTAGAGTTAACCGTGTACAAACCATGCTTAAAACTAATCTAATTTCATTCTTATCAATAAGGAAAGCAAAACAAATGATGCTTACAACTTAATTAACTCATACTTAAGCTTAATCAATCAGAATTCTAGCAAAAAGCAAGAGAAGCAGCCGTAAAGTAATGGTCCCTTTTCGGCTGTCCAATAGGCTTCAAGAGATAAGCTCTTTTGCAGTAAGCCTCCCATTGGTTGCTCTTCTCAATGCAAGCCCCTTTTGCAGCTGATCATTGCCCTTCTAGAAATCTTGGGATGTATGCCACTCAAGCTAGAAAGGAGGAAACCCACGGCTGAAGGCGAAACTGGCCGGTGACATCAAACCGGGTTCACAGGTAGTTTTGGACCCGGTTTTGCAACCTAAATTAAGCTTAACAAAAGTGAGCATGATTTTATTTTCAAGCCATGGGGGGAAAACTTAGGGTGTATACAAACCCCCTTCAAAGAAATCAAGGTTAAATCATGTCTAAGTAGAGTAATTTCACTAAAACATTTAACCGTGAAGTTTTGAACCAAAACTGGTCGGTTAGACAAAATGCGTTGATCTCCCATCTTCTTGTGTACATGATTGAAAATGAATGTTGGAACTTGAAAGTAGACATCATAAGGTTTCCAAAAATGCAAAAATTTTAGACTTACGCCACAACATAGCTTAAGTAATGAGATGAACAAAATCGGGCATTTTCTGGCCATTCAACCCAGTTGCTATAGTTTGAGTCTCTTGCAAAATGTGAGCCAGCTTATGAACTTGGGACCTTGTTCTTGGACGTTCTGGACTTGTTTCATCATGGACAAGGTCTTGGCTTGGTAGAACTCTATCATCCTCCCCTTATTGAAAAGATTTGATCCTTATATTTATCGGGGAGTCATCAGGATGGAAGGGGCTCAAATCTGCCACATTGAACGTGGCTGAAATTCCATAATCTCCATGTAGATCAACCTTGTAAGCATTGTCATTTATTCTTTCTAAGACCTCAAATGGACCTTTAGCTTGTGGCATGAGTTTGTTCTTCCTTTTACAAGGAAATCTTTCCTTCTTTAAGTGGATCCATACTAGGTCTCCAGGTTGAAATACAATCTTTCTCCTATGCTTGTTGGCTTGGGCTTCATAGGATGCATTTGTCTTCTCAATTCTAGCCTTTACCAACTCATGGAGCTTATGAATTTCCTCCACTCTTGCTGCTGCATCAGCACTTGGTTTTTGGTCTTGAGGCCGGAGAGTAAGATCAATGGGACTTAAAGGATCAATCCCATGCACCACTTTGAATGGTGAAAGACCAGCAGCCTTGCTAGGGGCTTTGTTGTACGCAAACTCAGCATGTAGCGAGAGTAGATCCCAAACTTTGGCATTAGGTTTAATCAAAGCTCTTAGGAGAGCGCCTAAGTTCAATTAGTTACCTCAATTTGGCCATCAGTTTGGGGGCGACAAGTGGTACTATACAATAATTTAGTACCAAGCTTCTTCCCTAACTTAATCCAGAAATGACTTGGGAATTTTGTATCCCTATCAGAGATAATAGATTTAGGGATACCATGCAATCTGGTTACCTCCTTGAAGTATAATTCTGCAATGTGTGTAGCATCGTTGGTCTTATTGTAAGGTATGAAGTGTGCCATCTTTGAAAATCTGTCTACCATCACAAATATAGAATCTTTGCTCTTTTGGGTTCTAGGTAAACCCAAAATGAAATCCATACTCACATCCACCCAAGGTAGAGTAGGCACGGGCAGTGGAGTGTACAAACCGTGGGGTAAGGCATGACTTTTGGCTGCTTGGCATGTACTACACCTTCTTAGGATGTCTTGAACATCCTTCTCCATCCCTGATCAATAATAATGTTCTCTTAACATGGTTAAGGTCTTTGACTCACCAAAATGTCTAGCTAAGGAACTACCATGAACTTCTCTAATCAAGAGCTCACGGGTGCTACAGTTAGGAATGCACAGCCGTACTCCTTTGAATAGATAGCCCTCTTGGACTAAGTAATCCCCCTTGGGGTGCTTCAAACACACAGAATATAAATCCCCAAGCTCTTCTTCTTCAGCATACAAACTTTTAAGATGCTCAAAACCAAGAACAAGAACATCTAGTTGAAACAAAAGGAGATGTCTCCTTGATAATGCATCTGCATCTTGATTTAATCTTCCTGACTTGTGCTTGATGGTGAAGTGGAATGACGGAAAGAACTCAACCCCATTTAGCATGGCGTGAGTTAAGCTTGTGCTAGCCTTGAATGTACTTCAAAGCCTCATGGTTAGAATGCAATATGAACTCACTAGCCACTAAGTAATGGCTCCAATGCTGTAAACACCGAAATATTGCATAGAATTCCTTGTCATATGTGGAGTATTTTCTTCTTGATTCACATAATTTCTCACTAAAGAAGGCTAATGGTTTACCTTCTTGAGTAAGAACACCACTAATTCCCACTCCAGATGCATCACATTCAACTTCAAAAACTTTCTCAAAACACAGCAAAGCTAAAACTAGTGCTTGAGTTAGTTTTTCTTCACTTCTTCAAAGGCAGATTGTGCTTTGGGGTTCTATTTAAATGATGCACCCTTAAGCACTTCAGTCATGGGGGCCATTATAGTGCTGAAATTTCGAATAAACCTCCTGTAAAAGGAAGCTAAGCTATGAAAATTTCGACTATCATGTATGCTTTGTGGTTGTGGCCAAGACCGAATAGCTTCTATCTTCCCTTCATCCGCCTTTATGTCTTCTTCTGAAACAATGTAACCTAAGAATGTAACTTCTTAAGTGAAGAAAGTAATTTCTTAAGATTACCATACAACTTCTCACATTCCAGGACATGCATAATCTGGTTGAGATGTTCTTGATGTGCTTGCTCGTCCTTGGAATAAATCAGAATGTCATCAAAGTAGACTACCACGAACTTGCCAATGTAAGGCTTGAATACTTGATTCATTAGCCTCATGAATGTACTAAGAGCATTAGAAAGATCAAATGGCATGACAAGCCACTCATATAAGCCACCTTTAGTCTTGAATGCTGTCTTCCATTCATCTCCCTCACAGATTCTAATTTGGTAGTATCCACTTCTAAGATCAATTTTTGAAAGCACTTTTGAGCCATGTAACTCATCTAACATATCTTCAAGTCTAGGTATGAGATACCTATACTTGATTGTGATTTTGTTTATGGCTCTACTATCCACACACATTCGTTGGCTGCCATCCTTCTTTGGAACCAACAAGGCAGGTACGGCACAAGGGCTTAAAGACTCACATACGAGTCCCTTTGACATCAATTTTCAACTTGCCTTTGAATCTCCATGGTTTCCTTTGGGTTCATCCCATAAGCTAGTTTATTTGGAAGGATTGAACCAGGAATGAGATCAATGTGATATTGGATATCTCTTTTGGGAGGTAAACCCGTGGGTATCTCCTCTGGGAATAAGTGACAGAAATTTTGGATGAGTGATTTGGCAATAGGGTGAGTAGGCATCGGTGATTCTGGTTCATCATGGATATTTAGTATCCACTCTTTAAAAGCCTTAAATTCATGATTTGAAGCCTTTAAAAGAGTTTCACTAAAGGAAAGCAAACAACTAGAATGTTCAAGCTTTTTTGTAGGTTTATTTTTGTGGAGTTCAGATGGTGCTTTGAATTTTGAGGTTTAAAGGACTGTGTGGCCTTTTTTTGTTGTTCAACTTTATGAGCTAACACGTAAGCCTCATCAAAAGTAGT
Organism: Carnegiea gigantea; assembly: GCA_029747015.1. Lineage (NCBI taxonomy): Eukaryota > Viridiplantae > Streptophyta > Magnoliopsida > Caryophyllales > Cactaceae > Carnegiea > Carnegiea gigantea. Next base: position 234,504 of record JAKOGI010000682.1, read on the forward strand.
ATAAGCTTGCAATTCAACAACATTAGAGTACTTAGGATCAGGTCCTCCCAAGTATCTAACTATTGTTTGTTCTTCTGGTTCTTGAAGGTCGCACTTAATCACAAGTTTTTCAAACTCTCTAGGATACTCTGCAACACTTAGATTACCTTGGTTCAGATTATGAAGTTGAGAATAGCAATCTTGTACATATGTGGGTGGAAGAAACCTAGCTTTTAGTTTAGACTTCATCTTATCCCAAGTTCTGATTTTGGACTTTTGTTCCGTAACTCTTTTTACACATAAATTGGTCCACCATAGAGAAGCATACTTGCGTAATCTCAAGGCCATCAACTTCATTTTCTTATCTTCAGGAACATCCTTGTACTCGAACACTCTCTCCACCGTGTGTAGCCAGTCCAAGAACTCCTCTGGATCGAGCTTGCCTTCATATTCTGGAATTTCAACTCTAAAATTATTAGAGTTTGCTTGCATCCGTGAGTCTTGCCTAACCATTCTCACTGGTTCATCCTCACTAGATGAATCAAGAGTATGGCTAAACACTTGCTCTTGTCTTCGTGGTTCTGATTGGACGGGTTGTTCACACATCTTTTGCTTTTGCTTGAGAAAGGCACCTAGCTGCTTGCGTAGGTGCTCGTTCTAAGCCTTTAATTCTTGGTTGGAACTCTTCAATTCTTGATTAGAAGAAGTAATATCATGGTTACTCTTCAAAACGGCATCAAGTTTTTCCTCTAAACTCAAACTGGTACTCATGGTGTACCTAGTTCAAGTATAGGCAGAATCAAGCTTGCGTTTGTGAAATAAATGTGGAAATGATTGGGAACTGTGGGGAACGTACCAGGCCAAAGAGAAACTCAGCTCTGATACCAAATATGATGTGAAGCTTAAAGGATTAAGCTTACAATCAGTAGAAAGCAATGGAGAACAAAGAACACTCACAGTTTCTCTTAGAACCCGTGACTGAAATGGATGAAAAGGATAGAACTAATTTTGGATTTTGGATACAGAAACACCACCAAAACCAAGGTTAGGTCCCCTAAACTTGAATAAGATACAGATAATCACCACTTAATCAAGATTAGGACTTCACTTGATTACCACCTTAACCGGCCTAGTTAAGGATAAGCAAGTTTAGTGTTTGATAACGAAAGCACAAATGCTCTCAGAGGGATTTTTTCATTCAAAGTGTAATAATCAGCAAAATGGCCTAGACTCCCTTATGTTTACAAGCCTAGCAAGTACCCTAGCTAGCAAGCTAACACCTAAAGCTTTCCTTCCTAGGAAGGAAAGGTCGTAGTTTAAGCTAATCTTCACGGTTAGAGTTAACCGTGTACAAACCATGCTTAAAACTAATCTAATTTCATTCTTATCAATAAGGAAAGCAAAACAAATGATGCTTACAACTTAATTAACTCATACTTAAGCTTAATCAATCAGAATTCTAGCAAAAAGCAAGAGAAGCAGCCGTAAAGTAATGGTCCCTTTTCGGCTGTCCAATAGGCTTCAAGAGATGAGCTCTTTTGCAGCAAGCCTCCCATTGGTTGCTCTTCTCAATGCAAGCCCCTTTTGCAGCTGATCATTGCCCTTCTAGAAATCTTGGGACGTGTGCCACTCAAGCTAGAAAGGAGGAAACCCACGGCTGAAGGCAAAACTGGCTGGTGACATCAAACCGGGTTCACACGTAGTTTTGGACCCGGTTTTACAACCTAAATTAAGCTTAACAAAAGTGAGCATGATTTTATTTTCAAGCCATGGGGGGAAACCTTAGGGTGTATACAAACCCCTTGCAAAGAAATCAAGGTTAAATCATGTCTAAGTAGAGTAATTTCACTAAAACATTTAATCGTACAGTTTTGAACCAAAACTGGCCGGTTAGACAAAATGCCTTAATCTTCCATCGTCTTCTCTGCCTGATTGGAAATGAATGCTGGGACCTGAAAGTAGACATCATAAGGTTTCCAAAAATGCAAAAATTTCATACTTAAGCCACAATGTAGCTTAAGTAATGAGATTAACAAAATTGGGCATTTTCTGGCCATTCAACCTGGTTGCTGCAGTTTGAGTCTCTTGTAAAATGTGACCCATCTTCTGAACTTGGGACCATGTTCTTGGACGTTCTGGACTTGTTTCATCATGGACAAGGTCTTGACTTGGTAGGACTCCATCAATGCCAAGGCCAAAAATTTTCAAAATTGTTGAAGTTAATAAAGAACCCCAACAGATACGCAAACTTAACAGTAAAGACGTCCTCGTCGGAGAAACTCCATAATTGGTGGCCTTTAGGTAGTCTTGAACAAATAGAGATGGATTAAATGAGCCGCTTATCCTTGTCAATTTAAGTTTTAATAGTTAAAAAAAATCATCTAATGAATTCTAATGTTCACTTGTAAGTGGAAGTCACATAGCAATATGAATTTATTGGCTGATTTTAGGATTTATTGGCTGACGCAAACAAAAAAATAAGGTAGCACACAATAGTTTGAAATTTTAATAAGGTAGCAGACAATAGTTTGAAATTTGTTTTGGACAACATATCATGTGTTGAGAGTTATGACCATGATTAGACAAATTTTAGTTCATTGACAATAACCCTTTCAATTGCTTGGACCTTGCAGTACTATTTATCCATGTTTCACCTTGAGGTAAGCCACCAAAGACCAATGCTCAATCTAACAAGGATGCAGAATGCATGCTTGAGTTGATGAAGTGACCGGTACATTGAGTTGTGCTTGTGCCCTTACAAAACTTCGGTAGTAAATACTTGTGAGTTCCTTTGTGTAGTAAGGATGACTTCTTCCAAGAGGGTAGAGACCAATCACTGTAAGGTCTGGAAAAGCCCATCAACTTTATAAAGCCAAGTCATACGAATGCATGCGGAGTTATACCAAGCTATATTTTCGTAAACACCCCTATGTGCTTCTAACTGGAGACTAGCTTCTCAAGTGGATGTCTCAAGAGTGATCACATTGATGTGATGTTTTGCAATCAACATTGGAGTGCAGTCATGATTATATAGTTCGCAAGAGTCATAATTACAAGGTAGTTATATATGCAAGATTATCTTACAACCAAACGAGATAATGAAAACACAATTATAAGCTTATTTATATTACAAGGCTTTTCCATCCAACCAAACATAACTTAAGTGTGGAGCACCAAACTCAACTTGGTATAGCTGTCGAGGCTAATTGTTAAAAATTGTGTACCTGGTCCACCATTATTCTTTTACAAAAAAAATGTTAGAAATTAGAAGCAGTTAACATATTTTGACCTGCTTTCCCACTCTCCTTGAGCTTGAATAGTTCTCTATGTTCACCCTTAGATAAGAGATGACCAATTGATCCTAACTTATTGTAAATTTTTTTTCCCCCCAAAGGAAAGGGTATATTGATGTTCTCAAACTTTCTTCTTAATAGTTTGAGTTAATGGTACATGCTTTTCATAGTCGAGTTGTTTGCAACATTTCGTTTCATCCGTTTTGTGGTGCCCTATACATCGAGATAGATTTCGTCATGGACTCTATCTCAATCCTAAGATACCCTAGTGGGACGCTACGAAAATTCTATTACAATTTTTATTGCTAATATTTAGCTTATTTAATGCAGCGGAAGTAACCTAGTGGGCGTCACTGTCGTATTTCGTAATGAAATACAAGGCGAAAAAAATTAATAGAAATAAACAAAAGTATAAACTAAAATCAAAGTTCAAAATTAAGAGTCAACTCAGTCAACTACAACTCCAATATTGTTCGATGTAAATGAAATTTAAACTAAACATCTACTGCGACTTCACTCATATCCCATCCCCATGCAGCACATCGATACCTAAGAACAAAACATTTCAAATAGTGAGACATAGCTCAATAATGTCTACCCTTAACCATAAAACACTTGCTTAAATTCATTTCAAATATTTAGAACCTTCAAACAGTTCGAAAACGATTCCCAGCCAGTTCAAGATATTTAAACTGCAAATAATAACCATTGTCCAAAATGAAAACAAGTCCATTTTTCCTTGGCGAGCGACCCAACCAGAGGGTCTCATGACCTTCCGCTGAACAACTTTATGGGTTATCACTTACCAGAACCCATCTTGGCATACATCCATTTATAATAGCACATACCTAAAAACCGCATTCTATGACCCGGGGAGGCTAAATTGTCGCAGTATCAAGGTAAACTTACCCTGATCTCAGGAGGCACCCTTCCGCAAACTCGTCTTAGTCTTTTACTTTAGGGTTAGTATCAACAACAACAAAAACACCTCCTTCCAGTGTAGGTCTCGCTTTCGCGGAGCCTAGAGATCCAGATGTAGGCAACCTTGTCTCCATCGGCATCTCTGCTAGTAGAGAGGCTGAATCCGAGAGACCTACAAAAACAAGATTTTGTGAAAGCATTTTATAGAATAAGGAATTTGTGAAAACATGTAATGAAAGAAACTAGAGATACACATCAGGAAATGAACTAAGAAATATTAATAAATCAGGTGGTTGTAACTATATAAACATAAGTACAACATAGTAGAGGAATGTACTATATCTTAAGAAATAAAGGTAGACAAACAATTTCTTTTCCTAAATATATGTACTACCTGCATACAAACGCGACACGAAAACCCCCAACCAAAACTACCCTACTATAACCGAAAAGCCACAACCAAGTTAGGTGGCCAACTCTTTGTGATCTAAGATCTTAATCCCATCCCGCCATAATCTTCTATCCTAAGCCATGTCCTCCATCAATCCTACAATTTTCAAGTCATCGCTAATCACCTCGTCCAAACTCTTCTTGAGTCGTCCCCTCCCTCTTTTACCTTCGGGGATGTTAATTTTCTCACATCTCCTCAATGGAGCATCAACACTCATTCTTTTCACATGGCCAAACCATCTGAGTCTTGTTTCTCTCATCCTATCTTTGATGGGAGCCAGTTTAACTACGTCTCTGATTATTCTGTTCTTAATTCTATCTATTCTCGTATAACCATACGTCCACCTAATCATCTTCATCTCTACTACCATCAACCTTTGAACCTGTGTCTTTAGGGTTAGTATATTATGATAATTCAGTTTGGCTTCTCGAAAACCCAACCCACCTCAAATAATCTTCTGTTAACTTAACAAAACCACTTAAAACATGAACTGCTCAAATAAAACATTCACAACACAATGTTCCACATTCAGAAAATCATAAAATCGCAAGTTGTTGTTCACATTGTATACATAAGGTCCCATTGGCATACAACGTCAAATAACAATTTATAAACATCCAAAATCATTTCAAAAGAGCAATCAAGGGGACTTAGGGTATAGATATTACCTCGAAGAAGCGTAAGTGCCTAACTTGAGTTCGAACTAGAGTATTGGGTATAAACGATAAAGTTAGAGTGTCACAACATGGACTAATCCAAGCGAGTTTTTTTTTGCATCGAAAACTATTCACTTGAGTAGGACCAACACAATTAGATTATGATCTTTATGAACTCATGCCACTTTTAAAAACTCAAATGCCTAAGAAAAACAACTAATACAACTTAAACCTATTAGGGTTTTAGGGCCGTTTTAGGTCATGATTATGTGCTAACTTACAGAAGCCCTATCTTCACCTATAAACCTCATATGAAGATGTCTAAGCACAATCTGGAAAGGCATTTTTGTCTATTACAATTTTTATTTAAGCACATCCCCAAAAATCCATAAAAACCGCCTCAAAAACTTCACAACATGTTTCAGTCCAGAGTTGCATAGTCTCGGTAGAAAATTTATTTCTCCCTTGTTTTAAGTCCGAAATTCATGATCCAAAATTTCTATAAACTATACTCATATATCTCCATTCTTGAATTGTTTTAACGATTTTGGTGATAGCACATAAAACAGCTCAATCGGTAAAGTCGGTGCATTGCAGGGCAGTTGTTAGTACTGACTAACCTTAAATCCATGCATGAAATCACGTTTTTCGTATAACCAAACTCACCCAAATCAATCTAAAATTATTCCTAATGATCAATACCAACTATAAAATCAATAAAACCTATCCAAACCCTCCTTCAAGAGAGGTTTTGAGGAGAAAGGTTTCTATTTGCTTTGAATATAAGAGTGAGAGGAGAGATGCTTGTTTGTATGCTTTCAAACCATCCCAAAATCTGAGAATCATATTTCAACATGAAAAAGAAGTATTTAGAGTCTACAAACTGAGTGAATTTGCTGCAAACATCAATTTTTTTAGAGCATAAAGATTTTAAAATCAAACCTCCCAAAACACCTAAACTTTCTCACCCAAAGATCAAGAAGGAAGGAGGGTTGGTGGGCGGCAGTGGCCTGGTGGTGTTGGTGGCATTCGGCTGATGTTGATGGTGGTGGTGGTGGCTGAAGGGAGAGGGAGAGTGGGTGTCAGGGTTGGGGGAGGGGGAGAGAGAAGTGAGATAAGAGTTGATTGGGAGGGTGCTTCACGTCGAAGAAATAGGCTGCTGAATTTTTCTTTTAATCACAGCTACAAGCTCAAGGGGGGGAGGGAAGGGTATCTAGCTGGGGTTTGAAATATTTGAATATTAGGGGACTCTTTTAATATCCCAAGCACAAGATACCTCTTAGTTAAAAATATTTAAAAATTGAACTTTTGAGATAGTACTCTAAATAATAAAATCTGAATTTCTTAAATAAAATTTATATTTCAAAGATACAAATTTTTTGCTTTATAATTTGTTAATTTCAAATTTAAATTTGAAATTAATAATTCTTTATCAAAAATCTTGGATTTGACCCAAAATGAAAAATGGGCTCAGTACGAAATCCTAATTAAATGAATGACCGCTCTAAAATATTACTTACGAGCTCAAGTGACTAAGGATCATTTTAACCCTTTTTCGAGGATTATAAATATAAATTTTCAGGGCTTTACTCTTGGTGTTTCAGATAAATATCTTGCTAATATATTGTGTGGATTCTTATTCTTTGCACATCTTTTGGTTCCAGATGTGACCTTCATTCTAAAGGTATTTCAGAATCTTGTGGCTTTTTATAAATTATTTAGTTAATTGATAGTGAGTTGATATTTTTCGCCCTGGTGTGGTTGAATGTCCGATTATGGTTATTTATCTATGTTTTTTAATGGTTATCATTGTATTATGGACTTTACAATCTCGTATATTCATAGTAATATTATCCTTTTTTCCCCCAAATATTTATGAACGACAAATAATGCATGGGATTAGGTTGCATGTGAAAATCTTTTTAGCCCTCTTGTAGGAGCGAAGATAAATAGTGTCTCTTTGAGTGCTTGAAAGGTCAAGATTATGTGCATTCTATACTGTTATTCTAAAGCTCAAGAATTGAAATGTTAAGAATGACAATTTGAAGAGATAAGAAAGCAAAGTCTTTTAATGATCTGTTTGATGCAAAATATGAGAGCTATCGGATTAGATTTCGTCGGATCAGATTTCGACGAATTAGATAAAAGAAGCAATTATTTAGAAGCTTTCTAACTATTGATTCAAACCAGTTTTCATTCTAAAAGAAATTATTGAAACAAGGATCATTACGTTGAAGTACATGAGTGAAAAGACTAACCGCATTTTATAATTATCATTTTATAATATTTTTGTATTTAAAATTGATTTTGAAAGCTGTGAAACGTTCTTGATGTGATTGATTAGGCTAATTGATGGTTATGGAAAACAAAGAAATTGTCACTAGGCTCATTTACCACTCTTAGAAAGGTTGAAATGGCAAAAAAAATTAGATTTTAAGTATGGTAGATTTTCATGGCTTTTGCTGAATCCAGAACACTGGACGACTTAATAAGCTGATTATTTTCCAAACTTATAAAATCCTTTTTTGGTAGAAATCCACTGATAATAGTTGCTATAAATCAATAATCACAGTACAATAACAACAACACCACCTCTCAGTGTGGGTTCCGCTTTTGCGGGGTAGGGGGAGATCCAGATGTAGGCAACCTTACCTCTACCGGCAATAATCACAGTACCATCTTTCCAATTCAAAGATATGCCATAAATAAGGTTAGTTAGCTAGTTAACATGTTTCTTACATGAGTTTGTCTCAAAAGTAATAGTCACGAATCTTTCCAATTCAAAGATATGCCATAATTAAGGTTAGTTAGCTAGTCAACATATTTCTTTCATGAGTTTGGCTCAAACGTAACAGTCACGGGGATGACATCATGAAAATACGTGATTTAGTTTACGAACCAGACAACATTATGAAAGATGTTTCCTTTTAATAAGACATTCAGACAACGTGTTTTTTTATATGAGTTTGTTCCGAAAACATTAGTCATGAGAATGACATCGTGAAAATGCATGACTTAAGCTGCCATACATAACTATTATAAAACTAATTCCATCAAACTCTACTCTCAACTGTTGATAATGACATTTATTTAATTTGATATGATATGTAAATTTCAGAAAGAAATTCTAAAGTGAAATATGATATTTGAAGCTATTTAAAATATAAAGAGTTGCGAATACAATTAATGAAATAGCTCAAATCGTAGTCCTAGTGAGAATAAATCTTCCCTTTTAAATGGAGGAATGTCTCCCTAGTGGTTTATGATGTAATCCTGTTTGATGTTTGGAATGTTTTTAATTCCATTTCTATCTTTCCTTTTTTCTTAAACAAAACCTTAGAATATTATCAAAATATTCACCACCTCTTTCTCTCTTCTTTCTCTTCCCCTGCCTTTCTTCTCTTCCTGCCGGTGCGAGTCACTCACAAATCCCACACTTTCGGATTCTCCTTCTCCCATTGGAGCCGCCACTTCTGTATGCTCTCTGTTCTCTCTCGCTCTCTCTCTCTCTCCCCCCTTCGTCGACGCCGGTTTCTAGGGTTCCCGCCGGCAGTTCATCCCAAAAGCCCATTGTCTTAGGGTTTTGGTTTACCGAGCTGGATTCTGGTATGTGTCGCTGGTGTACTGGCTTCGTTGATTAGCCAGCCTCTCCAAAGCATCAGATTCTATTCGATTCTCCCAATTTATTGAATCAGAACAACAAAAAGCCCGATTCTTTGTTCTCTTTCGCTCAATTTGTGTAAATAATAATCTTAAGAGGGCGATTTTGGATGGCATTGGGTGATTTGATGGCCTCTAGGTTCGCTCATTCCTCTTCGGTTGTTGTTTCGAATCACTTGGATGATTGTCTGAGTCGCCAAGATGATGTCGAGTTATACCGCCAATCGGAGACGGCAAGCACTAGTGGTGGTGAAGCTAACATCAATGGTTACTCTTCTACTTCTGCCTTTACTGCTACAAGTATGGTTTATTTGCCGCAGGCCGTTGTTTTGTGCGAGCTAAGGCATGAAGCTTTCGAGGATTCATTCCCCACTGGACCTGCTGAAAGCGGGCTTGTCTCAAAATTTCGCCCTAAGGAGCGAGTAAGATTGCCAACTTTCTTTTATTTTTTGCCTAATTGAGTTTTCTTAAAGTACTTGTCTTTTTAACTTTTTCTTTTGGGGGGGGGGGGTTGGTTGGAGGGTTGCGAGGATTTTAAAGACAAATAAGTGTTAGTATATGGGTATATTGTAGTAACAACCACGTGGATAGAATGAAAGTCATTAATCTGGAGAGACAAATGTGCGAATATTTTTTTTGCTGGCTACCAGATGTTCTGGAAATGGATGGGACTTGGATAGCTGATTGTAGACTTAAAGCGTCAAAATTTTGGAACCTGGTTTATTATGATAGCTGTAGGCTGTATAGCATATGACATTGTCGCAAAGTTCATGATGCATGGTTGTGTGCACTGAATGTGGTAGATAGTGATTGAAAATTTACCTCCCTTTTTGTTCTCTAGTATAATGCGTGGTGGATGTGAGCGAGCAATCAGAAACATTGAAGAAACTTAGACACGAGATACTACATTTTCAAATGTATTGGGTCCTTGGAGACTTCTATCGGCATTAGCTCTTTTTCATTTTTGCTGGGAAGTTTGTGTAGGAGGCTTCAAAGTTTTTGAAGAAGAAAAACCTTTAGTGCAGCATTGGATTAAGAGGAGCCCTGAAATTTCTTTGTAGCTTCATACTTTAAAAGGAAGTTCGGAAATTCGTCGAGGAGCTTTGAAATTCGTAGATTAGCTGTGAAATTTGCTGGTGAAATTCAAAATTGTTGAAGCTTCAGAAACTTTTAGTTGAACATTTAAAATTTTAATGCAGCTCTGAGATTTTCCTAGAAAAATTCCTAAAGGTTCTACTAGGAAATTATCTGATGAAATCAACAGAGCCATTAAGAAATCAGGTGTCTGTCTGAACTCTGACCTTGTCATGAAGAATTTGTGGAAAGCTAACTCCAGAAATTGGTACTTTCAGCCTTGAATAGTTTACTCTTTGTATAACTAAGTCTGAGTCATCAGAAAGGCAGCCTGATCTCTTGTGTGATTTTTGGCCTTAGCTTGCAACGTTCAGGGGGTCATTATAATGGCTAAGTTTGATTCCATAATCTAAAGTATCTGGAATTTCAGTTTTGTTCTCACATTTTTGGATTCTTTTGGCTAATGGTAATGTAACTTGTAACCCATTTGATTTATAATCAGTTGCCTTATTTAACAGTTTCAATTGGGTTATGGGAGATATCAAATACTAAGTGCTTGGGAATACTCTTCAGAGCTTCCAGTTTGGGCTCGTTCTAATGTGATTTCAGTTGCTGGTCACGTAGGGTTATATTGAGGGTACTTTTCCATAATCTGGGTTTAGCCTAGAGAGGGCAGAAATTAAAGAGGTAGCAAATCAATGTTAAATGAGGAAGAAGGCCGATGAGCTTTTGGTTTTGGAGTTTGTGTGAAACGAAGCTGAAAAGAAGGGATGCAGCTTTAGCAACTGTTATCATGTTGCTATTACGACTTGTTTGAGGACATGTTTCCACATGCTATTACGTAGGATGAGCGTTAGTCATCCAACGTGCTTATCTCCTTATTGTTTTGGATCCTTATAGTTCTGGAACTTGTGTATAAAATCAAGTTGAGGCCTCTACCATCTTGGATTAAGAAAACTTATGCTATTTTGATGAAGCCCATTATATGTGTTATTAAAAAACTGGCTGGTTTATTTAATTGACAGTAATTTGTGTTTTATTATATTTATTTGTAATTAATTATTTTGTACTCCCTCTGTCTTATTTTCTCCCTTCCAGAACAACAAACTGTTTTTTGGGTCTCAAATTAACTTTCCTAAAAGCTCATTTAATGCCAACCAATTACCTTTCATTATTTCTACTAAACTTATCATCTATTGGTTATAATTTAATTTCTTAAGATGCGCATTTTTCCTATTTAGGAAGAAAATAATTGGACAGAGAAAATACCTTTGTAATAATTCACCATAATTTTTTGATTTGTAATGTAAGATGTTTTTTTTTTTTTAAATTAACTTTTGTTTTGGTGCAGAAGATGTTATTTTTTTAATTTTTATTTGATTGAGGTGTACATCAACTTGGAAGAGCATTATTTTATGAACCCGTAAATGTTAAGCATCTAAGACTAACATAACATGTCATTCAAGACAAATATTGGTAAGTAAGTTTCGTGTTCTCCTTCTAGTACTCACGCAAAAAGATAACATCTAAAACAAAGAAGAGCACATAGTAGGTTCATTTTCACCTTACACTTACAATTATTAAAAATGCCTCTTTAAACTGCCTCTACTCCGTTTCTATGGAGTAGTAGGTAGTTCACAGTTTTTAAATTTAGAGTAAATCGAAACCAATATCTCTGTAATTTTGTAATGCAGGGGTAACGTTGCTACATCATACCCATCTACACCTTGCATGGTGGTGGGATTTTTAGGGTATTGGATTTGGACTTACAATTATAAAAAAATTTCTGAGTGACATCCATTTGTGCCATTTATTAACAACATGATCATAATCTAGAAGCTGAGACGTGGATTCAAAATGTGGCCAATTTACGGCGAAATGACAGCATCGAGAAGGTTGTTGAGTTGGCCGAACTGCGTTTTCTCCTTGATATGAAACCTTAGTTTAAAAAAGCCCACCTGATGCATGCCTAGGTGTGCTTAGGCATGATGCTACCACGTCAGTGCATTGGGAGATGAGGTGCGCCTCAAGGATGCTAGGCTATATTGTCTCCCTTTTCCTTCTTTTTCTCAGCCTTGTCTTTACCTTTTTTCTTCTTTTCTCTTCTTGGTTGCTAAAAGGTGAGCTATGATTGTATAGGAAGTGTCTGCTTCGGGAAATTACGATGATAGGATAACATATCTTTAGGTGTTAGTAATTATGTTGATGTCTAATCACTTTTTTTAATGCATTTATCTAACTTGTTTCTACAAGATATGCTCTTGTTTCTACAAGACATGCTTTGTGAAATGTGAATGACTTATAAAGATTTTTGTATAGAAGCGCGCCTCACATGCATGATGCGTGTGCCTTTGCCTTGGGCCTTGCGCTTTGGAGCCCTATGCGCCTCTGTGTGCCTCGCGTTTTAAAACTACGTGTGGAATGCGATTTCCGCATTATAGTGATCTTTCATATCGCGGTTGAAACCGCATTTTGAATCCTTGGTTGAGACCCATCTCAACTCTAGTGCTTAGTTTAAAAAGCGCGAGGCCCACTGAGGAGCCAAAGGGTAACGGGGCGCGAGCATCAGGGCGAATGTGCACCGATCAAAGGCGTGAGGTGCGCTTTTATACCAACATGATTGGAATCTACTTAAAAGATATATTTTCCTCAAATAAGTTATATAGTTGCATCAATACGGCATTTAATATCAGCGTAAGCCATTAGAATGTCAAAAATGTCACAAAATAGTTCAGAATACAATAAAACAATACCTTAAATTACTTAAATACAAATCAAAATGGTATTAAAAAACAAACATTTTGGAAATTTATGAAGATTAATAACACTAAATTATCACAAAGCAATTTTACTTACAGTGACAGAATAAATTTTTATTGAATAGCATGTTAACTTACTTACCTAGCCATATCCAAATTAAAGGGAAAAAAAAAAGAAAACACATCTTTATGATAATTATAGTCCAGAGAGCCTGGAACAAAAAAAATAAGGGAAAGAGAGAGAGTGAGAGAGAGGGAAGGAGGGAGGGAGAAAGAAAGAAAAATCAAGAAGTACTCGAGAAGAAGCATAAAAGAAGAACAGTGGGACGTTCCAGGCACCCAGAGCACTAATAACGCCAACAACAACCACCGGCAGCTGTCGACCGGCGCTCAGTCACCAACCATCTGAGTCGTCACCCTTGGTCAACCAATAGCCCTCAGCTTCCATTGCTTAACTCCATCAATTGACGCTTTAATTTCAGATCTAGGGTTTTTGAATGAAACCCTAGATCTGAAATTAATCTCAATTGATCGAGTTTGAGACACAATCAATACAGAATTCTTGTACGAATGATAGTTTATTATCCTTATACACAGATAATTTTGCCCAATTTCTCGAATTTGGGTGTGATTCCATGGGGTGTACAAATTGCATGAAGCTTGTCTACCCTTGAGGTGCACAAAGGCTGAGTGCCTTGGCCCTGCCTTATGCAGTCGCTGCCCTAGGTCTGAGTGAGGCTATGAGGGTTGCGCCTCTCGCCTAGGCGCGCCTCACTTCCACTTTTTTAAACTAAGCTTTGGTGAGATGGAGGCAAATTCGGTTGAAGAAGGTTGGGGATGAATTATTTCTTCCACTCATCATCTGGATATTGATCACGGACGGAGAGGCTACTCTCGTCAGAAATCAACTTTCTCACCGCCATCATTGCTTCAATTCTAGTGAGCTCGAGAATTTTTTCCACTTTATTGTACAAACCCTCCATTTTTTCATTAGGCTTCTTCTTTTCATCATGCTCTATTTTTTATTCTTTTAAGTTCGACTGTTGGCAAGTTCACGAGCCACGGTCACTTGCTTATGTTGTTGAGTGGTGAAATCGCTTGTGATGGTCAAAAGATGAGCATTCATGCCACTTATAAGTCTAGGTAAGTTAGGTGACACATCAGTGAAAGTGGAAGTTAAGTCTACAACATCTGACATTCTCTTTTCTCCCTTGCCCATTGAAGTTTTCTCCTGTTTTGCTCCTTTTTCAATTTGTGGATATGGTTGAGCTGATTGGACCGACTTGTCACTTATATTCATCATCTTCATGATGTTCTCAATTGTTGTCCTGATCAATGGTCTCGTTATCATTATGCAAGCCATCTACAACTTCTATATAATCCTCACAAACAATCAACACCGAAAATCTTCTCCATGTTATCAAGAAAGGGAGAAGAAACTCCCCAGTCTTTTTGCAACATATTGCAAATCATGACCAAATTGATACTACCTACCAAACACTAGCATACCAACCCAGAAAGTGAACATGTTTGTTCTAGCATCAAGCCAGAAAGTGAACATATCAGTCAATAAAAAATGAACCAAAAAACCCACATACAAAACCCTCATAAGGGCAGAGCTTCAAGCCCCCAAAGACTCTCATGGAGTTTTCAATTGAAGCCATCATTCATAGAAATGAGCATATCAAATCAGAAATTGAATACCAATGTGAACATATTCATTCACAAAAAGTACTTCACATATCAAATAATCCAAAACTTAAACCCCATGAGATCATGGGGGAGCGAACTAGAACCTAAACAGGCTCTTAGAATTGTTCACATGTCATACTTCACATTTCACCCCCTCCCCCAAAAAAAAGCATATTTGAGGTCCCGTATGACTCAAGCCCCGAAATTACTTCAGATATCAGCAGAATGAGGGAAACCAAAAAAAGGGGCTTGAATGAGCAGAAAACAGAAAGAGAGAACACATATGGATTCACCATAGTTGCACAACCAAAATCCAAGAACAGATCTGGAAACAACTATCTGAATGGATAAAAAGAATTAAACATCCCTGCAATGAACTGAATGGACGAAAATGGTGGCAAATCGGTAGTGAATGGCAGTGACTGAGCGGCGCTTCTCCCTCCCCCCTCTCTCTAGGGTATTGGTGAGAACTCAAATGGGAGCAACCGAATGATGAGAATGGTGAAAAATGGAAATGGTTTTATTTTTTCTTTATTTTTGATCATTAACCTACTCCCTGGGGGGACAGGAAGTTGATACCTCTTGATTTGGGGGGTGGGGGTGGAACTTGATACCTCTCGATTTTTTTTTGGAACAATGAAGGAGTTTCTCTCATCAAACAGGCCTTCAGAACTTTGAAGCACACTAGATTAGTCTGGCTTGCCAATAAGTTGATAGCTCGATGGAGCGAAGAAAAATAGATTGTTTGAAGAACGTGAAGTTTGGAAAGTCGGTGGAAGCAAATAAAGGAAAGAGTAATGATAATTTAATCTTTGATATGGTCGATCATTGTAGTTTGGACTTTGGACAAGCCTAATTTTCCAATGACAACATCTGGTGTGAGGAGTGGTTTGGGGGGATCCGAATATAAGGCCCTTGGTTGTAGGCAGGTTGTCTTTGGAGTGTCCACTAAAAAAGATTGGGGAAATAGATTTTGAAGATTTGAAACTTTAGTTTTAAAAAGGAAAACAAAGGAAAAGAAATGCAAAATTCAGTAAGAAGTGCAATCCGTAAAAGGCTAGTAATGATACAAAGCATCTAAGTAGATGTTGCTGCAAAGTATTTGGCTCACATAGACTGAGAAGATGAAGCCTTACATGTGAAAAGGCATCTATTAGGACACTAAAGGCACAAAGGCAGTTAATACCACACTTAGATAAACGAGAGACAGGGGTAATAGGTACTAGATAGACGTACTTGGTGATCTGTATACAAGCACGTTCTAAGTTGCGTAGTGGAAATTACTAAGTGATTAGGTAGGTGCTTAGGAAAAGGTTTTGAGGTAGTTATAAAAACATAAGAGGTCTATGACAATCCTAGAATGCCTCCTACTTATATGGAAGCGAAGATCCTCGGTTCGTCAGCTGCATATGAGTTGAACCTTTCAGTTTTTCTTAGGTCTTACTTTCTGCATCAGGAATCCTCCACTTAACATATTTGAAAAACCGTTGGAACCATACTTCCTACATTTTATCCTCTGTAGGTGCATTCTCACTTTGTTTCTAATTACTTCTTTCTTGTCTCATTCAATCTTGTATGATCACACATGCATTGGGTTATTCTTTTTTTGGTCACCATCATCTTTTGGACATGTACCTTTTCAATCAACAAACAGTATGAGATGGTGCATAACCATGTGATAGAGTTTTTCCTTCAATGAACATTCTTGTAGTTGAAATCTAGAAGCATTCTTCCATTTTCTATTTTTGCCACTCCTACCCTTATGCAATAAGTAATGTCAGCATCAATCTTCCATTGCTTTTGTGGTCGGCACTGGGTATCCAATGTCTTCTTGTTTTTCTGTACTACAGTTGCATCTATGGTGTCTTTACTGGATGTCTCTGTCACTGTCGTCTTTTGACTACTCAATCTAAAGCCCTTAGCCTCTAGGGCATGGCTTCAACTTGGTTTTGGCTTCTATGGTAGTCTTATGAGTTGGAGCCATAGTTACTCAGTTCCATGCAATCCCGTTTGCGTACCCCAAAACGTGGGTTGTGGGTCGATAGCTGCCTAGATTTGTAGTGGATTGTGACCTGCATTTAAAAAAGCGCGCTCGAGGCTCACAAAAGCCCGAAGCCCAACCTGTTGCGCCTTGCAAGCGGTCAAGCCCCCATTCTTTAAGCCCAGTCTGAGCTTTTTTGTGCTAAAGACCAAGGCTCAAAAATGACCCAAGCTCGTGCTTTATGGAAAAAGATAATGGGAGAGAGTGAAAAGGGAACACATACCTTGGAAAAACACGAATACCTTTAGATTGACACTTACTTTTGCTATATTGTTCAATTTTGGGTAGAAACCCTTATCTAATTGCATGCAATTGCTTCGAGTATAGATTAAACTGAAGAACCCTAACTTAAAAACGCTAATTTTTGGATGGAGGGTTGGCTCTAGTTAAAGGCTTGTATAGTGCTCTAATAAAGACAGAGTTGACCAATCTTTTCTCATATAAATGAAAATATGATACCACCTATAATATGGAAACAGAGATTAAAGAATATACTTTCCTTCCATCCTAATAGGCTGACAAATATTGTTTCTTTCTTTTTTTCCCCTCTCCTTCCCAAAATGCCTTTAGAATTGATGAACCCGATGTAAGATACTTTAGTATGGTCTGTTGTGATGTCTAATTACTTGTTTAATGTTATCATCTAATTTATTTGTCAAAATATGGTTTGGAAATGATTTTCAAGCATTTTTAAGTAAAAATACGCCTCATGTCCAGAAAGTCCGAACCTTTTCGCTTTACCCCATAAGCCAATAATTAGCAATTTTCATCTCCAAGAAAGGGTTAAATAAGTACCAAACATGTTCCAAACCCCCCCCCCAAAAAAATGTAAAAATTTAAAAACCAAAAATACCTACAGGACATTCTATCTGATGTACTTTTATATATGTATCGAATTGAAATCATACCACATCCCTAAGAAACCACGTTCGCATTCTTGGACCATGTTCCGGACTGAATGATGACCTGTGTAACAATGGTTAGAACTTATACCCCACATGCGATTTTCTGCACTATTTGGCGAGAGAGAAACAAAAGAGTCTTTGAAGAAGAGGAGACGCCCCTTCAACGAATTAAAGATATTCTTATCAACACTCTTTTTTTTGGGGATAGTGGGATCTTTTGTGATTTTTCTTTTGATGTAATTGATTTTGTGGATAGGTTCCATCTAGGGTGTACATAATCCTTTTGTAGGATGCCTACTTGCATCCATCCCTTTGTACATTTTACAGTTTAATATATTTTACTCTTTTCCCTTATCAACAAAAAGAACTTATAATTAACGAATATTTGCATGATACAATATCGTGGATTACTTCAGTGAGTTGCTTCAGTGAGCTCATATGTAACTACTGCGAAGAGAAATGGACTAAGCATAGATCCCCTAGCAAGTTTTTAGCAAGTGTTGGCAACAAATGGGGCGTGGTCAAATTCGACAAGGGTCATATTTGCCTGCCTCCAATCCTATTTGAACCTTAATTTTGGACAAAGATCTGGTAGTGCTTTGTTCTCCTTTCTTGTCTCCCTTTTTCATCTTCGTCCTCCTCCTCTATTATTCAACTGCCATGGAAGATTTTTCTTTGTTCCCTTTTGTTTCGGTTTTTCTTTGCTACTAAACCCTTGCTTTCTTTTTCTTTGTTTTTTTGGTTCTAAATCTCTCTCCCGCTCTCTCTCTCTCTCTCTCTCTCTCTCTCTCTCTCTCTCTCTCTCTCTCTCTCTCTCTCTCGGGTAGGGTGGGATGGTGGGAGCATGTGTTGTGTTTTTGGGGTTCAATTTATAGCAATCCAATCGAATTGGATATTTAATGCTTTAATTGTATTTTGCTGTGTTTAATTGATTCTTTTTTTATTAAGAGGGGTTTGGTGAGAATCACTTATTTGATGTCATTGTCCAGCTTATTTTAAAGAAATATGATTTTGGAATGATTTCCAAGCATTTTTCAGTAAAAGTGCGCCTTATATCTAAAAAGCTTGTGCCCCATGCCCCAAGACCCTTTGCACTTTTTTGCTCGTTGGGCCTTTTTAATCTGAGGTCTAAACTCACGATTCATCAAAAAAGAGGAGGAAAGGGTAAAATTGTTGGAACTCATCAGGCAATAAATCAAAAAATTCAAATGAAATTGCAAATCACTTGCTTATCTTCTCTTGCTCTCTCTCCCCCCCTCTCTTTCTTTCTTTGATTGTTGTTCTTGGTTATTTGAGTTAAGGTTGCATCCCTCTCTTGTTTTCGCTGTATATTTTATTTTGTTTGATAAGTAATCAAAAGATGTATTAAGAAGACACCAAGGGGATGTCATCTATGTACAGAAGGAAGCCATTACAAAATAACATCATGCCCTCAAGCTCTCTACAATAATCATATTGATAAAATCCAAAAAAGTTTACTTTGTGCCATTACATTAATGAGAACTTGACTCCAACTATACAAAGTTCCCAAGAAATAAAGTTTGAAATCATCAATGGTCTTAGCCTTGCCCTCAAAATGCTGGCCACTCCTCTTCTTCCAAGTGCTCGACTAGATAGTCAAAGGCATCAACTTCCAAACATCTAGAACTCAACTCTTCTTTAACCTTCCTCTCCATGCCACCAAAACATCTCTTATGGTCTGAAGTTTCATCCAACTAACCCCCATCAAAGAAAGAGATAAATGCTACAAAGTGGAGACCTATTGAAAATGGACAAAAAGGTGGTCTCCTGACTCTTCCTTCCCAAAACACATGAGACACCTACTAGCTAACTTGAAATTTCTCCTTTTGAGCATGTCCTCTATAGGACCTTTCTTTTTGTGGCTTTCCAAACAAGAAAGCACGTTTTGGTGGGAGCTTTAGACTTCCAAATTGCCTTCGCTAGGAAGTCGAGGGTAGTGGACCATTTGTACATCTCCTTGCAATAACTTTCGACGCCAAATTGCCCCAGCCATGACTCAGGATGCCAAAGAATCTCATCATCACCGTGATAAGAAACCTTCCTTAACGCAACATACCGAATATTTTCCAGTCATTTGGGCTTCTCAAGAAAGTTATATACCAGTGGTACTGATTAGTATTCCAAGAGACCACTTTCATGCATAGTTGCTTCTTTCAACCAAGCCATTCTAAAAAGATCCGGGAATTGAAACTTAAGAAGTTGATCACCACAGCACACATCATGCCAAAACAAGATTTTTGATCCTTTTTGACCCTATAATGCACCAGAGAGCAAAAATGGCCTATATCACTCATAATAGATTTCCAGCAGTCCACCCCATGAGCATAAGAGCTCTTCTTACTCCACGAACCAGAATTGTCGACCCCACACTTTGTTTTGATCGCATTTCTCCACATAGTGTCCTCTTCCTTGGCCTTGAGAGCTTTATTAATATTGCAGAGACATCTAATGCTAAGGCCACCCTCATGTGTGGGGTGGCAGTGTCCCAATTGACCCAATGAAAACCATTGTTTGAGTCGTTGATGGACCAGTGGAAATCCCTCGTGATTTTCTCTAAGTGGTTGACAATGCAAGCCCGAATGGTAAATAATGGCATGAAGCAAATAGGCAGGCTAGATAAGGTGCTTTGCAATAATATCAGTCTACCCTGTTGGAGAGTAGCTTAGATTTCCACCAGGCTAGTCTCTTATGGAACCTTTCTACAATTGGTTTTCAGACAACTTGCATTTATAAGTAGCTCTGAGTGGAAGGCCAAGATAAGAAGATGGAAGATACTCCACCCCACGGCCAAAGAAGTGTGCAAGGTGAGGAAGCTGTGGCACCTTATCGATAGGAATGAGGACACTCTTTGATGAATTAACTCTCAGGCGAGACATTGCCTCAAATAACAACAGAATACATCTTAGAAAACCCGAGTTGTTCTCCTCAAGTTTGCAATAAAATAGAGTGTCATTAGCAAAAAGCAGGTGGAAGATCAATGTACTCTAAGACTCGGAGTTAGTGATAGAAAACCTTCTAACAAACCGACTCCTATAGCTTTATACGCAAGCATATTGAGGGTCTCCATCACTGGAATAAACAAAAGGGTAGATAAAGGGTAAGTTTGATGAAACATCCTTGAACTTGGGAAAAATCCCGTTGCTTCACCGTTGGCTAGCACAAAGAACTGAATGGTGGAGACACAAAAGAAAACCTATCTCCTCCACTTGTTAGGGAAGCCCATTTTTTGAGAGAAAGCACAAGAAAATAGTAAGAAACATGATCATAAGCACTTTTGTGTGGTCTCCTGCTTTCATCCGTGATGCTTTGGTGGATGACACTATCCTTGTCACATTTCTCAGTAAGTTGAGTGAGATTTCAGTTCATGACTCTCCTGATGCGGTTACTTGGGATCTCAACCCTAAAGGTTTTTTCATTGTTAAATCTTATTATCTAAAGCTCCTCTTTAATTCTACCTTCGCTATGAAGTCTAGATTTTTGGGACGGTTCCCTTGGAAAATCATTTGGAAGAGTTTGGCTCCGTTAAAGGTGTCAGTCTTTGTGTGGGAAGCATCGCATAGGAGTATTCTGACATGTGATAATTTACAAAAGAAGGGAATTATTTTGGCGAACAGATGTTCTATGTGCAAAGACGATTTGGAGTCTCCTGATCACCTACTACTACAATGTAAATTTGCAAGGGCTTTGTGGGAGTTATCCTTTAGTTACTTGGGAGTCTCCTGGGTTGTCTCGGATTCAGTGAGGAATCATCTTTTGGCTTGGGAGAGTGCCTTTGGTAGGAAAGTTAAAGAGAGAAGCGTCTTATTGATCCCACATGCGATTTTTTGGGCTATTTGGCGAGAGAGAAACAAAAGAGTCTTTGAAGGAGAGGAGGCGCCCCTTCAACGAATTAAAGATATTTTTATCAAGACTCTTTTTTTCTGGGATAGTGGGAACTTTTGTGATTCTTCTTTTGATGTAATTGATTTTGTAGAGAGGTTCCATCTAAGGTGTACATAATCCTTTTGTAGGATGCCTGCTTGCATCCTTCCCTTTGTACCTTTTACAGTTTAATATATTTTACTCTTTTTCCTTATCAAAAAAAGAAACATGATCATAAGCTTTTTTAATGTCAAGCTTGCAAAGAAATCTAGATTGATTTGATTTGATATGGGAGTTGATACACTCATTAGCTATCAACACTGCATTCAAAATTTGGCAACCGTGAATGAAAGCATGTTGATTTGAGCATGCAATTTTGCCAATGACCTTCCTCAACCTAGAAGCGAGGACTTTGGCTAGAATTTTGTACATACTCCCCACAAGACTAATAGGCCTAAACTTCTTATTGTCGTTTGCCCTGACCACTCTAGGAAGCAAACTAATAAAAGTGGCATTCAAACTTTTCTCAAAAGTACATCTCTCATGAAAATTAGCAAAGAAATCCATGATGTCCCCTTTAACAACACTCCAACAATGCTCAAAGAAAGGAATATTGAGGCCATCAGGCCCCGGAGCTTTCTCTTTTGCTGAGTAGTTGATGGTGTTTCATCACTTCCTCCTCTGAAAAATCCATTTTAAGATCCAAGGCATCATCAATACTAATGGAATTGTAAGAAATCCCATTCAGGAGAGGCCTTAGTGGATGCTTTTCATGATAAAGACTCTTATAGTGGTGAACAATAGCACCTTTCACAGTGGAATCCTCAGCGAAAGCCAAATCATCCACTTTATGAATGGCATTGAATTTCCTCCCGGAGTTAGCTACTCTATGAAAAAATTTGGTATTGCCGTCACCAAACTTGATCCAATGTTGTTTGGCTTGTTCCCTCCAAAAAATGTCCATCCAACTATGCACCATAGAGAGCTCTTTCTTCACCACAAATCTTTGGACCTTGTTTGCAAGAGCAATGGAAAGTTGTCGCTCCCTTCATCGAAGCGTTTGATCTTCTCCACCAAACTTGCTATCTTGCTCTCTAAATGCCCAAAAACATCTTTTTTCCACTCTTTCAACTTGATTTTCAAGAAATTCAGTTTCTTAGCCAAAGTGAAACTAGAGGATCCAGTAACATTAAGGTCATCCCACAAACCTTGCACAAGCTCGGAAAAACCTTCTGCCTTTAGCCACACATTTTCAAATTTAAAATGCCTTGTGGCAGCGGGAAGATAACCAACATATAGAAGAATAGGAACATGAGGGAAACTTGATGGACCCCCTGAAGATGATCCTCCCAATCAACAGAGTAGAGGACTCTAGGGGAAATCACAAACATATAGTAGAATAGGAACATGAGGGAAACTTGATGGA
This sequence comes from Carnegiea gigantea, assembly GCA_029747015.1. NCBI lineage: Eukaryota > Viridiplantae > Streptophyta > Magnoliopsida > Caryophyllales > Cactaceae > Carnegiea > Carnegiea gigantea. Next base: position 257,243 of record JAKOGI010000682.1, read on the forward strand.
CCCCCTGAAAATGATCTTCCCAATCAACACAGTAGAGGAATCTGTCAATTTGAGACAAGATTGGAACTTCCTCATGGCTGGACCAAGTAAAGCCTGCACCTTCTAGAGGTGGATAAATTAGATTACAAGAAAAAAATGAATGCAGAGAACTCAACCATAGTCAAAGTCAATCTTCCTCTAGACGATCTCTCAGAGGCTAACCTAACCACATTGAAGTCTCCTCCTAAACACCTAGGGATATTTTATAAAGACACGAAGGTAAACAACTCAGCCCATAATCCGCCCGTAAACTATCATCATTTGGGCCACAAATCCCAATCAAACCCCAAACAAAATTATCTTGCAGAGACCTTAACTTGCAACATATAGAAACAATCCCTTCTTGAGAGTCGATGAGCCTCAAAGCTTGAGAGTCCCATATGATAATCATGCCCCCAGAACGACCAACAGATGGCGAAAAAGCCAACCAAAGGATCGTCAACCCCAAAGGCTAAGGGTAATATGCTGAGAAATCTCTTCCAACTTAGACTCAAGAAGAATAATAACATCACAGGAAAAACTACAAACCACCCATTTTACATTCCCTCTCTTAATCGGGCAATTGAATCCCCTCACATTCTAAGAAATGATCTTAATAGATGTCATCATAAGAAAGCTTTCTATACCCCTCCTCCTCCACCCCATCAATGTTAATAACTTGTTCCTATTAGCTTCCAAGGAGGCGATAAAAGCAAGGAACTCCATTTCTCGGCCTTCAACTTTAAGCCCTATGGTCTTGCAGAAAGGAATAAAATGGTCCATCACTCAAGGTGACCCCTTATCAGTGTTAACATTCTGTCTAGGGAAAGAAGAAGAATTATCCTCTAGGGCTTGCACTTTTTCTTGTCCAGAGGACTTTCCACCCTGGAAAGGGACCCGCCATGATCAGACATCATGGGAGAAAAGCATCGTTTACACAAGTGACCATTTCCTTCCCATTTTTCTTATTTCGAAAGTGCACAATTGTGTCCCTAACCTGTTTGTGAGGCGATGGGGAATGCCCTTTCTCTGTTTAATTTACCGGTCAAGAAGCCAGGAACCATTGAGCCTGCAAATGCCATCTCTTTTTGGCCCCCGTCCCCTCTGCGGGGGGGTGGGGGGTGGGGTTGGGCGGGGGGTCGGGTAGTTAGGGAGATTTTGTGGGTAACCATTAGTTCCCTTCCTCTGTTCTTTGATCTCTCTGTGTATCTCCTTTGTCCCTCTGTTAGTAATAGAGATGAGGAAGATATGGCCAAATTGAATTAAGGATGAAAGAAGAGGGATGAGGGTGAACGGGCCGAAGAGGAAGGAGTAATGGGATGCCAACATGGCTGAGTGAGAAAATTGAAATGTCAATCCAGGGTGTTTGCCATTGACCTAATAATGACTATTGATGATAAAAGCAATGACAAGCTATGGGCCTAGTTAACATGCCCACAGCTTGCTATTTCAGGGGAACTCTTAGAAAAGTTCTGGACATTTTTGTCTGGGTTACAATGCTGGACAGAGTGCGGTTGTCCCGATTCACATGAATGTTTTTTAATATCGTGGCTGAGAAAATCATGACCGTACAGTCATCTTCCGGTCTGGATTGTATTTTGCCAGCAGTAGGTGCAACCCCAAATCAGCAGGAAAGATATATTATGTGTGTGCCTCCTAGATGATTATTTTCAGAGGGAGATTGAGTTGATGGCATATGCTCACAAGTGCTAGGTAGTGCTGATGTTGCTTCATTCTTGTTTTATAATCTAAGATGATTCGTCAGGCTATTTAGTTGGGTGATTTGACTGGAAAGAAATAGTATATCTACGGGGATCAAACCTAATTTTATGCTTTTATGGATAAATTGATTAAAGATTTATTATACTTTGGGGCAGAAGGTTCTTTGTACTTCAGGGATTAATAGTGTATTGTGCGGAGGTAGCCCTTGCTAATGACCTGATGAGTTCTTTTGAATGCCTTTCTGCATCTTCTTACTCGTATGTCCTCAATACATACAACACCACCACCACCACCTCTCAGTGTGGGTTCCGCTTTCGCGGGGTCTGGGGAGATCCAAATGTAAGCAATCTTGCCTCATCCGGCAGCCCTGCCCGTAGAGAGGTTGATTCCAAGAGGCCCACAAAACACGATTTTGTGAAAATATTTTGAAGAAGAAGGATTTTGTGAAAACATTTTATGACGCATAACTAAGGATAAGCAACAGTGAATTGAACTAAGAAGTACTAATAAATCAGGTGGCAGTAACTATGTAAATATAAGTACAACATATCAGAGGAAGGTATTATACCTTAACACACATAGTTGTCCTCAGTACATGTGTATTAATATTTAAAAAAAGAAGAGAAAAGAAAATGAAAAGTTGCGTTGAGCTGGCCACGTTAGCTTTCTAGAAGAAATTGATCTCCATGATGTATGATGAACAGGAATATTTTGTTGGGAATATGCTTTTAAATGGTTGGATTTTTGTTATTGGTCATTTGGTGTAGTACCTCATCTCAAAGTTATGTAACATTACTGCAAAAACATGGCCTCTGATTTTTCTTCTTTGTTGTGAAGCTTTCTAGTGCTCCAAGAAATGCTCTTTCTGTTTGGATTTTGTGCTTGTAGCTAGTGAACTAGAGATGCACACATTCTCCCTTTCATGATATCATCATTTACCTTTCCACTTATTACCATATGATTTAGTTGTCCTCATGGTATGACATTGGATGGAATTTATTTCTTCAACACATGGGTTTGGGTTCGTTATTTATGCCACTCCTATATGCTGGAACTGCTATGGAGTCATCGCTTTTAACTCAGAATACGTTTTGCAGATGAAAACTGGAATGGTAGCTCTTGTTTTATGTTTAAATATCGGTGTTGACCCACCTGATGTTATTAAGATATCTCCTTGTGCTAGGCTGGAGTGCTGGATAGGTATGCTTATCTGCTTTGCTTTTTTGCCTTAATATGATTGTTTATATTATGAGTTTTTCCTGGTTGGTGATGAGAAAACATTTATTAGATTTGAAGATGGTTCAGTTCTTGATAATTGTGTGTTCCCTAGAGAGCCAGGATTATATTTCTTTTTTGCTCCAGCTTTCTAGGTTTGGGAACTATTAATTTGGTGGTATTTATTATATTGTCAGAACATCAAATTTTTGGTTGTGATATTGACCAGGATTTTTTGGCAAACAATCTCTGAGTGCTGCTGCTCTACCATTGGTCTGTCTTCTGTACCAGTGACTCTTTTGACATTGTCGTTGTATTTGGGCATTAGATACTAGAACATCAAATGTAATATATTCATCTAAGCAGGGAGTTGAAAGATAATGGATGCTTATCACACATCTTCCAAAAAGTAAATAAAGCCCAAAAAGAGATTATCAGTAAGATCTACAATATCAGACAAAGATGATCGAATGCCTCCTCCCGAAAGAATAAAATTTAGAGTCTTGAGCCAGATGTCCAATCAACTGTTTTTGTTTTTTGGGCAAATTTTACCTTAGATTATTCAGTGTATTTCCGTGGTATCTGTATGCAAACTATCTCCCTGTGAGTCAAGGGGAAGGTTGCATTCATCTAGATGGGTGGATCTCTTGAGAACCTCCCTTGACAGCATCTACACAAGGGGCTTGTGGTGGTTGTTGACGGCATGTGACTTGGCTTGTCAGTCCAAGGGCTTCACATTGTGCAATTCATCTTAGGGAGGCTGTTAATTGTTAAATCATCTACTTTGTGACAAGAGTATTCTCTTGCTAAGAACGATCCATCTCTGGAGCTTTCTAAATGTGTGAAACTGTTGAAAGTTTCAGACCAGCTTTCTCCTAGATTTTGCTTTACTGTCTTAGACAAACTGAACAATTTGCATGGGTATCTCATAGCCTGCCCCCATTCACATAAAGTCACTGTTTCTTTGTTGCGCCCTCCGTCACAGTCACCAAGGATAACTGCAGAATTTCATTCATACATGTGAAGAGAGGAGTGGGTACCCTGACAGTAAGGTAGATGGTTGGTAACATGAAGTATCTGTGTCATGGTTAAAAATAATTATTTTAATGGCTGGCTCACACTTGGACTGATTGCCAGTATTGTATACTGAGTTGGCTGAGCTGGTCGTGGGCTGTAGCCAGTTGATGAGCTTAGTTTGACCATCTGGAGCCTGCTGTCTTCTGTATGATCAAGTCTCCCCTGCATCCTGGATAGGAAAATCCTTGGTGATGACAGATGGTGCAATACTTGGTTGCGAATTGCAGTGATTCTCCCACCCCCCTCTATTTGATGAGTACAACTAATGTATGTTGAGAGGCCTTGAATACGGTTAGAAGGTGATAGAAGGAGACAATCTGAGGATAATTTTTTCCATCGTAATCTTTTACTTGTAATATGGGATCTGAGAATCTTTTGAGCAGGAGGGTATATGGAAGTTAACTTCTAGGAAATTTGCTGTCCTGCAATACTTTGATGTCACTACCTAGAGGAGCCAATATTTCAAAGCAAGATTGAGATAAAGACTTAGCCCCTCTGGAAATCTCTCTTTGGTTGAGAAGTTGCTTAGAGAAAGATTCTTGTGATAGTTTGCGGAGGAGGTGCTAGGTCTTGATAAACAGATGCTTCATAGCCAAAAAGGATTTATAGTTAGGTGTTTTTCTCTCACTGTTCGATGTAGTTTGCAATTTAGTTGCTTGAGGATCCTAGGTTGAGCTGCTTTTATGAAGCTTGAACTCTGGCTTTTGGAGAGTTTTCTGGGGGTAAAACTTGGATAAACTGATTAAGGTGATTCCTCATATTAAATTTTGGATTCCTCATGTTAAATTTTGTGGTTTGTTTAGAAAGAAATTGGAGGACTTTGAGCGACTGAAGCCAAAATCATGCTACTGGATGTGGATGATTTAATTGGGAGGAAACAAAAGAGAAACTATGCCCCTCTCTCTCTCTCTCTCTCTCTCTCTCTCTCTCTCTCTCTCATATGAGTGATCAAGAGTTGTATTAAGCAGACACTAAGAGGATGTTCCCATGTACAAAAGAGGCAAATGCAGAAAAACAGCTCTCATCCATAATATGATCTACAAAATCCTTAAAAATTATCTATGCATAGTATAGTGACCCTTTAAATTTCTGACCTATTGCTATTTGCTAGCATTATATGCCTATCAGTTGATCTCCTCTTTTGTGCATATTTTTTCCTCATAAGGAAATAGCTTATGTTGATCACAAAACAGTGCAAAGGTCTTTTACTATTGAATTGATGCTACTAATATGATGAATTTGTTTAAGTTTATTGCTTTGTGGTGGATCTCTTTAGAAGGACGTTTCATTAATAATGTTTGGATGTGTACAACAATGAAGTTAGTTTTAAAAGCCGCGAGGCACACTAAGGCGAATAGGTTCCCAAAGCGTTAGGCGCAAGGCGCGAGGCGAAGGCGCATGCATCATAGATGCGAGGCGCACTTTTGCGCAATTTTTTTTTTTTTTAAGGTCTTTCATATCTCACAAAGCATATTTTGCAGAAACAAGTTAGATAAATGCATTAAAAATGTGATTAGACATCAGTAGGACTACTAACACCGCAAATAACCTTAAGATATGTTATCTTATCGTCATTGTTACCCAATGCACGCACTCACAGTGCAAGTTTAGATCACCTTTTAGCTCCCAAGGAAGGAAAAGAAGAAAAAAGGTAAGGGCAAGGCCAAGAAATAGAAGAAAAGGGGGGAAGATACGGCATCTCATTCCCTACGAGACGTTGGCCTGGTAACCTCACGCCGAGGTGCACCTAGGCGTGCCTCAGGCGGGCTTTTTTAAACTAAGACAATGAATTGCTTGACCAAAACGGGGATAATGGGGGATGCTGTTTATTGCAACTTTAGCAACAAAGATTTGGAAGTAGTGATGGAATAGAGAGGATGGTATGGAAATTAATGAAAAAGCTAGTGCTTGACTCGCTATTCTTAGTGAAGTGGACAATGGACAAGCCAACAAGAGCTGATAGTGGGATTCAGTTGTTTGCTGGAGGGTTAGGCGTGAGGGACCTTCTTATCTTTAATGAGGCTCTTCTTGGCAAGTGGCTTTGGAGATTTATGAATGAGAAGCGTAGTCTGTGGAGAAAAGTGGTGACTATTAAATTTGGAGACGCGTTATTCGGTTGGTTTCCATCTTCATCGGCCGACTCTTATGGGTTTCGCCTTTAGAGATATATATCCAAAGTTTGGAAGAGATTCTTTCCATACTTTTTATTTGAAACTCCTACACTTGAATTATTCTTCATCGGAGCTTCATTTTGAAGGTGGTTTTCCTTGCAAGCTCATATGGAAGACTTTGGCCCCCTTAAGGTTTCTTTTTTTGTTTAGGAAGCTACACATGGTCAGATACTAACTTGTGATAACTTGCAAAAGAAGGGGAAGATCTTGGTTAACAGATGCTTCATGTGCAAAGTGGATTCTGAATCAACAGATCATTTACTGCTCCCCTGTCATTTCACCAGGGCACTTTGGGATTTGGCTATTAGTTGCTTGGGAATTCCGTGGGTTGCTTTGGATTCCATTAAGAATCATCTTTTAGCTTGAGAGAGTTTCTTTGGTAGGAAGGTGAAAAGGAAGAAGAAGGCTGCCTTGATTCTTCCCTTAGTTTAAAAAAACGCGCCCTGGGCGCGCCTAGGCGCAGAAAAGCCCAGAGCCCCTACCTTTGCACATTGGAGAGGGTCAAGCGCAGCCCATTCATTGGGCGAGCGCTTTTGGGGCTTTTTTGGGCTTTTTTCCCAGGCGCAGGGCGCGCGCTTTTGGGGCTTATTAGATCTTAAGGTTCTGTTTGAAAAAAGGGAAAAAAAACAAAGCAAATCATACTTTACAAGGCCCGACTGCTTCAGACATTCATCATTCGAGCCTTCTCTGCTTTGTACTCCTTCAGTGCAGCCACTCCCGCAAACCCTAATCTTCGCAGTCATGTAAGTGTTCTCTACTCCTTTGTGCTTTCAATTTTCCATCCTCCTCCTCCTCTGTCAGTCGAACCCCATGGAAGGGGACTCGAGCTCTCTTCTTTTTTTTTTTTTTTAAAGCTTGATTGGTTCCAGGCATGGTGCTGCTACAGTGCCCACCTGCCCAGACCCCTGTTTCTCTTCTTCTCTCTTCTCTCTCTCTCTTGAAGACCCCCTGTCTAAATACCCCCCCTCTCTGTGTAATTCCACGGGCAGCATGCCTTAAATTTAACCTGAAGGGTTTATGTGTTAATTTTTAAACTTAATTATTGTTTGCTTTGTTTAATTGGTTGTTTGTTTTTTTTTTTTTTTTGGTTGAAAATTGTAGTGAACTTATTTAAGGTGCTGATTTTTGGGTTGAATTACTTGAATGGAGGATACATTCAGTACTCCTACGGGTTTGGTCTCCTCTAGATCTTTAGATCCAGGAAAGAAGTATGGTAGGCCAGATGAAACTAATAAAAATAATTTCTATTGCAATTTCTGGGGAGTGAGGACCATGGGAGGAGTTTTTCAGCTTAAGCAACATTTAGCGGGAGGGTATCGTAATACCATAGGTTGTAAAAAAGTCCCTGAGTATGTTAGGAAAGAAATTCAAGACTATATGGAGCTAAAAAAAATCAACAAAGGAAGCATATGATATGTCTAGACAAATGCTACAAGGTTACTTTGTTGATGAAGATGAAGATGATGAATGTTTAATTCCTAATTTGATGTCATTGTCTATCTTATTTTCAAAGAAATATGGTTTGGGAATGATTTTGGAGCATTTTATAGCCAAAGTGCGCCTCGCGTCTGAAAAGCCCGCGCCCCGGGCTCTAGTACCCTTTGCGCTTTTTTGCGCCTCGGGCTTTTTTAATTTAAGATTTTTCCTCACGTCATTTTTTGGAGTATCTGGAGAGAGAGAAACAGAAGAGTTTTTGAGGGTGTAGAAACTCCATTTCAGCGCTTGAAAGATAATTTCATTAAGATGCTCTACTTTTGGGATAGTGAAAAGTTGAGCCCTTCCTCTTTGGATGTGGCCGACTTCGTAGATAGCTTGTTTTTTGGATGTATATAATCTTTTGTATGATGCTCATGCATCTGTTCTTTTGATCTTTTTACATTCATATATTACCTTTTCCCTATTAAAAAAAAACAGCTGATATTGGGAATTTCAAACATCCAATTGTCTTTCACTCTAAAATAAACCATCGATCAGCATTCTGTTGCATGAACATGCCCAGATTCCAGAATGTAGTCCCTGGAAAAGGGAGGGGGTCGGTTTTGAATTTCTGATGGCTCCTTGGATGTAGAGATTATTCTTATAGGGCAAAACCACTCCCATTTAATTTTTATGGTTCAATGACATAGTCCATCTGAATTCCCACCAATTGTCCTCTTTTTTTTGGTTTTTTGAGCCTGGGGCTTCGTCACTATCGCAGTGTCACCTCATCTCTCTTTTTCCTTGCTACTTTGCTGCCATCCTTGCTAGCATGGCCTCTTTTGTCCTCTCCCACAGCACTGTAGTCGACGGTGTCCTAGCAATACAGTCATTTCTGTCCTCTTCCGCACAACCATGGGCTCCTCCTCTTTTGTCTTTTTCATCACCACTATCCTCAATAAAAGACAGGGGCATCTCAGCCTCGGGGAGTAGGATGGAGCCACCTGGGTTGGGATTTGAACTTGACTGATGTGGTCGCACCCTAAAATGCTATAATCTTGGTGTATACCCAGAGACTTTCATTCAAGAAAGTTAATTGCTGGTGACACCCCCCCCCCCAAAAAACCAAAAAAAAGAAAAAGAAAAAGAAAAAGCTGGTATTTTGGTTCATCATTGATTTTCTTTCTTTGACTTATTCTTTTTTTCTCTTCTTGATCTATTAATAACAAAATGGAGGAAAAATTAGTATGAAGCTATAGATACACTTCGCAGACGACCGATGAGGGATAGTCATAATAAAGTTTACAAGTTATTTTCAGATGTAATTGAAGGTACAGATGTAAGATTTTGTGAGATTTATGAATCCTTTGTCTACTTTGGTGTTTCTAATAATCCACAACTCACTAAAATTCTTCACTGATCCTATCAAGGAAAACTTCTGTCTGAAGGGAGTCTTATAAATAAAATGTTTGATATGTTAGAATTTGCATCTATACTCTCCTCTCTCAGTTAGGCATTCTAGAATGGGGAAGGATGCCATGGAGGTGATGCTGGTGTGGGGGGGAAGTACTGAGATGTTGCCTGGTGTGTTCAGGGTTTCGATGAGGGTGCCTGAGTGATGGGGTTTGGTTGCAGTGCGATAACAGTTGATTCTGACAATTGTTAGCACTTAGCACATAGTGCGGTTGGGCACAGGGGTGGAAGTGTGTGCCTTCCTATCGGTTGTCTCTTGTGTTTGTATCGCCTTTTACACTCAAAATATTCATTAGTTCTATTTAGGATTAGTGATTTATCCTATTTCTTCTCTTTATCTCTTTATTTACGTATGTATGTATTCTTATTCATTTCTGCACTTTTCTCTTTCGCAAAGACCACATTATTTTTCTGCTAGAAAAATCACTATAATACTTAATTCTTTATGTTTTCTCAAGTCACACGAAAAAAATCCCTGTTATTTTTTTTCTCTGTACTGGCATGCAATTCAATTATTTCCTTAGTCGAATGATTATTTGCCATGTTGTTCTGCTAAATTACTTGTCTTGGTTCTTCCTCCTTTTTTTTGGGGGGGGGGTGTAAGAAGTTTTTGACTTCATTACATTAACTTCAAAACCCCTCAAAACGAGGGAAACTGTAGAACGTATAAGCACTTATATTTGAGAGCCACCTTCTAGGAAGGGTTCTCTCAAAGCATACACCTTAGTTTTCTATACAATAATCCATCCAATTAATTTTTGTTTTTCCATGTAAACTTAGAAAATCCAATCTATTCTTTACTACGTCTAGGGATCTGCTAGATCTCTGGGGATCTGGTTGCTGATTTTGAAAAATCAGTTTGTCTCTATCAGACTGCAACTGATAGTGGTATGCATCAGCCATACATTTCACGACCCATCTGGCTCGCTGATGTGTTTTTCTTTTCATGAGCATCCTATGCCAATACATAAAACTCACAGGCTCTGGCAGAGCAGTTAGTTTGCTCCACATGATGTCTCTTGCAGCAGTTGCATACTCACATGAGAAAAAACAAGTGTTCTCTATTGCGTGTACCAGATAAAAATAGCTGGCTTTATTATTACTGATTGGGAAAATTCTTTCCTCTGCAGACGACAAATAGCTCAGTCACTGCTAATTTGTGTATATTGAGCCAATATGCATCTAAGGGGCAGTCTATCCTAGTTGAGCAGCCACGTGAACACCTTGTGCTTTGGAATTAAACATCTGCTGCCTTGGTCAATGATGCAATTGTTCACTTCTATGAAAATCTGTATCATGAAGATCAACCATCAAGGATTTTTCTTGATGGTATTGCTTTTGCCTCTATTAGTCTTGATGATGCTAGGGATCTTGAAAATGATTTTACTGAATATGAAGTTTGGAATGCCATCGCTAAGTTAGGAAACGAGACAGCTCCAGGGCCAGATGGTTTCAATATAGCCTTTTTCCAGCACTGTTGGTCTGCTGTCAAGGGCGAGATGATGGGTTTTTTTGCTGATTTTCATAATAAAGGTGTCTTTGAGAAAAGTTTAAATGCCACTTTTATTAGTTTGATTCTCAAAGTGGCTGGTGCAGATGATATTAAGTTTTTTAGGCCCATCAGTTTCGTAGGGAGTGTTTATAAGATTCTTGCCAAAGTCCTCGCTTCGAGATTGAGGAAAGTTGTTGGAAAAGTTGTGGGTCCCTCGCAGCATGCTTTTGTTCCTGGCCGTCAAATCTTGGATGCTGCTTTGATTGCTAATGAGTGCATTGATTCTTGTATCAGATCTCGGATTTCGGGTATCCTGTGTAAGCTTGACATTGAAAAGGCTTATAATCATGTCTCTTGGAGTTTCCTTTTGGCTATTCTTGAGAAAATGGGCTTTCCTAACAAGTGGAGGAAATGGATTTCTGTTTGTATTTCCACTGTGCGCTTCTCTATCTTGATTAATGGTGAAACATCTGGTTTTTTCTCAAGTTCAAGAGGTCTAAGGCAAAGTGACCCTTTGTCGCCTTTATTGCTCATCTTAGTAAGTTGGTGATTAAAGCAAGTGAGGAGGGTTTCTTGAATGGCTTTCGTATTAGCAACCCTCATTCCGAGCGTTTGTTGATTTCTCATTTGCTCTTTGCCGACGATGCCCTTGTTTTTTGTAAGCCGGACGAAAGTAATTTGGGTTACTTAAGGTGCATCCTTATGCTTTTTGAAGCTATGTCTGGGCTAAGGGTTAACCTTTCCAAAAGTGCACTCATTCCCATCGACGAGGTGCCTAATGTTCATGATTTGGCCCGTTTCTTTGGGTGTGGAGTTGAGTATATGCCTTCTTCTTACCTTGGTCTTCCTCTTGGTGCTCCTTATAAGAGCATAGCTGTTTGGGACCCAGTTGTTGAGAGGTTCCATAAGAGATTGGCAGGCTAGAAGTCTAAGCTTTTGTCTAGAGAAGGTAGATTGACACTTTTGAAAAGTACTTTGTGTAGTCGACCTATCTACTTCATGTCTTTATTCACCATCCCAGCTAGCATTGCTAGTCGGTTAGAGAAAATCATGAGGGATTTTCTTGGATTTGTAATGACAATGGTAATGGCCTCTATTGGGTTAATTGGAACAAAATATGTCATCCTAGGAAAGAGGGAGGATTTGGCATAAGACCTCTTCGTGTTATGAATGATGCTTTGAAGACCAAATGGTTGTGGAGGTTTGCAAATGAGGATGATACTATGTGGAAAAACGTGATCAAGGCTAAATACGGGATTGATGAGTTGGGTTGTTGGACTAAGAAGAGTTCTTATTCCCACGGTGTTGGTTGCTGAAAATCTATCTTAACAGGTCTTGAGCGTTTCAAATCTTTAGTGCATTTTGAGGTGAAGGATGGCTCAAGGGTGTTATTTTGGCATGATGTTTGGTGTGGGGATCGACCTTTAAAGGCTTTTTTTCTTGATCTTTTTAGGATGGCTTGTTTGGAGTATGCTATGGTGCAAGAAGTTGTTTCTTGGAATGTTGACATTAGCCATTGGAACTTGACTTTTGTGAGGAATCTTAGTGATTGGGAAGAGGACAGTATTTGTAATTTGTTAGCCATACTTGGTGGCAAAGAGGTTCTATCGCAAGGCAAGGATGAGGTTGTGTGGCCACTAAACTCTAAGGGATCCTATAGCATCAAGAGTTTTTGTTCCACACATTTTGATGCCTTGGATGGTCATGATTTTGCCGCTAGGTCCATTTGGAAGTCTAAAGCTCCCACAAAAGTGTGTTTCTTTGCGTAGGCAGCCACCATAGGCAAGATCCCTACGGATGACATGCTTAAAAGAAGAAATTTTAGAGGTCCAAGTAGATGTTCTATGTGTTTGGAGGAGGAAGAAACTGTGGATCATCTCCTTGTACATTGTCGGTGGGTTTCCTCGCTTTGGGATTTAGCTCTCTCTCTTATGGGGATTAGTTGGGTTCAACCTTCTAATGTAAGAGATGTGGTAGTGGCTTGGAGGAGAAGGATGAAGAAGAGTTGGTCCTTGGAGTTTGGAACATGATTCCTTTGGCTATTTGGTGGGCTACGTGGAGGGAGAGAAATTGTCGTATCTTTGACGAGAAAGTCTTGTCGTTTCAAGACTTTAAGCTCTATTTTTTTGAGGTGGTTGTATAATTGGAGTGTCGGGCTTAGTGGTAACACAAATTTAAATTTTTTGCCTTTGTCGACTGCATTATGGATGAGAGCTTAAGAGCATAATGTTTTTGTATTTGCCCCTTTTGTAAATGGAGGACATCCCCTTGGTGTCCTTTTTAATATACCTCTTGATTACTTACCCCCCCAAAAAAAAGAGATCCGATTTAGACAGATGTTTATAGCCAATTGCAGGTGTATAGTCCATCAGACTAGCAAAGACATCTTTCATTTCATCCTTCGACCTACAAATTTTCGTCCAATACCATGGCACATCAAGTTTAGGAGCATAACTCGATCAAACAACCTGCTGTAAGTAGTGACTATGCACCCAAATCTCCCGAAGGTTGTTCTTCCCTTTAACTACAGCCCATATATGTTTGGTAATCAAAGCCTTATTCCAATTTCTGAAGTTCTTAATGCCCAAATCCCCAAACTTCTTCTCTGTGCAGAGCTGTTACCATGCAACCAGAGGAGTTCTCCTACTATATTCAGTTGAATAACATAGAAGACTTCTACATACAACCTCAACGTTCTTGATAACAGCTTATGGGTGGTATAAAAAATGAGACCAGAAGGATGAATGCCTGCTACTCCAAACTCTTAACTTTTGCTGTTTCTTTGTCCACTGACAATTGGTAGTCCATAGCATTGAGTCTAAAAGCAATTGTAGCAACACCCAGGGACTTAAATGGCAGCTGCCCAGTAGTAAAGCCAAATGTATTAGTCAAGTTCTTTTCAAAGAAGGGTTCTTTTACAAGCTCATTTGGATATCTTTGGCCCTTTTAATGGTTTCTTTTCTTGTCTGGGAGGCATCACATGGGAAAATTTTGACTAGTGACAATTTGGAAAAGAGGTGAAAGATCTTTGTGAACAGGTGCTATATATGGAAGGGGGAGTTGGAATTGGTGGATCACCGGCTGCTTCATTGTTAGTTTGCTGGGGCACTTTGCGAGCTTGGTTTTAGTTGCTTGGGCATTTGTTGGGTCTCTTCCGACTCCATTACGAACTATCTTGTCGCTTGGGAGGCCTGTGTTGGTAGGAAAGGAAAAAGAAGGCGGCCTTGGCCTTTCCTCGTGATTTTTTGGAGCATTTTGGAGAGAAAGAAAATGACGAGTCTTTGAGGGCGATGAAACATCCCTTCAGCGCTTAAAAGACAATTTCATCAAGACTCGTCATTTTTGGGATGAGGGAACTTTTGCTCTTCAGCTTCAGATGTGGCTGACTTTGTGGATAGCTTGCTTATTGGTGGTACATAGTCTTTTGCAGAATGCTTTCCTTGCATCCATCCCTTGATCCTTTTATGTAATATAAACATGTCTCCTGACGAAAAAAATCCAGATGTATCAGTCAAATGTGCCTCCATCTCATTACAAACACCAGCAACAACAATCTGAGACTTGCTATCCTTGATTACTTACACAAGAAACTTCAGAGAAATTTTTGAAAATTGCCTTGATGCACCTTGTTGACCTCTTATCAGCCTTGCAAAGTACCAACAAATCATTAGCAAAAAACAACTGACATAATAGCATCTCCATACATCTAGGATGCGGAGCAAACTTCCTGTTAGCAGTAGGTTGCTTTAACATTCTTGACAAACTCTCCATGACCAGGACAAGTAATAAGGGAGATATTGGGTCTCCTTGTCTAATACCTTTCCCCCCTTTGAAGAAACCATATGAACCTCCATTAAATATGATAGAATGTGTAGGAGAAGTGATACAAGTCATGACCCATTTTCTAATAGCAAGACGAAAATGAAGGCCTCTGGGGTTCAAAAGCCTTCATAAGGTCAATTTTCATAATACATCGAGGACTCACATTCTTCCTTTTGTAGCCCCTAACAATTTCTTGACAAACCATTACATTGTGTACAAGCTTTCTCCCCTTAATGAATGCACATTAATTGTGGCTAACCAAGTCTGGTAGGACAATCTGGATTCTCTCACATAACGTCTTAAAAATGCGCTTGTACACTACATTACAACATGACGCATGTCTGAAACGCCTCCATCAACAGGACAATGATTCTAAAGAATAACTCCTAGATTTGTAGTATTTACTTGAGTCAAGAGCTTACCTGTTTTGAAGAATGCTTTTAATGCTGCCGTTACTAAATCCCCCACAAGGCTCCAATTTCACTTAAAGAATCCACTTGTGAACCCGTCTGGTCCAGGAGACTTGCCTTGATCAAGGCTGAAAATTGCCTTCTTGACCTTTATGTCTGTAACCTCTTGAGTTAAAGCAAACTGCTGCTCAATTGATAAAACTGGTCCTATATAATTAAGATTTCATGTTGAATTGGGTGCCTATCTATCTGCTGTTCTACAGAAGCTTTTTATAAAAATTCACCATGTACGTAGCTAAGTCCACCCCCTTCTATTATTCTGTTCTCATCACCCTGTAGTGCATAATAGGTATTCTGCTGCTTCCTTTGCTTGGTGACTGCAAAAAGCAATCCCTCATGCCTGTGCTGTCTACTCTGCATTGTTGCCTTCAAAGCTATAGAAAGCCTCTAAGCTATTTGTAAACTCCTTTTTGATCTTCTCCTCTTCCTGTTTCAGAGCATGATTGGTAGGGTCATCATGCAGCTGCCCTTGTACATGAAACTGTTCAGCCCCCATCATTTCCACTTTCTCATGAATGTTCCCAAATTTGGATCTATGGAGATTCTTCAAAGGGACTTTCATTGTTTCGATTGTTGAACCAGCTGATACATGAAACAGCCTCTATCTTGTTTGCTTCTGGCATTGCCATGTATGTCCTATAAATCAGGATGTCCCATCCATTTATCGCAGAATCTGAATTTTGAATTCATAATAATTCTTGCATGGAATTCAACAAGTGATGGAGAATGATGCGATATAAATTCTTGTAAGAAGTAAGCTTGTGCATCATTCCGAGTCAAGATTGTTTCCTGGTTTACAAGAAACCTGACAAGCTTAGAAAAAATCCTCTTATCTGGCTCCTGCCTATTAGACCATGTATAAAAGCAGCCAGAGAATTTCGTATTGGTCAGTTTACAATCCTCTGCACATTCTCTGAATTCTTGAAGTTCAGGCAATGTAACCCTTCTTCCACCAATTCTGTCGTCCTCATTCAGGATAGCATTGAAGTCTTCGAACAACATCCAAGGCTTATTCATGTTATTCGCAAACTAACTTAGGGGCTGTACAGACAGAACGCTTCCATAAATGCAGGAGATATCTTAGTTTAAAAAACGCTGTTGAGGCACGGCTAGGTGAGAGGCACACAAGCTGTCGCCTTAGACGCCCCAAAGTGCCGTGAATCCATTAAGTGACCTGAGGCTTGCGCCTTCGTGCACCTTAGATGAGGTGCGAGGCAAGGTGCCTCAAGGAATCTTTCAGCAGTCAAGGCATCGAGAAGAGGGAGGAAGGCCACTGACCAAGGCAAACACATAAGTTTTACAAATTGAAGCTTACCGCAGCAATGTTGCTCCTTTTCGAGCCGAACCCCTCTACTAATTTCAAGAATTAGCTTCGAATTGAGCCTTACCCCTAAACCCTAATTTGCGAAACCCTAATTGTTGAACTCAAAAGTATTGCCCAAATTGGAGGTGGTCTTGCATCCCAACCATGACATAGGAGGCTGATAACATGTGTACATGTATTTGCGGTGGTCAATTGCCGTCTATGTGCCGCCAATGGTCTCCTAGATGTTGCCTTGTTCTATGCGACTATTCATTTCATCCAATCCTTCAGTTTTGTTTTTCAGATCTGTTTGTCTCATGTGTAAAGAGATACAAGGACAGAGAGCATTGGAGGGGTCGGGGAATAGGGCCTATACGGATGAGTCGGGATACTGTAAAATGCTGATAGGAGGTTTCTGTGGCAACAGTTACTAAAACAAAAAAAAGGAAAAAAAGCTGACTAGTCTTTTAACTAGTCAAAAGGGAAAAGTAATAACTTTTTCTTTCATCTGCAGGAAGTAGTAACTTCTACATCCATATCTGGTAAACTATTTTCTTTTAAAAAAATCTACTATGGTGTAACTTCCTGTTCCTGTCCATATAAAATTCTTTTAAAAAAATATAAATTTCCTACTCATATGTATATTTGGGCATAATATATTTTCTGAATAAACTTTTTGTATCTTTTAGAAAACTGCTCTTCGCGTCCTTGAGGCATGCTCCTTTGCTTGGAGGCTTGCACCTTGTGCATCGGGACCCTTTGCGCCTTTGTGTGCCTCACGCTGTTTTAAACTAAGGGAGATACAAAATTTGATGTTTGTGTCATGCTGCAATACATCACAATACACAGAATTGTCCATACCCCCAACAATCTTAGTTCTGCACTGTATGGACAGAAGGCTTCCAAACGATCCATACTCTCTACCCCTTGGTGACAATTATAGTTAATGTACGATCATCAGCCAGGGGGAAATATTACTAAAAAACTAACCTTCCTCCTCTATTTTCTGCCTGCCCCAGAAGACAAATTTTATTTAGAGCGATGAAGTTTTTCACTTCATACTGTTTTGGAGGCCTAGTTAAGCCCCTGATATTCCAACATGCTAGTGCATGACTGAATAGGGGTTCTCCTGCCTGTTTAGCCTCTATTATCACATTGTCCCCATCATTCAGATGCTGCAAGGCAGCAAAAGGACAGAAATTGGCATATCAGGCTGATCGCCTTGTTTGGGCCAACGACACAACAAATAAGCGAAGTTTGCCAATAATGGAATTTCCTCCTCCATATCTGACTGATCAATTTTGCACAAAGTTGCTACCATTCAGTTCATTAACAGGATGCAATGATAGTGATAGGCATTCCCCATTATCAACCCCAATAGCATAAGTCGCAGGAGTTGAAATCCCTCATGGGCAGTCTCAAGAGATTGTCCTGCTGCTGATTCAGGTACCGGAGTTGGAGCATCCCCCTTCGCCACTCTTCTTGCAGTCTCTAGGTTGAGATCTTCACTATTTGTTTGAGTTCGTCCTCGAGATGCTGCAGATTGTAATTGTATCACTGGAGGAGAATTCCAACTAAGGCCCTGTTCTTTATTACGATAGGGAGCGATAAGCTTATCGCTTATAATTTCTTACAGCTCCTCATAGTTTCTTAACGCTACTTACAACTACTTTATACAGATATCTTATGACTACCTTATTGCTTCCCACAACTTCTTACATCTTTTTACATTTTCTTTCAGCTTATAGCTACATCTTATCCCGAAACAGAGCAGGGCCTAAGATGCTGAGATTGTGACAGATTATTCATGCATTTTGGCCTCCCTCTCTTCGCCTTCATCATCCCAGTGTAGGAAGAGAAAAACCCTTGTTACACAGTTCTAGTAACCCTTACTTTGGGTTGGTGTATTGATTGAGCGTTTAGTCGAAATTGGTCCATTTTGTTCGAACCTACTTTTTTTGGTTTTTCATTCGCTTAATTCTTTACGTAGTTTAAAAAAGAATTATTTTATGGAGAAGAGGTAAAAAATGAACAAAAAGGAAAGGTGGTTCATGAATAATGTCTGTGGTGCAAATGTGCAATGTAAATTCTGTATAAATTTGCAGATTTTTCTCTTTTTTCCACACTACAACTGAAAAATAGCCATCACTAGTTCAAACGGTACGCAAAATGATGCCGTAACTAACAGTGTATCATGGGAAGTTTCATTTGGAATGGTATTGAAAAGCTAATGAAATGTCTTTTTTTCTTTTTTAAAATTTGGATGAAGGTTAGCTTTCTGTACTTTTCACTGAAATCAACTTGTACACAACATACAACTACTCACAGTGTACCCTGGAGGTCTCAGAAAATTTTAGTTACACAACTATCTTCTTCATTCTCAAAACAAAAGTTTGACAAATATGATATACCTTAGCATCAACACTCTTTCCTTGATTATGGAACATCCCGAAATTCCTCTCTTCAAGATAAATCAATTAGAGAAGTAAGTGTGAGGCATGTTCTACTCCTCTGCCTCCTACTAAATTGTCAATATAATGCATGCTGCCACTCATCCTAGCCGAACTCGCAGACCATGGTAGTTACAGTTGCTTACAATTCTAGTGACTTGATAATAAAAAATAAATGATTTTTAATTATTGTCAACATTGCATGAGACGCAGGTCTGCATCACTGGTACGCCCATTTTTTCAATTCTGTACCTTGTGAGTTTTCTCCGTTCTAGGACTAACCACTATACAAATCCACACTTTGGGACTTCACATGTATCATCATCATCATCATCATCATTAGTGGTATTATTATCTTTCGTATTCACACTGTTCTTATTTGTCTCTCCCGTCGTCGTCACTCCCTGCCTTTCAAGTAATTTCTCCCAAGAATGACGGTGTTTCCAGCAGCTATTCAACATTTAGACTTGCATTCCATAAATTCTTGAGTTAAATTTTATAGTTCCTCTATATTTTGTGTACCAAAATTTTTTCCCCTTTATCTTTGCTTATTATGCCACTTGGAAGCTAAACAATTGCTTAAGACAGTCGAGAGTTTAGATGTTTCCCAGGATTCTTGTCTGAGCTGGAAGATTGTGACTCCAGATGTTATGGTCTAGTCGTCATTGCTGTACTTGTGGAAGAGGAATTTCATTGCTGACCCTTGAAATGTATTCTCTCTGATGGCGATTGATGTTTTTCTGTTCATTTGTTTCTTGTCTTGCATTCCTTCTGTGCAATGTTTTGGTGCCACAATGTGCAGCTTGTACCTGTGTCTTGTACATGTTAGGCTGTGATTGTTAGCCTCTTTCCTTCTGATTTGGGTTTCTCTCTCTGCCCTTCTGTTTTGCTGGGGTCAGCAGTCGCGGGTCAGGAAGGGTTTGCGAAATATTAGTCCTAGCCTCCTAGGAAGCCACGTTTGTTTTGCCCAATCTGTTGGGCCTTAAGTTGTTGAGTGGTTTCTTTCATATTCCTTGCTTTGTTTTTCTTAACTTTCCGCTCTTGTTTTTTACTGGATCCAATTCTAGCCGCACGTTGCCTTATATGTGCTGTAGGTGAATTTATTCTTTCTTGCCTTCTTGGTGCCAGATCCATTTTCAATGGCACCTCCAAAGGCATTGGAAGCTATTGGAAAGGCCCTGAGTTTGCAATATGAAAGATGGCAGCCCAAGGTTACTTTCTGCCTGCAAACCTATTGCTTTAAATTCTTTTAGTTATCTGCCATATTAATTTGTTCAGATTGTGGCAGGCTCGGTATAAGTATCAACTGGACCCAACTGTTGAAGAAGTAAAGAAACTTTGTAATACATGTCGTAAATTTGCAAAAACAGAGAGAGTGTTGTTTCACTACAATGGGCATGGAGTGCCAAAACCTACAACAAACGGTGAAATTTGGCTCTTCAATAGGGTAAAGTACATCTTGACAAATGGTCCTTTAAGGCGTTGCCTTTGCTGTTGAAATGTCCCTTATCTTATGAAATTGCATACAGAGTTATACACAATATATCCCTTTGCCGATTGCTGAGCTGGATTCCTGGTTGAAGTCACCTTCTATATATGTTTTTGATTGTTCTGCTGCTGGCAATATCGTCAATGCCTTTATAGAGGTATATGGCCATTCTGCTAGTGCATATATCACATGTCCACAATAGAAATATTTGTGGATGATTATAAAGTTAAACTTCAGTCTCGTTTTCAAGATGGTGCTATCATATAGCTACGTTTGATTTTGGACAGCTTCTTGATGCTTCTGCATGTTCCGGCACTGTGAAAGATTGCATTCTACTTGCAGCTTGTGAGGCACATGAGACGCTCCCTCAGAGTGCTGAATTCCCTGCTGATGTTTTCACCTCTTGCCTCACAACACCTATCCAGATGGCCTTAAGATGGTGAGAGTCCTTTGATCATTAACCTGCTCTTTTGAGTTGAAAGGCTTTGTTTTTGTGTTGCGTATGTGACTGTTCAAATCTACTGTTTGACAAGGACTGAATTTTATTTTTTAACGGCGCCATCACGATGCTGTCAAATAGTGTGATGGAAGGTTTCATAATTGAATCACTTTTCCCCTGAAATATAAGCGGTGGCAGGTATTCAGGGAGCATATCCAGTTTTTACCTACCGTAATAGATAGATTTTTAATATCGACCAAGGAGAGAGCGGCAGAGGAGATTAGGATAGTTGTGATAGTGTTCATTTACAGTTGTAACATGCTGGTCTTGAATTAGTACTTGAAAGAGATCAGTGAGAAAAATTGATCCTGATAGCTCTGCCTGGTTCACTCTTAGCGTGATCAATCATGTTTCTGTGAATTAGGTTTTGTGGTCTGTGTACTTTATTAAAGATTCTTCGGTCATGGAGTCTTATTCATTAGCTTTGTTGCCTCTATGGCAATCTATTTAAAACAGATGTTCCTAGTTCTCGTGAGGAGTGCAGAGTCGTTCACTGCTATTTTACTGCAGCTCTTCATTTTGCGTCAAGTATCCATGTACATCACTCTCAAACATAGGTATGGACACTCAGTGAAAAGTGTACAAAATTCTTCAGAAAATTGCCGAGTCTAGCACAACACTCGTATTGTACATTGTCGTGTTGGACACTCGACATTTCAACATGTGGTGGTTGAGTCCAAGTAACATAACTTAAGATTGATTTCTCTGCTTCCTTGCGAATTTATGAGATTATTGTTGACATTTGTTTTGTCTTATTTGCACACCAGGTTTTGCAAACGTTCTTTACTTCGAGAATCACTTGATTATTCACTCATTGACAAAATTCCTGGTCGCCCAAATGATCGTAAAACTCTTCTTGGCGAACTCAATTGGATTTTTACTGCAGTAACAGACACAATTGCTTGGAATGTTCTCCCTCATGGTAGCAGCAGTTTATTTGGAATGAACTTTCGGTTGTCTTTGCTCTACTTTGATTTTAATTTGTCTGATTGTTGACTTAGGTTTCATCTGACAGATCTTTTTCAGAGGTTATTTAGGCAAGATTTGCTAGTTGCTAGTCTTTTCCGCAATTTCTTACTCGCTGAGAGAATCATGCGTTCAGCAAACTGTTCCCCACTTTCATATCCTATGTTGCCACCAACCCATCAACATCATATGTGGTATGTTTTGAAATTTGGTGGCTGCGTTTGATATCACGTCGCTTATTGTATATTGCCTGTCTTTGGTTTGTTTGATGCTGAATTTTGTTTTGGTAGCATGATCGTTTTGACTGCAGCCTAAAACCTGCTTTACAAAAGACATGCAACATTGTAAAGGCAATAGGGGAGAAAATGGATTCCAATGTTCTTGTTGCTGTATTTATAATCCTCTCTTAAGGGGTTTTGTTGGGTTCAGCGCGGGAATGTTGGGGGTGTTTTGCTGAGTTGGAAAGGAGTATGAAGAAGAGTTGGGTTCTAGGCATTTCGCTGGTGATCCTCATGGCTATTTGGTGGAGTTATGGAAAAGGAATGAATTGGCAAATGTTAGAGGGCAAAGTCACGTCATATTAGGAGTCTGAAGTCTGAACTTATTTGTCGTGTAATCGTGTATAGGTGGAGTCTTATGCGGAGCAGTGACCAGCATTTGACCTTTTTGGGGTTTTTAGATAAAATTTTGTGAGAGCTGGGGGGCATGATGAATTTTGCATTCATCCTCATTGTACACGTGACATTCCCCTGCGCCCCAATACAATTGCTGATTACTCATCAAAAAGACAAAAATGATTCTTGTCAGTGTATTCACTAGTCTCCGCATTTTACTGATTTCATGTGCATTGAAATGTCATTGCTATTTGCAAAAGTTCAAATGGACTGCTTATGTAAGATGTTATGTTTGTTTATTTATTAAAATGTGAGGCTGGAAAAGATAAGTAGTTTCACTGTTGGTTTACTTGTTTGTCTATTTTTTGTGATATCCATCTTGCTGACTGCAGGGACGCTTGGGACATGGCTGCTGAAATCTGCCTCTCTCAGCTCCCTTCACTACTTGAAGACCCAAGTACAGAGTTCCAGGTGCGGATATTATGGTTCGTGCTGTTATGTGTTAGATTCCTGTGTCCAAATTTAGCTTGAAGGATTTTTAGTAGATCTGAGATCTTGGAGCTTTGCAGTGTTATGTTTTCAGTTATATACTTATATTGCTAGGATTTTGTAACTAAATGACTTCTGTGTCATGTTCCAGCCCAGCCCTTTCTTTACTGAGCAGTTGACAGCATTTGAAGTGTGGCTTGACCATGGATCTGAGCATAAGAAGCCCCCAGAGCAGTTGCCTATTGTGCTTCAGGTATAAGAAGACGCTTTTCTTAAAAGTGCACTTTTTAGTCATTCAATATGCTTTTCTCTCCCCCCCTCTTTCTCTTTAAAGTATTCCCTATTAAGGACCTTCGATGATCTTAAAGCTGTTCTCTTGGTTTGTTGGCCAATTAATTGGCATCTGTGATCTTAATCTCCGCGGACCTTTCCAGCTTTGGGACAGGACACTAGACTGACCTGGCTGTTGCTGTCTGTCTGTGTGTCTCTGGAATAACCTATGCGGCATAGTGTAATTATTACTTTACATGCCTGAGTTCAATGAAATGGCTGTGCTGCTAACGTTTGCAGCAAAAGTGATTTGTGAAAGATTTCATTTATTTTAATATCTTGATTGATACATTCTATTTGGGTAGATGATATAGTAATGTTGGCTGATCAAAGGCTGTCCATGGTGTTTGGAAATCACAATGTCATGTTGTTGTGTGCGCAAACGCACTTGATCAGAATGCACAGCCTTGTCAGTGATACATGGATTGTGCTGATAAAACGGATGAATTCTCTATATTGTTCATGTATTTATCGTTGACTGTAATTTCTGAGATATGGAAAGTAAGCCATATCCCCTGTAAACTCAGAACAAATGCTTAGTTAGCTGTGAAATCTTGTTGGTGGGATACTGAGATCTGCTGCTTTCTGAATCCTGACCATACTGACTTTTTTTTGTCATGGGATAAGTAATCAAGAGCGTACTAGTAAGACACCAAGGGGACGTCACCCATTTACAAACAGGAAAAATAGATTTTAAAAAAAATAAAATATGCCCTCACGCTTTCATCTATAATACAATCTTCAAAATCTTAAAGTTCAAATCTTTGTCACCATTGAGCCCAACACTCCAATTATGCAACATTTTCTGAGAGTAGAGTTTGAAATCTTGCAAGAGCATATCTTTGTCCTAAAAAATCCCGTCAATTTCTCTGCTTCGAAGTAGCCTAAGAAATTGCTAGAGGAACCATCTGCCAAACTCCAAGAACCCAACTCTTTTTCATTCTTCTTGTCCAATGGTCCAAGCCAGTAAGCCACCACATCTTTCACATCAGATGGTTTGGGTCAAAGTAATCCCGATGAAAGAGAGAGATCAATGTGAAAGCAATGAAACCCAACAACAATGCACAAGGAGATAATTCGTAGATTCTTGGCTAATACTAACTTATCTTTTGGCCAGCATATGGTTTTGGGTTCCCAGCCAGTAAATGGCTTTAAAAACTATGCAAGACTGATCCACTTAATTTGAAGCTGTCATCTGCTGCCTGATGCAACTCAAACTCTTCCCCTAGGCTATGAAGATCAACGTCTTATAGTTAATGAGTATGGATTAGAGCTGGGAAAGCTTGACCCGACACGATAACATGACTCGAACCGGATCTGAAGTTACTGAGAGAAAGATGAACCCGACATGATCCAAACCGATTTCGACCCGAAGCTGACACGATTTGACAGTTTAGCTTGAAAATATGTTATTTTTCAATTTGGACTTTTCGAGTAAATCTAAACTATCTTCAAGGCTGACACTAAATTAACCCATTTATTAAATGGGTCGACCGGTAGACCCGAACCGACCGGTTACCCAGCTTTAGTATGGATCCAAGGCTTCATAATCTGGTACAGTGGTAGCAATTTCCTCAGTCTGTATGTTACTTCTTCTGGCCTCACTCTGTGGTCTTGAAGTTAAACGTCTTTGTATGAGCTTTGCTAGAGAGTACAATATGTTTAATGTTGGGACAGGTGCACTTGTGAATGGATCTAGTATGACGCACCATTAGTTATGACTCCACATTTTGAGCTTCTCTATTAATAATTTGGCATTTACTGGCTATCAGCACTGCTTCTCTTGGTTCCATTGGATTGTCTGCAAAAGCTTGAGAGTTGAGGCTGATTGCTAAACCTAAACCTCTTCTTTCCAGAGGCAGTTAGAAGCTTTTTGTTAGAGAAACTATGTCGTGTTGTCTTTACAATTCAGGCCATATGTTTATTTGCTAGCCTGGACTGCATGATAAAGAAATGGATTCAAATGTGTTTTTGCGGTTCTCTGCATAGTGGGGAAATTTCACATGGAAGGCCCTGTAGTTTTTCTGCGCTTCTAGGTGTGAGTCTTCTGGTTCTTTTTCTTCGTGTATAGTTCCTTGATCAGTGGGAGTATGTTCCTGCCATGGTTTCATATTTGTCACACAAGGTAAAATGCTGTCCACTTTATGGCTAGCACATCAAAATGCTCCACTCAGTTGACCAACATTTAGGCTGAAAGCAAAGCTGGCTTCCCATGCTTTTAGCATGCTTCCTGCAATTAGAGAGATGAAATAAGAGCCACAAGGCTCCCTATCTACTTGAGATTTTAATAACGAGCATCCCAGAGCAGCTTTCGCGGCCCTGTGGAGGCAATCTTCTGAAGCTTATTCAGAGGGAGGTAGTCATACACTTAGTTACCAATTCGGTCATACCCCCCGGATCCATGATAGGGACCTTGTTCCAGTTTGGAGTTCGGTTGCGATTGAGGACCGTGATCCGGGTTGGTGGGGTTGCAGATCTGAATGTAGCATAGTTCCACGGTGGTGGGTTTGACGGAAACTATTGAAATTTTATCACACCATCTTCACTTTTTCTTTGTCTGAGCCCCTAATGCCCTGGCATGGCAGGCTGTAGAAATCAGGTCAACAGGATGACGATGGAGAAGAGGGAGGAGGATTAGGAGGAGAGAAGTCGATGCATACCCTGAGGGATGGGACTACCTTGGTTTGATGAGGATGTCGACTCAAGGAAGATCTGTGGATGAGAGATTTTCATCTTCCTCATGCAGAGCCATTTCTCCTCTCTCTCTCTCTCTCTCTCTCTCTCTCTCTCTCTCAGGTGCCTAGAGTATTTACTTGATGCACTGCACCCCTAATAGTTAATGGATACGATCTTTTCTCTCAACATTCCCGCTTCTCCCCCCCCCCCCCAAAAGGTGCCTAGGGTACTTGATGCACTGCTCCCGTGATAATTAATGGATACGATCTTTTCATTCAACAATCCCGCTTCTGGAATATTTAGATATATGTCTTTCTAATTTTCTCTTGAGTCTTTTTGAACCAAG
This sequence comes from Carnegiea gigantea, assembly GCA_029747015.1. Lineage (NCBI taxonomy): Eukaryota > Viridiplantae > Streptophyta > Magnoliopsida > Caryophyllales > Cactaceae > Carnegiea > Carnegiea gigantea. Next base: position 283,281 of record JAKOGI010000682.1, read on the forward strand.
TCTGTGAAGAAGAGGCCCAATGGTAGCTAAATTAATACTTCTGCTAAAACAACGGACCCAAAAGATTTTAACAGCAGATTAAAACCCAAAGTAGCAACTGCACCCGACCGACCCCCCGAATCCGGGATCCTAGCAAAATTTTGTATATCGATACGAATTTGTTCCTCAATCCGGAGCAATCTCTGACTATGGTAACTATGATGATACACCTTGTACCTTAGATTGAGTACCCTTGCAGTTGCAGAGTAAAGGTGTTCCTGATTCTGGCTGTATTTCATATTAGCAGACCTCCATGGAGACTAATTTCTTGCCACCACATGCAGGCCCAATCTAGCCTGGCCCTCCGAGGCACCAGCAGTGTCCTTTGGCAGCCCCTCTTGCATCCTCCAACCCCTCCGCATTATCCCGATCATGAGCTTCATTTTTTTTCTCTCCTCCCTCATGAACAGTTGTACCTTTTAAGGCACCTTTGCATGGCTATGGTGCTCCGACTCAGCTCTTTGGCGCATCGTACCCGTGTTGACGCTATACGACACAGGTACGGACGCGGAGTATTGTCCGACTTGGCTGGTGGCCATCGGACGCCGCCAGGTAAAAACCCTAAGAGATCTGTGCAACTAAGAGAAGAAGGCGGCGATGATGATAGTGAAGATGGTGAGCTTTACATAGGCCTTGTATGGCAAACAACTGTTAGTTGTTTGTGTTAGCTGTTAGTTGTGTTAGCTGTTAGTTGTTTGAACTGGCTGTTTGTATTAGCTATTTGAGTTAGGTATTTTTAGAAAAAGTGGTTGGTGAAATCTAGCGGTTTCTAAAAAAATATGTTGATAAGTTTTCATTTATGCAGTTATTTACGAATTAGTTTTTAATGTTATGCAGTGTACTTTTTCAAACTTATGGACAATTATTTCATTTTCACAAAAAGCTCTTCCCAAAAGCCTAATGGGATTAACTTTTCCAAGAAGAGCTTTTTGGAGCCAAACAACTATTGCAAACAACTCTTTACCAAACATTATTTGGTTGTTTGACTAGGTTAAAACAGCTAAAGTCTTTCCAAACAGCTATTTTTGCCCAAACAGTTGTTGTTACCAAATACCCCCAATAGTCTCTGTTTGTGCCTCCATGGTTCTCCTAGCCTGGCCAACCTTTCATCTCTCTCTTGTGGTGGTTAGTGATGATTTAGGTGTTTGTTTATGCATGTACAGTTCACAGTTCACACCCTCTTTTTCTATCTATTCTCCAATCTCAATTAAAAGAACAGTAATGGAAAGTAGCCCAAAAAGCGACAGTAAGAGAAGGCATTCTGGTTTTGGTCATTACCACGAGGCCCAACTTCAGTAAAAAACATAAGAGAAAAAAAGGTTATGGGAACAAAAAGGTTATGAGTTATTGGTCTGAGCCTTATGCCTCATCCCTCATTTCTTTTTACTTTTTTGTTTGATGGAAAGCTTTGGGTTACATTTGTACTTAAAATTCATACTAGATTTAAATATATAATTCCTTTTTTTGAGCTTTTTTTCAAAAAAATATTTTGCAATATAACAGAAATAAGAATTACCAAGTAAGCATAACCCCCCCAAAAAAAAAATGCTCCTGCAAAAATCTGGGTCACCGTACTTGTGTCCAATTTTAGGACAGAGTTCGCGCGACCAAAATTTTTAGTCGAGATGGTTCGTACCCACGGATATGCAGCCACGTCCGACATCCATACTCGAGTCCGGCAACTATGAAGGTGTGTTTACATCAAATAGCTACAGCGGTCTTTAGTGGAAAGTAGAAACTACATCTTACTGAAAATATAACGGAAGGGGAAAAAACAATCCAAAAATCCTCTCAGATGGTGAGGCCTTTTTAGAAAGGATCTAATTAAAATGTTGAATTCCATTGTAATAGAGATGCTTTTGCGGGCATCTCGCCAGGTATTTCTTCCTTTTTTTTCCAGTTGGGTTTTGGAAGTTATTGTTGGCGGCCTCTTCATCCATGGGGAATTGGTGAGTAGTTGCTGCCTCTGGTGACTGAATTTGGAGTGCAGTTAAGCCTTTTTGCTGTTGGATTTTTCTTCGGGTGTTTTTTTTTTTTTTTTGGGGGGGGGGGGGGGGAGCACCTGGTTAACTCAAGTTATGGTGCTGCCAAGGGGCAAAAGCATATTAAGTTCATATCTTTCTTGTTCTCTTTCTTTCCCTGTGTGTTAAATTGCATAAATCTGAACAGCTGAACGCTGATCTCATAGATGAGATTAACCTCTTGTATGGAGGTTTGTCTTTGAACTTCTTTGTTTCACAAAATGACATTTTATTGGGAATGAAGTAGTCAGCGAGATTATACACATTCTGCTGTTTTATTATGCTCTTGTTTGCCAAAATAAATGCTTCTAGTATATTCTTTAATTCTTTTGTCAACGAGGTTATAATTGCACTCTGCTGAGCTGTGTCATTCTGTGGAGATGGGTGTTTTCATACATGTACCTGATTGCTTTCTTGTGATTTAGGTCTTGCTTAGTCAGTGCCATCGATTTCGGGCTCTAGTACTTCTTGGGAGATTCCTTGATATGGGACCCTGGGCTGTTGATCTGGTACGTATTTTGCACTGAGCACCTTTAGTCGTAGTTTTCTTTTTGCTCATTACATTTGTCATGGGGAAAAACTCTACGTTTTTGTGTTTTACGACGTGCTTTTATAGTTGTGATTCTTATGAATTATTCTGTTATTCTTCAGGCCTTGTCAGTTGGCATATTCCCATATGTGTTGAAGCTCTTGCAAACTACAACACCAGAACTTCGGCAAATTCTTGTTTTCATTTGGACAAAAATTCTTGCACTGGATAAGGTAATATATGAACGCACATTGCCTATCCCTCTGTCCATTTTGACTGAGCGATTTTGTGGGTCCTGTCTCGTAGCAGTGTTGTATGGGATTTTCTTTTTCTCAAGATGTTTCTTGTGGGGTTGACAGTCATGTCAGGTTGACCTGGTGAAGGATGGAGGACATACATATTTCATCAGATTTCTTGACAGCATGGAAGCCTATCCTGAGCAGCGGGCGATGGCTGCATTTGTGTTAGCGGTCATTGTTGATGGACATAGACGGGGGCAGGAGGCCTGTACTGAAGCTGGCTTACTGGATGTGTGCCTTAAGCACGTTCAAGCTTCAACCCCAAATGATGCTCAGTCTGAACCTTTATTTCTCCAGTGGGTTTGTCTCTGTCTAGGAAAGCTCTGGGAGGATTTCCCTGAGGCTCAAATAGCAGGTCGTCAGGCAGGTGCTGCTGCTGTACTGGGGTACTTATTGTCTGAGCCCCAACCTGAGGTTTGCCTTTATACAAAAAACTTAGTTTCAGTGCTGCATGTACATTTTAGATGTTAGTCTCGTGTTTCTAGTTTAAGGAAAACTGATGCTCCTTTTTTCAGGTTAGAGCTTCTGCTGCCTTTGCTTTGGGGACCTTGCTTGATCTTGGATTTGAATCTGTGGGAGATGGAGGTGATGAAGAGTGTGATGATGATGACAAGTTTAGAACTGAAATAAGTATTATTAAAAGCCTGTTAAGTGTTGTTTCTGATGGCAGTCCTCTTGTCAGGGCTGAAGTTGCTGTTGGTGAGTTCAGTTGGGAATTCATTTAACCCATACCTCGTAGTTAATTTTTTTACCTTGGTAGAATAAGTGTGCAAAAGTAGGATGTTCAATATCTATTTGTCAAATTATGTAAATTTTCGAGACAAGGATGAAAAAAAGGGGGCTATTCACTTTTGTGGCATGGCCCTATAAATGTGTCAGTTGGAAGCTAATTAGAGAAGTGATGTATAATTGTATTCACTAACATGAGTTCTATTATGGTTTTAACACTGCAGTAGCACTTTTTAAATGACTGTTTTTTTCTCCCACCTTCCTAACATAGCCCCATGGATGTATGTGAGTCTAAAGCTAATTGGAGAAGATACATAGTGTTGTGTATAACTGTGTAAGTTTAATTTCATTGATTTTGTCATTGCAAAGTAAATCTATTTTGTTTCTGATTGATTTAGTCTTATTTTGTGGAGAATTCCCATGTTCTGAATATTTATATTATTTTTTTTTTCCCATGTGACCATGCTCTGAAATTTCTCAATTTATCTATTTCTATCATCCTATGAATGCTGATTTATTTTTAATTTCTCTATCATGCCATTTTACCAGCTTTAGCACGATTTGCTTTTGGCCATAACAAGCATCTCAAGTCGGTTGCTGCTACTTACTGTAGATGTCAGCCAGGGTCTGGGCTTAGTACGCTGCCTTTGGCTCATATTACTGGTGGTGGTAGTGGGTATACTACACCAAGCCACTACATGCCTCAGGGAAGCATCATTGCTTCCCAAATTGGTCCTGTGCTAAGAGTCGGTGGTGACGGCACATCAGTTGTCCGAGATGGAAGAGTATCCACCAGCAGCCCTCTAGTGACGTCTGGAATAATGCATGGATCTCCATTGTCAGACGATTCATCTCAGCATTCTGAGTCTGGTGCATCGAATGATGCTGTAAGCAACGGATTAATAAACCATCCTAGGCCTCAACCTCTTGACAATGGTATTTATTTAGAGTGTATATCTTCCATGTCTACATTATCGAAGGACCCATCTCCTCGCATTGCTAGACTTGGGCGGCGAGTTCTATCTATTATTGGGATTGAGCAGGTGGTAATGAGGCCTATAAGACATTCTGCTGGTGCTGTTCGTGCAAGTGAACCTACCTCATCTGGTGGCTCAAGGCTTTCTGGATTAGTTCGTTCATCATCGTGGTTTGATATGAATGCAGGTATGTAACTTGCTTGATTTATAAAACTGCATCTGGCATATTTCATTAATATCTTCTACTGACAATGAGGCCCTCAATGTTTCAGCTATGTCGATGAGATAAGATGCTATCTTTAGCTTTTGCTAGATGTTTTGCCTAGCTTGTATTGGATTATCATTTTGATATGGTTTGACAGGTCATCTTCCTCTGACGTTCAGAACTCCACCCGTTAGCCCTCCTAGAACCAACTACTTTCCAGGAATAAGAAGAGTTTCATCCTTGGAACTCCGACCACACTTGTTGAGTTTGCCTGAACCAGGCTTAGCAGATCCACTTCTAGGCTATAGTGCATCCTCTGGCAATACAGAGCGCAGTCTTCTTCCACGATCAAGTATGTATAACTGGAGCTGTGGCCACTTCTCAAAGCCTCTACTTATTGCATCAGAAGATAGTGAGGAATTATTGGCCAGAAGGGAAGCTAAGGAAAAACTGGCTTTGGACCTTATAACGAAATGTCAGCACTATTGTATGTTTCTTTATCCTTACGTTTTTTTTTTTTTAATAAAAAATATCTGATTGCGCTGGTCGCTCGTTTTAACTACTAATGCTGCATTGATTCTTGTATTTATAGCTGTTAACAGGCTTAATAATCAAATTGCAAGCTGGGACACCAAATTTGAGACCGGTACCAAAACTGCTTTGTTACAGCCTTTCTCCCCTGTTGTGGTTGCAGCAGATCAGAATGAACGGATCCGGTATGACAACTGTCCTTTTTAAGTCTCATTCTTAATTGTGTTCCCAAATTCTTGAAGACACAAATGTGTGTTTGTCTTCCCAATTGATGACTCTTATTGTTTCTGTTCGAATAACTCCTGTTAACCAATTGACTTTTGGTTACATTGGATTTATTTGTGTATCTCTGATTTGAGGTAGTCACTGCACCTGTTCTGTTTTGGGATAATACTGGACCTATCATGTGAGGGGTGTAGATTGTAGATAGCTGAGCCACCCATACTTGACCATGTCATATAGCATTCACTGTTGAGCTCACATAGACATTTACTGAGCTTAAAAGACTCAAACCTGATTAGTGTTGTTAGTACTAGTGCTGAAAAATTTGTGTTTATCCAATTATCCAATTTGTCCAACTTGGGGGGAAAAAAAGAGGTATTAGACCAGAAATTTTGTGCGCTCATATTTTCATCTTATGTTACGACAAACTCCTTTATAGTGACCATTTAAAAGATGCAGGACATTTTATACTTTGTTGTCAAATTTTTTTAGAAACTTTACATCTGTTACATGTCATAATTTTTGAGGAAAATGGATAATATGCTTTCTTCCCCCCCCCCCAAAAAAGGAAAAGAAAATCAATAATACATGTTATAATGTTTGCATGTGTGTGTGCAGTAAGGACATGCCTTTTTTTTTTTTTTTAAATGACTAATCAAAAAATTTCATTAAATAGACACCAAGGGAATGCCATACATGTACAAAGGGGGCAATTTTTTTAAAAAAAGAAAAAACTCAAGCTTTCATGCATAATATCATCTACAAAATTCAAAAAACACAAGTTTTTCCCTTTAATGACTCCAACTACATAAGGTCATCTACAAATGCTTTGACTTAAAAATCCCAGAATTCCTTTCCTTCCATGTGCACCTCCACCTGGCCGAAGGAATCATCTTCCAAACGCCATAAGCCCAGCTGTTCTTCATGTCACCGCCATATCTTTGATAGAAAGCGTTGAACCCATCTGGTACCTATCAAGGAAAGTGACAAATGCCAAAGTGACGAACCCTAACGACCATGAATTAGGAGATGGCCCACTGTTTATTCCTCCTCAAGGCACATAGAACACCTATTAGGCCCTCTAAATTCTTCTTTGAAGCACATCATCTGTGGGGATCGTTTCTTTAGTGGCCACCCAGGCAAAAAAGCATGCTTTTGTGAGGCTTTACGCTTCCAAATTGCCTCTGCTGGAAACTTAGGGCGAATCCCTCCATCGCAAAGCCTATGGCAGAAACTCTTGATGGTGAAAGAACTTGGGTTATAGGGCTAGAGAATCTCATCGACTCCCTGGGGAGACACATTTATCTTGGCAGGCAAAGCAAAAAAATTGCAGACACTATCCTCTTCCCAATTGTTTGGGCTCCTTGAAAAGGTTATTTTCCAATGACTTCGGTCATCATTTGAAGGGACCGCATCTTTCATAGCCTTTTAGTTGAGCCATCCTAAAAAGCTCAGGAAATTAAGTCTTGAGAGGTTGCTTCTTGTGCCATACATCATGCTAAAACTATGGGCAGGCTCATTAAAGACCATTATTTAAAAAATTAATAAATAAAGAAGCCCAATCAAATAATGACATAATTTTAAATAATCAATTAAGAAGTGCAATAAATTTTATAACGCCGTGTTCATTTGAATGTGAATGTATCTGTTTCTTTACAAATGTATCATTCGTCTTTTTCTGGTAACAAGGTGAGGAAATTTTGAGTCAACCTCTAGGATTGCAAGGCACAATCCTAGTAAAGCCTAAATCGGGCGGTGGGGGTTGCTGAGGGCTCCTGACTCTGTAGTAGGCTTGGGTGCTTTGCTACCCTAGATGCAGATGCATAAAATTCATCTTTGGCTCTGTTGTGTATCTCTATTCATCATATAATGTGGTGTTGTATTCTGTTCAGGGTGTGGAATTATGAGGAACCAGCTCTTCTGAATAGCTTTGACAATCATGAGTTCCATGATAAGGGAATTTCTAAGCTGTGTCTTGTAAATGAATTCGATGACAGCCTGCTTCTTATAGCCTCTGGTAAAATTTGTTTCTTTTCTTTTCTTTTTTCCTATCAAAAAAAATTTGTTTCTTTTCTTGTCTATAATAAAGCTAGCTCTTCATTCAAGATTAAAAGCTTGCTGTTTACAAGCAATGCTGATATAATTATGGAGAATGGATCTTTAATTTTATATTCTTCTTTGATGAAGCTAATGGAAATATTCGGATTTGGAAAGACTATATGCAAAAGGGGCAACAGAAGCTTGTGACTGCCTTCTCCTCTATCCCAGTTCACGGACATGGTACTCGAAATGTGGATGCTGTGGTGGATTGGCAGCAACAATCTGGATGCCTAGTAAGCCCCTTTTTCTTTGGGAGAGGGGGGACCCTCTGTCTGGTCTTTGTCTGGTCTTTATCAGCTGTATTCTTGTATTACTATTTTGACCCCACTATCTGCATTAGTTTACATCAGGGGAGATGTCATCAGTCAAGGTCTGGGATCTCGACAAGGAGCAGCTTGTACATTCCATTCCGTTGTCTTCTGATAGCATCACATCAGCAGTGGTATCTCTTTCTTGTTTCTCTGTGATCTCTTTTTATCTCATCACATTGTTTCTTGTACTTGACGCATGTGAGACAAGTTAGTCATAAACAATTTGGTTGCTTATGTGCTCTTGATGGTGTTCACTGGTCCTGGTGGGAGCATTCTAGCATATAAGAAGCTATGTTAGTTGGACTTGGGTACGGGTGTGGGGGGAAGCTTTCTAGCATAGAACAAGCTATGTTACTTGGACGTGGGTGCGAGTGTCCAATGTGGATATGTGTCCAAGTGCTAAACTCGGCTATTTTCGAATTTCAAGAAAATTTGCAGATTTTCAATGTAATTTGAAGTGTCAATTGGTGTACCCTTGTCCGAATCTTGAGGGTCCAACAGGGGTACAGTAGGGTAAATTGAAGAGTTGGAATAACATAGCTAACCGGTAAACTGTCTCTTCTTTTGACTAGGGGCATGATGTAGAACAGAAATTCTAAGCTCAAAGAAAACTCAGTTCATTAATTCCAATTTGTCCAATATTGATTTACAATTGCCTTTTCATAGGCAAATCTGCACTCCTATTTCTTGGAAAATAAGAAAGAAAACCAGATAAGATCTATTTCATAGTATCCTATCTAACAAGAATACTACTTTCCTAAAGACTATCCTAGTAAGAAATGACATCAGAATTCTATTTCTGTCTAAATATGAGGCTTATAGGAAATATATCTAAACGAAATATAATCCTAAAGTCATAAATACGTTTTAATATTAGTATACTTCACAATATTTTCTGATTTGCATTTTGCATCAGAGAAAATACAACTCTCTCTAGTACTGGAAGCTATTACTAGGCGGCCCCCCCCCCCCCAACACAAAAAATAAAAAAACCCTTAGTTATCTGTGATTTACTAGCCTTGGAAAGGTGTAGTTGTGACTTGTGACATATTTATTCTAGCTTGTTTAAGTGAAAGATTCATTGCTGCAAGTATTGCGTGTATCCATGTGCTTTTTGAATGCATTGCAAAATGCTTCCACATTGTTTCCTAAGTTGATACTCTGAACATGATGTCATGATCTCCTTGTTGCAGGCATCTGTTTCAGTCAACTCTTAATTCAACTTTTCTTTAATCTGTCAGTTGATTATAATTAGTTTGTCTAATTATTTGTCCTTTTGACTCAAATATCAACATTATTAGGCAAGTCATTGCCAAAATTAACCAAGTCCAAGTCTTAAGATCCCTATATGAACTTAATATGACTGCAACCAGGCTGCGTAGTTGTGTATGTCCAACTAAACCTGTTGACTGGATTTTGCAGGCTGCTTCCCAAGTCCATGGTGGTCAATTTGCTGCGGGTTTTGTTGACGGTTCTGTTAGATTATTTGATATCAGAACACCTGAAATGTGAGTGTTGAATAGATTGGCTATCTGTTTCTCGCAGTTGCTTGCTAGTTACATTGTGATTATTGTTTTAGCTATTTATACTGATTTTTTGCCGTTTCCATAGCATAGCTTTTGTGGGTTGGAGTTGGCATTTGAAATCTAGGAGGTTTTGTTGCTTTCACAAGTGCAGAGATCTGCTAATTGTTCAATCCAAAATATAAATCATAATTCATGAAATCAATAGAACCCATCTTTTTTAATCTACTTATCAAAGCTTGTGTCTGACGTTGCCCAATCATTTTAACCTCCTTCCCCCTTTCAGGATTGTTTGCACTGCTCACCCTCACATGCAGAGAGTCGAAAGAGTTGTGGGAATTGGTTTTCAACCAGGACTTGATCCAGCTAAGGTAAGTGCTTGATATACACTGCCTTTTTTTTTTTTTTTTGGGGGGGGGGGGGGGGGGGGGCCAAGTACATCAAGATTCCAAATCCAGATCCAGAAGCCAAATTATACCTTGGGAATTCCCCTATACAGGTGGGGTCTCAAATAGAGCAGCATTACTCCTGAGTTGCTGACTGCTTGCTTTTGTGCCCTAGGTTAAAAACCATTGACTATCTACTTCTTCATTGATGGGAAGTAGACGGCAGTTTAGGTGGATATTTTGCTTTAGTCCATTCTAATTTGTAGTCCAAGCTGGAAAGTTTGCCCATAATTGGCTAATTCAGCTGCCTAGAAAATGGACATTTTGAAGCTAAGCTGGTGGTTTCAGGATCTGGATATCTGACAAAATCACCTAACCTGGGAGCCTTTGAAATCTTTATGTGACGACCATTTGTGGAAGACAACCTTCTATTGGTCGGAACAAATAGCACCGCTGACCACATGTTTATTGAACTTTTTCCCTCTCCAGATTGTCAGTGCATCTCAAGCTGGTGATATCCAGTTCCTAGATATTAGAAATCACAGGGAAGCTTACCTCACAATTGACGCCCATCGGGGATCATTGACAGCACTGGCTGTTCATCGGCATGCCCCTATCATAGCCAGTGGTTCTGCAAAGCAGCTTATTAAGGTTTTCAATTTGGAAGGCGACCAACTTGGCACTATTCGCTACCACCCAACTTTCATGGCTCAGAAGATTGGACCTGTAAACTGCCTGACATTCCATCCCTATCAAGTACTGCTTGCTGCTGGAGCTGCAGATCCTTTTGTCGCCTTATATGCTGATGACAATAACCCCACAAGATGAAAATTCTTGGTTGCTTAAGGAAATGTCATCTTTTAAAGGTAACACGGTAATATGGAACCAAGATTGGAGTCCTCTTTTGGAATTTCACGGAGAAGCTACTAGGGTTGACACATAATCTGTGCCACTAACTCGTCTGGAATGAATCGAACAGAGTGAAAATGGAGGTTGGCTTGTGCATTTGGGATTGCATATTCGTTAGCCCCCCCAGCCTGCGTAAATATCAAGCAATGATGGAAAAGCCTGATTAATTACGGGGAGGCTTTGGCTAATAAGCTTGCCATATAGGTGACTGATGTAAATAATATATCTATAATGCCTTGTCTCTTTGGTTGTTTTTTCTTTTGGTTTTCCTTCGAGGGAGGGGAGGGGGTTAGTAATATGAGCTGCGTTTAGTTTGTTACATTTGTAGGATTTTCAGGTCTTCTAAAGGGGCCGTAAGAGTTGGGTGATTGACCCACTTTTTTTTCTTTTTTTGGGGTGTGTGTGGGGGGGGGGGGGTTAGAGCCGGGGGGGGGGTTTGGGAGCTCACTTATGCTTTGGATTTGAAATGCGTGTGTTTATAGGGATGCTTGAGAATTGAACAAGCAAAATCTTTGTAAATAGTGAACTTAAATTGTGAATTAGTAGGCATTGCATTCAATCTCCATTGTCTTAGATCTCCCCCCCCCCCCTGGGGCGTGGGAACCCCGTCCCAAAAACACACAGATTTTCGAAATTCGCACTCCTTTGTACTTAAAAAGGCAGTTTGTATGGTATCTTCTTAGCCGTGGATATGATGAGACAAATATTTTAGGAGTCACCTCTGAAACATTTTGTGACCTTTATCTAGATTAGAGATTAGAAGTCACTTCAAATGATTACTTGTAAAATTTTTGTCACTCTTGTATAGGGTAATGTGGAGGTGGTAACAAATCTTTGCGAGTAACCTATAGTGGAATCTGTCTGCGTCATTGTACAACAGTTTGCATTGAGGGTGAAATTAACTTTAGTAAAGAATTTGTAACAGTACTGAGTTTAGGAATGGTTATTCCCTGTTTCCTGATTCAGCGACTTGATCAATACGTACATATATACATTATCAATTACACGCCTAATGCTAGCTTTGCCTCCAACCTATCCTAATTTGATGCAACTTAGGAAACTATTGAGAATAATATCTCTTTAGTACATATTATCATAAGATATTGTCACACAAAATACAATTATATCTCCAGATATTATCACAAGACATTATCAGATCTCCAACACTCCCTCTCAAGTTGGCACACGAGGATCAATTATGCCCAACTTGCTATATAAATATTGAAATTGTTGTTGAGTCAACACTCTAGTGAACATATCTGCAGGTTGATGTTTGGAACCAATATGAAACAACTGCATGAGTCCATACTGGAGTCTTTGGCGCACAAAGTAACAGCCAATTTCAATGTGTTTTGTACTTTTGTGGAATACTTGATTCTTAGCAATGTGAAAAGCAACTTCACTGTCACAAAACAATTGCATAGGCTGGGAAGCAAAGACATCTAAAGAGGCTAGAAACATTTTCAACCAGACGATTTCACTTGTCACATCTACCATCGACCTGTATTTAGCTTCAGCTAATGATCTAGAAAGAGTAGACTACTTTTTGGTTTTCCAAGAGACGGGGGAGCCACCCTAAGAGTAACGGAATAACCTATCAAAGATCTCCAAGTGAGAGGACAGGCAGCCCAATCCGAATCACCAAACGCAGTGACCTGGAGATTACTACCTGATCGAAGAAGAATACCAAAATCAGGCGTGCCCTTCAGATAGCGTATCACCCTACGAGTAGCGTCAAACTGCTCGGCTTGAAGACTATGCATAGACTGAGATAAAACATGAGCTGCATAGTCGAGTTCAGGATGAGTGATAGTAAGATAGATGAGATGCCCAATCAGACGGCAATAACTACTTGGTTCATTTAACTGACACCCTTCAGCCAACGTAAGCTTGCGGTTTTCTTCCACAAGAAAGTCCATTGGCTTAGCACCTTATCAACCACATTCGTCAAACGATTTCTAAACTGTATTTCCGTTGACTCAAAGATAGTCCTTTGGGTCTACGAGCAATTTCAATGCCCAAAAAATATTTTAAAGCGCCAAGATCTTTAATTCGAAAACAATCATTAAGATATGCCTTGAAATCCTGGCATGCCTTAGAGTCATTTCTACTCAAAATAATATCATCAACATAGACGAGGAAAGCCAGAAAAATATTACCTTTTCGATAAGTAAGGAGAGAATAATCGGCATATGAGCGAATAAAGCCAGTGAAACCAACTTGGATAATAACCTGGCAAACCATTGACGAGGAGCTTGTTTGAGACCATACAGGAATTTTTGAAGCTTGCAAACTGTACTAGCCCATTGGTAGAGAAACCGGGAGGAGGTGTCGTATATACTTCTTCTACATCCAGATCACCATGAGGAAAGGCGTTAATAACGTCAAGTTGATGAAGCTCCCAACTGCGTGCTGCAGCAATTGATAAAAGAGTTTGGACACTTGTTATTTTGGCCATCGGGGCAAATGCTTCATTGTAGTCAAACCCCTCAATCTGGTGGTCGCCACGAATTACTAATCTAGCCTTGTATCTTTCAATAGAACTGTTCGATTTATACTTGAACTTGTAAACCAATTTACGACTAATGGGTTTCTTTCTTGGAGGAAGGTCTGTGATAATCTATGTTTTAACTTCTTCAAGGGCTCGTATTTCTTCAGTCATTGCTTGTCTCCACAACGGATCAGTAGCCGCCTCCTTGTAATATATAGGCGCAACAATCTTTGTAATAGCAGCTAGAAAATGCTTGTGAGTCTTAGAGAAATTGTCATAGGTGACATATTTAATAAGAGGATACTTCGTACCTGAGGTAGTCCGTGGAAAGGTGGCAGCTATGGAAAGGTGTTTAGAGCAGGCGCTATTGCAGATAAACTCACTTAGATGACCCAATCTCTTCTTTGGGCGAGTACTTCGTCTGGCCTCAGCCAATGGTACATCTGGACTGCTGGATGGGGCATTTGCTGTCAGGCTGACCTCGATGCCCAGATTGCTTGAATCCCCACCATGCCCAGTGGGCTCGGTGCTGAGCAGCCTACCGAGGCGGGCACTCCCCCTCACCTTTGTAGTCTCTGCAGGAGACTTGGTTGCGTGAGCCGACCCAAGCTGCCATGTGTGTCATTTGCAGCTGGGAGCCCAAAAGAAGATTGTGGACCTTGTAAGTCGCCACTGGCGATGTCCTCAAAAATTAGAGTGGGATTATTGGCACTCCCCCTTACTTTAATATTGCTTTCTGGGTTTTGGGCAAGAGGAAAACATTCTTCATAAAATTTCACATCTCGACGAACAAAGATCTCTTTGGTTTCTAAATTGTATACCTTCGAGCCCTTTTCCCCATAGAAATAACCTACAAAAAGGCACTTCCTATTACGAGAAGCAAATTTATCCTTTGTACAGGCTCGAGTTCAGGCATAACATAAACAACCAAATATCCTCAAATGATCAATGCGGGAACTTGTACCAAAGAGTTTATCATAAGGAGTTTTGCCTCGCAAAACTCAACTAGGTGTCCTATTGATTAAATAGGTAGCAATTAGGACTAAACCTGACAAAAATTGATTCGATCCGAAGACCCGACCCAAACCTGCCCAAAAGTTTTGGGTTTTGAACACGATTTTCTCGACCCGAATCCAAAATAAATCGAACCCGAAAACACATAAATTTTTCGGTCAAACCTGACCCGAACCTGAACATGCCTGCTCGACCCGAATATTATATACTTACCTTTTATTTTCTTTAATTTTTTCCTCTTAACAATAATAGTTTTTCATTATAACAAATTGTTTAGAGAGACGTTATACAATTATCATATCCATTCGCAAATTAGACAATAGTTTCCATCTTTTCCCATAAAACGGCATATACAACTTATAATGGTACAATTTTAGAAAATAGCCATGAAACAACTCTAATATTAGGAAAAACAATTTAGAATTAGATAAGTATTGAAAGTGTGCAAGTGAAACTATTATATTCTTAGTAAAATGAATATGTCTCATCGCATTTTAAATAAGATTATTCTATAATAATCTAATATTTTATTTTTATAATTAATATATAATTATAATATCTTGCGCGTATATAATATTGTTTCATTTAGATTCCTTCTAATTAGTCTCGAATCTGATGCAATGTTGGGTAATGGATCAACTTATGTTCGTGTTAGGATCGACGTACTAATAAAGCATGCCTTATTAGGTAATGTGAGGTTAATTAACGAAATATCAAATTATTAAATGGGCTATTAACGGGTCCCACCGCTCCGACTCGTTAACATGGTTTAGATGGGCTGACCCACGAATGACCCGATCAATTATTAATATTTTAATATATAGGTTAACCCATCCAAACGTTACTCGTTGTCCACCTGCACATGAATTTCATATATTATGGTGAAAAGTTTGGATATTTTTGATATTCTTTGAAAAAATTACAATTACAATGCTTGTTCATTAAATACAGAGAATTTTAAGTAATAAATATGCCGAATTTTTATTTTGACAAAAAAAGAAATAATTCACTAAAAAGACGCTTTAAACCCGTTGGGTTGATCTGAAACCCATAAAACCGAAATATACCCACCTGTATTTTACCCAAATCCGAAATATATCCAACCCGTATTTTATCCGAACCTGAATACACCCGATCCGTATCTGACCCGCCCGTTCGAATTGACAGGTCTAGTAGGACACATTCCCCCAAAACTCGATGGAAAGAGCTGAGAGGCGTGGAAATGAAGAGCTTGAGTTATGTTTAATATGTGACGACGTTTTCTCTCGACCCACCCATTTTGTTGAGGCTTATCCACGCAAATGGTTTGGCGAACATTCCTTTTTCAGCATAAAATAGTCGCATGGGTCGGGAAGTAAAATCAGGGCCATTATCACTATGAATGACTTTAACTCACTGATTAAATTGAGTTTTCGCCATTGCTGCAAAATTTTGCAACAAGTGACTAGCTTCTCCTTTTTCCCCCGTCAAATAGACCCAAACAGCACGACTTGTATCATGTACCATTGTCAAAAAATAGTTTGCTCTGGAAAGAGGAGTTCGATATCCTCCCCACATATCACATTGTATAAGGGCAAACAATTCATTGGCATTACTGTCACTATCACAAGATTGGCAACGAGTTTGTTTGGCTCGAAAAAATACATCACATGGTTCCGTGACCTTATTTTCTGTAACACCTCTCTATCCCAGAGAGACGTTACACCGCCAGGATCCCCCGAGGGAGACCCCTAAGGCTGTCGTGACTGAAGATCTCCTTATATGATCACCTAACCCTAGGTTGGCTAATGGATTCCTGGGACAAAACTGCAAGAGTTCTGCCTAAAACTGCGACGTTTACAAAATTTTGACACAAGCCGAGGGGTACCTGGAGACATTATACTAATTAATTTACAAAAACAAGAGTCCTCCATGGGGCACACCCCTAGGATTAGGGCTTATGCCCTTACAACAATCATACAGATAGTTACATGGTTTGCGGCTAGACCAGAGCCAACTACATGTTTGCCATTTACATTACATCAATCAAAAAGGAGGAAATGGCAGCTTCATCACACAGCAGCATGGGAACACTTCCTGGAAGACTGGTTGTCCGTAAGCAAGTAGCAAGCATAATCTTTCATTCATTACCTGGGAGGGGGAAAAAGAGGAAAGGAAATGGAGTGAGTCACTACGTGCTCAATGAGTGCCCCCTCCACTTCCTAAAGCAAACCTTTTACAAGTACTATGACCTCTAGTATTCATTCGTTAACATTCACGTGGCATTCAAGTTACGATGAGCTATGTGATACGCA
Source organism: Carnegiea gigantea (assembly GCA_029747015.1). Taxonomy (NCBI): domain Eukaryota; kingdom Viridiplantae; phylum Streptophyta; class Magnoliopsida; order Caryophyllales; family Cactaceae; genus Carnegiea; species Carnegiea gigantea. The sequence continues at coordinate 299,861 of JAKOGI010000682.1, forward strand.
TTAGGGGCACTTGACCATATTATTAACATAAGGTGTTCTTAATGCGAAGAGTGTTGGCATGTTAAGGATTTACTACTTTGGAAGACACCATAAGACATGAATGTGTGATGCATTAATACTCATTCATTCAATATGTACTTTCTAAGGTATAGTTACTTAACGCCACATAATGACTTGATGTAAACGTAACTATCTGAAGCAAACATGAGAACTTGACCATACATTACTTGAATCACATAAAACAAAGCATTTTCATTCATATCGTATTACGACTCGTAGAAACTGCTCATCTTTCTTTCAATCGACCATTAGATGGCCTTCAACCTTTCTTTTTCATAAAACATTTAAGACGGCAATTGCCAACGGCGTTTCTCATTCGTAAGGAAAATACTTGTGGCAAAAGATCATTACAGGGTGCTGAGTGGGTGAGATCTATTCTCGAACCCCATAGTGAGACCTAACGCTCACACATAAACACTTACTCCCGGGATGGCTACATAAATATATTGGACCATTACCCTTGTCAGGGTCTTTCAGGGTTTCCTAGTACCAGGACGTAAGCCCTAGGCAGTCATCATTCACAACATAGTGTCCACAGCATATTATCTTAGCCAAGAAAAGCGTATGGTCATAACAACTAGTAATTTTCCGTTTCAAACAATAAAATCATTCAACGAATAATTCCTATCTCCCTTTTGTTAAAAACGTTTTAGGGATTCCTCCCAAACACTATTTGAATAGCTAAAATAGGCCATAGCTCGTTACTAGACATGGCTATTATTCATTTAAAACACATGAAAATTCATTTGCTAAAACATCACCCTTCCACACACATGTTACATTTTAAACATACAAGGAAAAGGGGATACACATATCACATTTAAACACTTCGTAATCATTTCAATACAATGAGTCACACATGGCCTCGCAATCCACATGATTGCGGTTTATTCACAACCCGAACTCCCTCCTCACAAGCACCGTACCACAAGAACCTCGAACCACTCATAGTTATTCCTCAAGCCATCCAACTACCACCTCAGTTTCAGTTCATGATCTAGCATCCTAATCATGATGGTCATTGAAGGAAATACGTAAACTTACCAACGCGGAACTTACCAATTAGATAACCAGCAATTATCGAAGCGCTGCAGCAAACGGTAATAACCATGCACAAATGTATACATATATATTTATATTTAAGCATTCATGCGAGCTTGACTTGAAATGGACGTCTAATGAGTTAGGTTAAGCTGACTAAGCATGAAATAATTCACTATTCAGGCTATTATGGTCCTTTACGCATAATAGGGCTCTAAACGTTCATTGATCACATTCATGTTGCCATTCGAATCCGTTAAGGTCACTTAGACATGATACGATCTAAACATTCATCATTTGCATCGAAATTACTATTCGAACCTATTTAGGCCTTTTAGTGTAACAGGTCTCATGGCATTTGTTTATCATGTCGAGATTATCATTGAACCCCTTTCTAGGACATTAAGACGTAATAAACCTCAGGCAATCCCTTGTCGTGTCGTTCACTTATTCGAGTCAACCTTTCAAATATGCGTTAACTAAATATATTAAATTGATGCTAAACATGCATAGTTTACTTCGAACCAACTTTCAGGTACGTATTAACCAAATGTACTAAAGTGGATTCTAAGCATTCATATTCCGTTTCGAAACTATTAATTAGGCATAATTCATTTTAAAGTCATTTTTCAAGCATGAACTAACACGTATCGATTCGAAGCGTCATTCATTGCCTCGGAATTACATTCCAAGCCTATTTAAATCGTTTTAGCATAACATGATTCGAGTTTCTATCAAGCAGCGAGTTTGCACATAAATCTCAGGTATCATTGAAAATACGATTGCAGCCTATAACAATTCCTGTGCATTACTAAGCTGAAAATTTACTGATTCGAGACATGCATACTAACGGCAGTGAGCAGGGTCTGTGGATACGGTCTGGGCGTGCATAAATAGGCTTGAAATTACCAGGCAGTACATTTTCAATCAGTCCTTGACATTTCTAACTACTTAAGCTAACCTTAATCTGACATGCAACATCATTCTGCTGAAATCATACTTGAAAATGACAACAACAGCTTAGGAGAGGAGAATCACTCACCTGAAGCTGCTTAATTACCCACTCAATTGGCAGTAATTCACACCCCAAATCCTTTTGAATTCGACCTTGGTTCAGCTATACCCAGAACCCGAAACCCTAGCTTCGATTTGGTCGTGGTTGGGGTTATCTGGGGTCGAATTCGACCCCCAGATTTATAGAGGAGGTGGAGAGGGTCGTGGCTCGCCGGAATCCGGCACGTGGATGGTTGTTTTCAGGCGTTAGACGCGTGGTTTGAGAGATGACTCGATCGTGTGACGTGGGGGAAGGAAAACTGGCAGTGATTGGGTGGCTGGCGACGCGTGGGTGAGGCCAGACTGCTCCTTCTCTCGCCGGCGACACGTGACGGCCGGCGGTGATGCCAGGCGGCGACCGGTGACCCGCGAGAGAGAGAGAGAGCGAGAGCGAAGCAGAGAGAGAGAGAGAGCGAGGTGCGAGAGAGAGAGGAAGGGGAGGGGGGTCGGGTTCTCTGTGACCCGATAACAAGCCCCCCTTCCCTTTTTGTTGTTTGTTTTTTTTTTGACTCAATTAACATCATTCAACTGAATCCCGATCCCGTACTTGCTAAAGGTTAGGCTAAACCCGAATCAAAACGATCCACAATCAACATTTCAGTTTAAACTTTGGGATTCAACCAAGTAAAACGAAAAACGATTTTAAAAACTCGGTTTAGCGTTGCTTCAATAATTTTATAAATAAGTAATGTCGATAATAACATTAATCAAATAATCGTTCTTTTTAATAAAATTATCCGTTAAAAACTCACATAGTCGATTTAACATTTTTGTCGAACGATGATTCAAATGCAACTGGTAAATTTAGCAACTGAAATAGTTAGTCAGCAATAGAATGAAAGCGTGGCCCTTACATTCTCCCCCCTTAAAAGAATTTCGTCTTCGAAATTTGCTCACCTGATGAGAATAATGCGGGATATTTTTCACGCATTTCGCTTTCTAATTCCTAAGTTGCTTCTGCCACCTTATGATGTTTCCATAACACCTGTACATAGGGAATGCTCCTATTTCTGAGCTTCCTTTCTGTCCTTTCCAAAATCTGAATGGGCTCTTCCATGTAAGTAAGACTTTCCTTGACTTGTAAGGGCTCATATCGAATGACATGACCCGGATCTGAGACATACTTCCGAAGACTGGATACGTGAAATACATCGTGAATGCCTTGCAATGAGGGCGGTAAGGCCAATCGGTATGCAACCGATCCCACTTTCTACAAAATTTCGAATGGGCCGATGAATCTTGGGCTGAGTTTTCCTTTTTGTCCAAACCTTATGCTTCCTTTAAGTGGAGATACTCTGAGGAACACATGATCTCCAACTTCGAATTCTAATGGCCTTCTCCTATTGTCCGTGTAGCTCTTTTGTCTACTCTGTGCAGCTTGTAACCTCTTGCGGATTGTCTTGACTGTTTCGATCGTTTGATCGATTAGGTCAACTTTGGACGGTTCCCTTTCTCCTACTTCATTCCAACAAATTGGAGTTCTACAACGCCTACCATATAATGCCTCGAAAGGAGCCATGCCTATACTGGCGTGGTGACTATTATTATATGCAAACTCAATCAGAGGCAAGTTATGATCCCAAGTTCCAGCGTAATCAAGTGCACAGGCCCTCAACATGTCCTCCAAGGTTTGAATGGTTCTTTCAAATTAACCGTCCGTTTGAGGATGGAAGGCCGTACTTAAACGTAGTTCTATGCCCATTGCTCTTTGAAAACCATGCCAGAAGCGAGATACAAACTTGGTATCGCGATCTGACACAATACTGAGTGGTACACCATGCAGTCTAACTATCTCCTTAACGTATAGGTTCGCCAGTTGTTCAGAGGTGAAAGTGGCCTTGATGGGTAAGAAGTGTGCGGCCTTGGTCAATCTGTCAACTATAACCCACACACTATCATGCTGTCTGATGGTTTTTGGCATTCCAATCATGAAATCCATGGTGATATGTTCCCATTTCCACTCGGGAATTGGCAAAGGTTGTAGTAAACCTCCAGGTCTCTGATGCTCTTTCTCCTTTTCCTTATTATAACAAGCATTTACATTGTATACGGTAACAGGGGTGATACCCCCGCCTACATTATTCATTTGCAAGCATACACTAGCTAGATTTTATTTAGAAACAGTGCACACATTGGCGACTCCAGGCCACATACAACCCTAATTACCACCTGAGGAACCCTCCTCAGGGGGATCATCTACCACTGGTTCATTCGAGCCCTCTGACTCCACTGGGGATAGCAGGTTCCATAACACGAATGGCGGAGAGTGTTCCACATCAGGCGTCCCATCCACCAGTTCTTTCATCCTCAGCATTGTGGCCTGCCAGCCCCGGGGGTATTGTGCACCGAAGGAATCTATCTATCGTGCCCACAGAGTGGCCACTCACTTGTATCATCTTGCCTGAGGATTTTCTGCGAACAAAAGTCTCATTTGACGATATTCGATCTGATTTCTCTCTGCTATTGTGACTGGTAGTTGTTGGGTAGCGGTAGGAGCAATTAGAGCCGTATTGATCAGTTGCATGGCGGCATCGCTCCTTCCCAAGGGGGTACTTCCTAAGGAATCCACCCGCCCTTCTGCTAATATTAGGAAATCCACCAACCCTCTAAAAGTGAATGGTGTATAAGCTCCCCTATGTACATGGTAGAGACGGAGAATGGAAGTGACTTCGGCCCACCTTCCCGTATATGGCATCGCTCTGATGAACTTGTAAGTCCAATGGTTCTGTGTAACCCGTGTGAGTCTCCACTGGTTGCTCTTAATCATTGCTTCCCAAAATATGACTGCATTCCATGCAACCAACAAGAAGGGTAGATACTCAAAATCATCAATACTAAACACCATCCTACATCACCACGCTGGGTTAGGAATGACACCATCAAGCACGTATTTGTTTGGGAGTCCTAAACTATGTTCTAGTTTGCGCACATAAGTATGTAAAATAAGCACATAGTAAGCTCAAGTAAACACTTTAAAACACATACCTTCACACATTGGTACACCTAAGGTCACATCTATATGCACATGCAACCTATGGCTCTGATACCACCTAATGTAACACCCCTCTATCCCAGAGAGACGTTACACCGCCAGGATCCCCCGAGGGAGACCCCTAAGGCTGTCGTAACTGAAGATCTCCTTATATGATCACCTAACCCTAGGTTGGCTAATGGATTCCTGGGACGAAACTGCAAGAGTTCTGCCTAAAACTGTGACGTTTACAAAATTTTGACACAAGCCGAGGGGTACCTGGAGACATTATACTAATTAATTTACGAAAACAAGAGTCCTCCACGGGGTACACCCCCAGGATTAGGGCTTATGCCCTTACAACAGTCATACAGATAGTTACATGGTTTGCGGCTAGACCAGAGCCAACTACATGTTTGCCATTTACATTACATCAATCAAAAAGGAGGAAATGGCAGCTTCATCACACAGCAGCATGGGAACACTTCCTGGAAGACTGGTTGTCCGTAAGTAAGTAGCAAGCATAATCTTTCATTCATTACTTGGGAGGGGGAAAAAGAGGAAAGAAAATGAAGTGAGTCACTACGTGCTCAATGAGTGCCCCCTTCACTTCCTAAAGCAAACCTTTTACAAGTACTATGACCTCTAGTATTCATTCGTTAACATTCACATGGCATTGAAGTTGCGATGAGCTATGTGATACGCATTAGGGGCACTTGACCATATTATTAATATAAGGTGTTCTTAATGCGAAGAGTGTTGGCATGATAAGGATTTACTACTTTGGAAGACACCATAAGACATGAATGTGTGATGCATTAATACTCATTCATTCAATATGTACTTTCTAAGGTATAGTTACTTAACGCCACATAATGACTTGATGTAAACGTAACTATCTGAAGCAAACATGAGAACTTGACCATACATTACTTGAGATCACATAAAACAAAGCATTTTCATTCATATTAGTCGTATTACGACTCGTAGAAACTGCTCATCTTTCTTTCAATCGACCATCAGATGGCCTTCAACCTTTCTGTTTCATAAAACATTTAAGACGGCAATTGCCAACGGCGTTTCTCATTCGTAAGGAAAATACTTGTGACATAAGATCATTACAGGGTGCTGAGTGGGTGAGATCTATTCTCGAACCCCATAGTGAGACGTAACGCTCACACATAAGCACTTACTCCCGGGATGGCTACATAAACATATTGGACCATTACCCTCGTCAGGGTCTTCCAGGGTTTCCTAGTACCAGGACGTAAGCCCTAGGCAGTCATCATTCATAACATAGTGTCCACAGCACATTATCTTAGCCAAGAAAAGCGTATGGTCATAACGACTAGTAATTTTCCGTTTCAAACAATAAAATCATTCAACGTATAATTTCCATCTCCCTTTTGTTAAAAACGTTTTAGGGATTCCTCCTAAACACTATTTGAATAGCTAAAATAGGCCATAACTCGTTACTAAACATGGCTATTATTCATTTAAAACACACGAAAAGTCATTTGCTAAAACATCACCCTTCCACACACATGTTACATTTTAAACATACAAGGAAAAGGGGATACACATATCACATTTAAACACTTCGTAATCATTTCAACACAATGAGGCACACATGACCTCGCAATCCACACGATTGCGGTTTATTCACAACCCGAACTCCCTCCTCACAAGCACCGTACCACAAGAACCTCGAACCACTCATAGTTATTCCTCAAGCCATCCAACTACCACCTCAGTTTCAGTTCATGATCTAGCATCCTAATCATGATGGTCACTGAAGGAAATATGTAAACTTACCAATGCAGAACTTACCAATTAGATAACCAGCAATTATCGAAGCGCTGCAGCAAACGGTTATAACCATGCACAAATGTATACATATATATTTATATTTAAGCATTCATGCGAGCTTGACTTGAAATGGACGTCTAATGAGTTAGGTTAAGCTGAATAAGCATGAAATAATTCACTATTCAGGCTATTATGGTCCTTTACGCATAATAGGGCTCTAAACGTTCATTGATCACATTCATGTTGCCATTCGAATCCGTTAAGGTCACTTAGACATGATACGAGTCTAAACATTCATCATTTGCATCGAAATTACTATTTGAACCTATTTAGGCCTTTTTAGTGTAACAGGCCTCATGGCATTCGTTTATCATGTCGAGATTATCATTGAACCCCTTTCTAGGTCATTAAGACGTAATAAACCTTAGGCAATCCTTTGTCGTGTCGTTCACTTATTCGAGTCAACCTTTCAAATATGCGTTAACTAAATATATTAAATTGATGCTAAACATGCATAGTTTACTTCGAACCAACTTTCATGTACGTATTAACCAAATGTACTAAAGTGGATTCTAAGCATTCATATTCCGTTTCGAAACTATTAATTAGGCATAATTCATTTTAAAGTCATTTTTCAAGCATGAACTAACACGTATCGATTCGAAGCGTCATTCATTACCTCGGAATTACATTCCAAGCCTATTTAAATCGTTTTAGCATAACATGATTCGAGTTTCTATCAAGCAGCGAGTTTGCACATAAATCAATTCAGGTATCATTGAAAATACGATTGCAGCCTATAACAATTCCTGTGCATTACTAAGCTGAAAATTTATTGATTCGAGACATGCATACTGACGGCAGTGAGCAGGGTCTGTGGATACGGTCTGGGCGTGCATAAATAGGCTTGAAATTACCAGGCAGTACATTTTCAATCAGTCCCTGACATTTCTAACTACTTAAGCTAACCTTAATCTGACATGCAACATCATTCTGCTGAAATCATACTTGAAAATGACAACAACAGCTTAGGAGAGGAGAATCACTCACCTGAAACTGCTTAATTACCCACTCAATTGGCAGTAATTCACACCCCAAATCCTTTTGAATTCGACCTTGGTTCAGCTATACCCAGAACCCGAAACCCTAGCTTCGATTTGGTCGCAGTTGGGGTTGTCTGGGGTCGAATTCGACCCCCAGATTTATAGAGGAGGTGGAGAGGGTCGTGGCTCGCCGGAATCCGGCACGTGAGTGGTTGTTTTCAGGCGTTAGACGCGTGGTTTGAGAGCTGACTCGATCGTGTGACATGGGGGAAGGAAAACTGGCAGTGATTGGGTGGCTGGCGACGCGTGGTTGAGGCCAAACGGCTCCTTCTCTTGCCGGCGACACGTGACGGCCGGCGGTAATGCCAGGCGGCGACTGGTGACCTGCAAGAGAGAGAGAGAGCGAGAGCGAAGTAGAGAGAGAGAGAGAGCGAGGTGCGAGAGAGAGAGGAAGGGGAGGGGGGTCGGGTTCTCTGTGACCCGATAACAGGCCCCCCTTCCCTTTTTGTTGTTTGTTTTTTTTTTGACTCAATTAACATCATTCAACTAAATCCTGATCCCGTACTTGCTAAAGGTTAGGCTAAACCCGAATCAAAACGACCCACAATCAACATTTCAGTTTAAACTTTGGGATTCAACCAAGTAAAACGAAAAACGATTTTTAAAAAACTCGGTTTAGCGTTGCTTCAATAATTTTATTAATAAGTAACGTCGATAATAACATTAATCAAATAATCGTTCTTTTTAATGAAATTATCCGTTAAAAACTCACACAGTCGATTTAATATTTTTGCCGAACGGTGATTCAAATGCAACTGGTAAATTTAGCAACTGAAATAGTTAGTCAGCAATAGAATGAAAGCGTGGCCCTTACATTTTCAAAGGGAACATCAATGTCTAAAATCAAAGAAGCTAAATTGAAAACTTGCAAAGAAGGATGCCCGAGACACTTGTGCCACAAACTTCTAGTACCAACCGCATTAGCTTGAGCCTCAAGTTCTGGAACCCTTTGATGATGAAAGACCCCTCCAAGCTCCTTATCCACTCCAATTGGACTCCTCAAAGCACGGTCCTATATTACCAAAAAAAATTGTCAGTGATGTCACAACTATATTATTCTCATGACTAAACTAGGCAACAGAAACCAAATTCACTGTTAAGTTAGGGACAAATGGAGCATTCTTAAGAGTGAGTCTTGGACTCAATGCCACTGTTCCACACTTGCTTGCTAGTGCTACACGTCTCTCAAGGAGCCCGACTGATATTGGGTCACTGCTTCGTGTGTTGCGTAAAAGCTTAAAGGTTCTGGTCATGTGGGTGGATGCCTCAGTGTCAAATAATCATTTAGACTTACCCGATAACTTCTCATACCCACTTGTAGGAGTTTCGGTAAGGCTGAGTAGGCACTGTACTTGATCCATTGTGAAGCCCGATATAGCTACGGTGGTATCGCTGCTCGAAGGGCTTGTCTAGTCTGCAAGTTTTATCGCAGCAACAGCATCGACAGCTTCTCCTGCTGTTGCCTATCCATGCTTGCCTACTGCACGTCTACCAGGAGCCCTGTGTCCGCGTCCGGCCTTTCCCTCAGGTACCCCAACCTATCAGGTATTCGATTATCTCATAGCAGGTGGACTCCTCACGTCCATACTTGCCACAGTGCTTGCAAGTAGGCTTCTCGGTGGGTGCTGGCTGTGCCTTGACATCATGATTCACAGCAGACGCTGGCGTAAATTCGCCCCCTTTTTCTCTTCCACGAACAAAATTCTTGTGATTTTCTTCTTGTGGTACCATATTGAACACCTTGTCGATAGAAAGAATTGGGTTAAGAGCAAGTATTTAACCTTGGATATTCGAATATAGATCTCATTCAGCCCCAAAAAGAACTTATGCATCTTTTCCTCCTCTATCATCTGAACCAACTGTTAGGATTAATATCAGAGTAACAGTATAGCGGAAGCGATAGGATGCAATAGAAAATCAGAAATTCAATCAACAAAACAATAGAATAATAGGAAGAGAACAAGAACACAGGAATTTAACGTGGAAAACCCAATGTGAGAAAAACCACGGACGGCGACAGCACCAAAACAATCCACTATGAGCAGAAAAGTACACCACAATCACAATCACCTCAGTGATTCGATCTAAGAGCAGACTTACAATCTCTGTCTATTGTAATCTCTCGCAAACTACTTTTACCTCTCAATGTGTTTATGAGTACTGGAGTATTTTAGAACCTAGGCCTGACCCTCCTTTTATAGGGCCTGAAAAATAGGGTTTTCCCCCCTTGGAAAAACCCTAGCCGCCGCAGAGAAAACACCCTCAACGCCAAACCCTAGCCGCCAAAACAAGGCGGCAAAAATTGGCCGGGGCACGACCGTGCCACGTGGCACGGCCCCATCGTGCCACTTGGCTGTTTGTTCCGTCTTCGGCTCTTCGTCTTGGCACGCCCATGTCTATGCAGTATGGGCTCCCCGTGCCGACACTCGAGATTTTGGGCCATAAAACCCAACAATCTCCACCTTGGACCAAAATCTCCAATCTTCAACTTTCCGTCACCGTCGTCTCACCCCAAAGGGTGATGCACCTTATGGGGCTATGCCCCGCAGGGCCCTCAGTGGCTGTGAACGCCTAATAAGTCCAAGCAATGCTCGAACTTAGCTATAGGTAGAGGCTTGGTCAACATGTCAGCAGGATTTTCTGAAGTGTGCACCTTTTTCACCACTATCTCTCATGCAGCAACCGTGTCTCGCACGTAGTGGTACTTTACGCTGATATGCTTGGTCTTCGAGTGATAGGCATCATTTTTGGTCAGATGTATGGCACTCTGACTGTCAGAATATACCACAGTGGTAGATTGTGGTATTCCAAGTTCAGTTACCAGTTCCCTCAGCCAGGTAGCTTCCTTCGCCCCTTCAGTAGCAGCAATATATTCAGCCTCTGTAGTAGACAAGGCTACAATAGATTGCAGTGATGCTCTCCAGGAGATAGCACCCCCACACATGGTAAAGTTGTACCCAGATATGGACCTCCTCCTATCCAAGTCCCCAGCATAATCAGAGTCAACAAAGCCTGTTACATCAGATGTAACAGCTTTGTTTCTATCAAACACCAACCCCTTCCCTGCAGTACCCTTCAGATATCGAAGGATCCATTTCACAGCCTCCCGATAATCCTTCCCAGGATTGTGCATATATCTACTTATCACACTTACAGCATGTGATAAGTTAGGTCTAGTGCACACCATAGCATACATTAAGCTCCGTACAGCACTAGAATAAGGTACCTTAGATATTCTACTGATGTCTTCCTCTGTTTGCGGACAGCATTCCGTAGACAGTCTAAAGTGTGCAGTAAGTGGAGTAGATACTGTCTTGCAGTCCCCCATGTTGAATCTACTCAGTACTTTCTCAACGTACCTTTCTTGAGATAAGTATAGTTTACCCCCCTTCCGATCCCTGTGGATCTCCATGCCCAGTAATTTCTTTGCTGCACCCAAGTCTTTCATCTCAAACTCTTTGCTGAGTTGAGATTTCAACATGCTAATTAAACTTTTATCTTTAGAGGCAATTAGCATATCATCAACATACAGCAATAGATATATAAAAGTCCCATCACTATACTGTCTGAAGTACACACAATTATCATATCTACTGCGTATATACCCTTTATCAATCATAAACGTATCAAAACATTTATACCACTGCCTAGGAGCTTGTTTGAGTCCATACAAGGACTTCTTCAACTTACACACCAGATGTTCCTTTCCAGGAACAGTGAACCCTTCAGGCTGCCTTATGTAAATCTCCTCTTCTAGCTCTCTATGCAGGAAGGCTGTTTTTACATCTAACTGCTCCAACTCCAAGTCAAATAGTGTAACAAAAGAAAGAAGTAATCGAATGGAGGTATGTCTAACAACAGGGGAGAAAACCTCATTGTAATCAATACCTTCCCGTTGGTTGCAACCATGAACAACCAACCGTGCCTTCCATCTTGCATCCTCAACCCCAGGAATTTCCTCTTTCTTCTTGTAAATCCACTTGGCAGTTAAGGCTCTTCAGCCTTTAGGCAGGTCACACAGTTCCCAGGTTCTGTTCTTCTGCAGACTTTTCATCTCTTCTTGCATAGCCAGCATCCAATTAGGTGAACTCGGGCAGGTGATCACTTCAGTGTAGTTTGAAGGGTCAACACCTTCAGGCACTTCCTCTGCAACTGAAAGTGCGTATACTATCAGTCCCTCATCATCATTGTACCGAGCAGGTCTCCTGATCTCCTTTCGAGGACGATCACGAGTTATAGAATGCTCAACCTCCACCTGAGGTTGATCGGAACTGATAGTCCCAGGCTCAGTAACCTGGGCTTCCCTATTGGGCTCCCCAGCAGCTCCACCTTGAGCTGCAATAGTCTCCACCTCCACCTCCATAGTGGTATCTTCCTGATTACCTGCATCAGTAGAAGGAACAACAGAATCCTTTCCAGAAGGCAACATAATAGTCTTATTGAAAGTAACATCTCTACTTTATATTACTTTCTTAGACTCAGGGCACCACATGCGATACCCCTTGGATTCAGAAGCATATCCCATAAACATGCATTTAATAGCCCTGGGGGCTAATTTCCCATCATTCACATGGGCATATACAGGACATCCAAATATCCTAAGATTAGAATAGTCAACAGGATTACCTGACCATACTTTTTATGGAATCTGAAAATCAATGGAGGAATGTGGTGAACGATTCACCAAGTAGCAGGCTGTAGAGATGTCCTCAGCCCAGAATGCTTGCGATCCCAAAGCCCAGCATTTGAAAGCATACACCGTGCTTTCTCCAAGAGTGTTCTGTTGATTCGTTCTACAACCCCATTCTGTTGTGGTTTCCCAATCAAAGTCTTGTGCCTGGCTATGCCGTTTACTATGCAGAACTCCTCAAACTCTGATTCAACAAACTCCAGGCCATTGTCAGTCCTGAGTTTCTTGATCTTTCTCCCAGTTTGGTTCTTAACCAGAGCTTTAAACTTCTTAAACATAGAAAAGGTCTCATTTTTATGTCTTAAGAAGTAAACCCAAACCTTATGTGAGAAATCATCAACAAATGTCAACATGTAACGCTTACCCCCAAAAGAAGGTTCCTTTGAGGGACCCCACAGGTCAGAATGGATATAATCTAAGGTCCCCTGAGTACGGTGTGTTGCTTTAGAGAAACTCACCTTTTTCTGTTTTCCAAAAACACAATGATCACAGAAATCTAACTTACCCGTACTGGCGTTACCAAGATAACCTTTCTTCCCCAGAATGGTCATCCCTTTCTCACTCATATGGCCCAACCTCATGTGCCATAACCTCGTGTCATCTGCTGTACCCACTGCAGCGACGCCTGTAACTGTAGCTCCTTGCAGAATGTAGAGACTCTCCTGCCTCAGTCCCTTCATCATCACCATGGCTCCCTTAGTTAACTTTAGGACACCATTCTCTATAACGATCCTGCAACCATTAATCTCAAGAGTACCCAAAGAGATCAAACAACGAGTCATATCAGGAATGTGATGCACTTTAGACAAAGTTCTAATAGTGCCATCATGGGTTTTAATCTGAACCGTACCTATCCCTGCAACCTTGCATTCAGCATCGTTGCCCATAAGTACAACCCCACACTCCACAGGTTCATAAGTTACAAACTAGTCCCTACGAGGACACATGTGGAACGTGCAACCAGAATCTAAAACCCAATTATCATCCACTCCTCTCCCAGAAGTGGTAGCTAACGAAGTAGCAAGCAATACATCCCTATCAGACTCAGACTCTACTACACAATCAGCTATAGCAGTTTTCTCCTTCTCCTCATTCTTTTTCTTTAATTTCCAGCAATTAGCCTTGATATGACCCAATTTGTTGTAGAAGTGACAGGTTTTATTAGCATGAGGATTCCGTGATTTAGAACGGCTCTTTTTTCTGTTACCATTCCCCCTTTTCTCTGTTGTCCTACCCATGACCGCCAATCCCTCGCCCGAATCAGCATGAATATCATGGTCAAACTTTTCTTTAGACAGTAGGTTAGCCTTGACATCCTTAAATGATATAGTATCTGAGTTACTATACAGCATAATTTCTTTAAAGTGTTTGTAGGAAGGGGGTAGTGAGACAACAAGTAGGATAGCTTTATCCTCATCATCAATTTTAACGTCCAAGCTTTCTAGATCCACTAGAATTGAATTCTCATTCAGATGTTTTTGGACGGGCGTACCTTTAGCCATACGATAGGTATATAACCTTTCTTTCAGCCTGATCTTATTTGCTAGACTTTTCGTCATATACAACTCTTCTAGCCGAGTCCAAAGGTCTATAGCAGTTACCTTATCAAGTACCTCTCGCAGAACGTGAGGTGCCAGGCACAGTTGTATGGCTGAAACCGCTTTCAGCTCCAGTTCCTCCCATTCGTCTTCCGTCAGCGACCCACGCCGCTTCTTCTGTTCTTCAGCCCATTGCTCATCTGTTGTCTTTTCGGGTTTGACATGAGGTCCCTTCAGGACCTTCCACAACCCGTGCTAGATGAGAACCGCTCTCATCTGCACCTTCCAGAGATTAAAACTAATCTCTCCGTCGAACTTCTGAATGTCTACCTTCATGATTGAAGACATCCTATAACCAGGCTCTGATACCACTTGTTAGGATTAAGATCAGAGTAACAGTATAGCGGAAGCGATAGGATGCAATAGAAAATCAGAAATTCAATCAACAAAACAACAGAATAATAGGAAGAGAACAAGAACACAGGAATTTAACGTGGAAAACCCAATGTGAGAAAAACCACGGACGGCGACAGCACCAAAACAATCCACTATGAGCAGAAAGTACACCACGATCACAATCACCTCAGTGATTCGATCTAAGAGCAGACTTACAATCTCTCTCTATTGTAATCTCTCGCAAACTACTTTTACCTCTCAATGTGTTTATGAGTATTGGAGTATTTTAGAACCTAGGCCTGACCCTCCTTTTATAGGGCCTGAAAAATAGGGTTTTCCCCCCCTTGGAAAAACCCTAGCCGCTGCAGAGAAAACACCCTCAACGCCAAACCCTAGCCGCCAAAACAAGGCGGCAAAAAATTGGCCGGGGCATGACCGTGCCACGTGGCACGGCACCCCCGTGCCACTTTGCTGTTTGCTCCGTCTTCGGCTCTTCGTCTTGGCACGCCCGTGTCTGTGCAGCATGAGCTCCCCGTGCCGATACTCGAGATTTTGGGCCATAAAACCCAACACCAACTTCTCATTAATCTTACAATCATAGTTGCCATAACTACACTTAGGAAATTTAGCACAGTTGTCTAACTCACTCTGAAAATGCATTAACTTGGAGAAGAATTCAATGACTTGAAGACCACCTTGTTTACAGCCGGAAACACTTGTTTTGCGTTGATGTATCTTCGGAGCATTAGCCACAGCGTACCTATGCCTAAGGTTCTTCCACATGCTCGCTGCAGTCTCCGTATATGCAACACTAGTTCTCAACTCTGGGTCAATTACATTCATCAACCAAGATGACACCATAGAGTTCACCATGATCTAAGCCTACAGCTCGGTCTTCCCTTCTTCAATGTTTGGATCAGGCTTAGTTAGGGACCCGTCAATAAATCTCAGTTTGTTCGTAGCCAAGAGTGTCATTTGAACAGCTTGCTCCCAAAGATAATAGTTTTTGCCATCAAAAATCACGACTGCAATCTACATGCCTGGCCCTTTAGATGGGTGTAGGAAGTAAGAAGAGTGACTCTCAATGATGAATCCTTTTCCTCCACCAGCCATGGCGTAAATGGGCTACTGTCGAATTTGTTTTTTTTTTGGGGTTTGGAGAAAACAGGACAATTGTTGGAACGTTTCTCTCAACCTCTCTCTAATACCATAAAGAATTTATAATAAACTGAGTTCATGAATTGTTGTTCCCCTGTTTTCTGATTCATTAACTTGATCAGTACATACATATATAATTGTCACCTACATGCCTAACCCTAGCTTTGCCTCGAAGCTACCCTAGGTTGATGCAACTTAGGAAACTAATGAGAATAATGATAAATTATAACTGACAGATTATGTAAACTTCCTTATAATTATTGCATGTCGCTTGGACTACACTCGGTTCATGTATTTGTGGTTAAGATAGGTAGTTGCTTTGTGTATATAAGGCATGTATTGTAACCATGCAAGATGAGGGAAAAACAAGAGTTCTTTACTTCAAAGTTTCTTTACTAACCAAAGTTTTTCTCATGGTATCAGAGCAGCACAATTCGTGATTGACCGTTGCCATGGCAGACAGTAGCAAAAAGTGATTCATAGTTGAACCCCACTCACCATATTTCTTACATCCCTCGGAAGGACCAGGGGCCATGATCACAGCAGTGATTTTTGATGGAAAAAACTATGAATTGTGCGAACGAGCTATGACAATGGTCCTAAAGGCGAAGAACAAACTGGGCTTTATAACCGGCAACCTCAAGAGACCCGAGACCACAAATGATGAAGATTTTGGCGAATCTCATACGTGGGATATAGCGAATTCTATGTTGTGTTCTTGGATTCTTAATGTCATTGATCCAAAACTCAGAATGACTATCGCCTACTGTGACACAGCAAAGGCTATATGGGACGATTTGAGGAAGCGCTATGGTATGGCCAATACACCAAAATCCATCAATTGAAGGCAAACATCGCAAATTGTAAGCAAGGAAATTTGGACATAGGAGAGTTCTATGCCAAATTGGTAATCTTTGGAATGAATTGAGCAATCTTGTGAAAGTTCTAGTATGTACCTGTAAAGGATGCGAGTGCGGTGCCACAAGCAAGATTCTAGCCATGTATGAGGCAGACAAGGCTCATTAGTTTCTTATGGGTTTAAACGATGAGGCTTACTCGAATATCCGAAGTCAGATCCTTGCCATGGATCCTTTGCCACCGCTTGATAAGATTTTCAATATCACACAGCAGGAAGAAAATCATAAGAAGGTCGTGATAAGCCGGGACAACCGTGGAGAAGCAGCCATGGCGTTTGCTGCAAAAGGGCACTCGAAGATGGATGAGAAGAGCGCTTGCAAGGTCTGTGGAAGACACAGCCACGAGGAAGCCGTGTGCTTTGAAGTGATCAGGTACCTACCGGGATGGGGTACCCATGGACGAGGCAGAGGCAATCGAGGGGGTCGAAGCGACAGAGGAGGTCGAGGAGTGTCACGAGGAAGAGGTGGAAGCCGAGAGTCTGTCGGTGCTCTGTTTCAAGGTACCGGGTAGAATTCTTGTGGAGCAGGCCCAAATCTCGGAACGGGCTCAAAAGAAGGGACTGGCCAAGTTACAAAGGCTAATGCAGAAACAGCGGCCCAGTCACGATGCTGGGTTTGTCACCAGACCAGGTTCAACGACTTTTAAACCTCATAGATGTGCCTGAGACTGGTTTCGAAAAATTGTCAGGTATGGAAACTTGGATGTTAGATAGTGGGACCTCATGTCACAAGACGGGTAATACTTCCATGATGAACAAAATTCAAAAAATTGCACCTATTGCAATTGAACTTCCGAACGGAACATATACTATGGCGAGTGAGAAGGGTTTGGTATTTTTGGGCCAAAAACTTAAATTGGATGATGTTTTACGTGTCCCAAAATTGAACTACAATCTTATCTCTATTTTTAAATTGTGTAAACAGTTGAATTGTGTAGTGACATAATTTTGATGATTTTTGTGTAATCAAGGACAGCGAGGATTCTGATTGGATTGGGTGAGCAGTGAAATGAAGTTTATTATTACAAGAACTCATCCTCAAGGCAAGTGAACAAAGTTAATGCAAAATATTTGTGGCATAAGTGTCTTGGGCATCCATCTAATGAAATGCTATCTTTCCTCCCTCCTAGTTTGGGAATAGTATGTAATAAAGGAGGGATTTGTGAAATTTGTGTTCGGGCAAAGCAGACTCGTAATCCATTTCCCGTTAGCAAAAATAATGCCAAGAGTATCTTTGATTTAATTCATTGCAATGTTTGGGGTCCGTATAGAACACCTTCCTTATGTGGGGCACGTTACTTTCTAACCATTGTTGATGATGCAAGTAGGGTCACCTGGGTATATTTAATGAAGGATAAGACTATAGCATGTAAGTTGCTAAGGGGTTCTGTCAACATGATAAAAACCCAATTCGATAAGAAGATCAAAATAATAAGAAGTGACAATGGTTCGGAGTTTACATCAGGACCCATGCACGAGTTCTCTCAGAACATGGCATCATATGGGAAAGTAGCCGTATGGATACACCCAACAAAACAGAGGGGTGGAGCGTAAGCATCGGCACATTTTAAATGTGGCACGTGCTCTTAGGGTTTAAGCGAATTTACCAATACAATTTTGGGGAGATTGCGTTCTCACAGTAGCTTACTTGATTAATCGGACTCCAACGAAGTTACTCAAAGGGAAAACACCTTATGAGGCGATTTATGGATGTAAGCCATCATATAAAGAGATATGAGTCTTTGGTGGTTTGTGTTTTGCCCGAAGTAATCCCAAAGTAAAGGATAAATTTGCTTATCGAAGTAGACGGCGTGTATTTCTAGGATACCTATTCGGGAAAAAAGGGTGGCAAGTATGTGACTTAGAGACTTATGAAATGTTCATAAGTAGAGATGTATTTTTTATGAGAATTAATTTCCATTTGAACGGTGCAAACAAAAAGATTCATCACCATCAAGTATTTTGTGGAAGCAACCTTTGCCATTGGATGAGGAGTGTGGACCAAGCATAGGAGATTCCGGTCCAGCCTAGCAATAAGAAATAAATGAGGCCAGGGGGAGTCCACTCGACTCTAGCCTAGAAAGTTCACAGACTGGGGAGAGTGAAGTCAGGGGGAGCAGTGAGGCCGGCCCAATGCAAGGCCCAGTGTCTAGCGGTCTAGTAGACCCACCATCTCAGCCAGAAGCCCAGTTCGACTGTGATCAGCCCTCTGCGCCCAATACCGCAATGGGGTCCGGCCCATCAAATGAAAAAGGTACATGGGCCCGGAAGCCACCAGCCAGTTTCAGTGACTACATTCGCTATGCGGCCAAATCACATTAACCCATTTCGCTTGCACACCGGCTCCAAAAAAATCCACAGGTATGCCCTACCCCGTTGCAAATTATGTCACTTGTGCAAATTTTTCTGCTGCTCACAAACATTTTCTAGCTGCTATTACCAAAATTATAGAGCCAAGATCCTATCATGAAACTGTTAAGGACCCTCGCTGGAGGGCTGCTATGGCTGAAGAAATTCAGGCCCTAGAAAGGAACAAGACTTGGATATTGCAAGCTTTGCCACCTGATAAGAAACCGATTAGTTGTAAGTGGGTGTATCGAGTTAAAAATAACTCAGACGGGATAGTACAATGCTTCAAGGCATGCCTTGTATGTTATTCGTGGTGATCACCAGGTTGAAGGGTTAGACTATAATGAGACATTTGCTCTCGTAGCTAAGATGGCTAGTGCGCGATGCTTTCTATCTGTGGCAATTTCCAAGGGATGGGAGTTACATCAATTGGATGTGAATAATGCATTTTTGCATGGTGATTTGGATGAAGAAGTTTACATAACTCTGCCACTTGGATTCACGAGCGCAAAGCCTGGCATGGTTTGCAGACTTCAGAAATCGCTATATGGTCTTCGTCAGGCACCTCGCCAGTGGTTTGCCAAGCTCTCTTCTAAGCATCGAGAATATGGATTTGCTCATTCTTATGTAGATTATTCTCTCTTTACTTACCAAAAGGGAAATATTTTCATCGCTTTGTTAGTTTATGTTGATGATATTATTTTGGCTAGTAATGACTTTGGTGCTAGCAAAGAGTTTAAGGCCTATCTTCACAAATGCTTTAGCATCAAGGATCTTGGGCCACTAAAATATTTCCTTGGGATTGAGGTTGCTCGTGGGTCCATAGGGTTGTTTCTTAGCCAATGCAAATACGCTCTAGAGATGGTTCATGAGTGAGGACTTCTAGGGGCCAAGTCTAGTGACACTCCCATTGAAGAGAATCACAAACTCGCACTTGCCTCGGGATCATACCTTGATGATGTTGGATGCTATAGGCGACTTGTGGGTAGGTTGATCTATCTCACTATCACCTGACCAGACTTGTGTTATGCAGTACATATTCTCTCTCAGTTCATGCAGGCACCGTGTCAGGAACATATGCCAGCAGCGTGTCAAGTCTTGCGTTATATCAAGGCATCACCAGACTTTGAGATTCTGCTTCATGCCAACGATGTTCTGCATCTTTCTACTTTCTGTGATTCTCATTGGGGTGTTTGTCCACTCACTAGGCGTTCTTTGATTGGTTACTTGGTTACTCTAAGGGGATCTCCCATCTCGTGGAAGACTAAAAAGCATACCACAGTCTTGAGGTCATCTGCTAAGGCAGAATATCGCTCTATGACAGCAGTTACTAGTGAGCTGGTTTGATTAAAGGCTCTTCTTGCTTCTTTAGGAGTGTTTCATACAAGGGCTATGTATTTGTTTTGTGATAGTCAGGTTGCGCTTCATATTGCTAAAAATCCGGTGTTTCATGAACGCACTAAACATATCGAAATTGATTGTCATTTTGTGTGTGAAAAATATCATTATGGAGAATTAGACATCTTTCATGTTCCTTCCCAATTTCAACCGGCCGATATTTTTACTAAGGCTCTTGGCAAGCGGCAATTTCAATATCTACATGGCAAGTTGGGCATGCTTCATTTTCATGCGCCAACTTGAGGGGGAGTGATAAATTGTAACTGACAGATTGTGTAAACTACCTTGTAATTATTGCATGTCTCTTGAACTACACTCAGTTCATGTATTTGTGGTTAAGATAGGTGGTTGCTTTGTGTATATAAGACATGTATTGTAACCGTGCAAGATGAGGGAAAAACAAGAGTTCTTTACTTCAAAGTTTCTTTACTGTCCAAAGTTTTTCTCAAATAATATCTCTTTAGTGCAAAATTATCACAAGATATTATCACACAAAATACAATCATATCTCCAAATATTATCCCAAAATATTACCAAATCTCCAATACATGGTGACTAATGCTGAGTGGCCTGAGACAACATGGAACACCAAAAGAAAGATGCCCAATCAGAGTTTTGGTAGAAAAATGGTATTCCACATTCCTCTATCAGCAACTCCTCGTAACGGTAATCGGGGAATGAACCATCTTTTGGATGAATTTGGCAATTTTCATGCTCTCATTATCTATGTATATATATTTTTTACATGTGTATTTATCGTATATTAATTTTTTAATATATATTTGATGATGTGACTCATAGGAGTACATGCTCCCAGGAGTATGATATACATATTGGGCAGAGAGGCTGATCAACTCACTGGTTTTTACTTGAGACGGTTGGGCAGACTATTTTTAAAATTTTGTAAAGTTTGAGAAGAAAAATTGAATGAATTAGAACCTTGCCCGATAGAATGAAGAAAGTTGTTCATAAATCATAAATGGCATCTCCTTGAAACTTCTGTTGTATTTTGCCTCTTTGATCGTGGAATAACTAATTGAATTATTTGTTTGTAGAAAATTTGTTTCGTGAAAGTGACTGTTTTTGATAAAGTTGTGAGACAAAAAATTTAATCATCAGAAAAGCTCATAGAATTAGCCTTTTAAATTAGCTTTTTAGACCCAAAAAACTCTTTCGAAAAGATATTTTATTGAACACACTACGATTAATTTTAGTCCAAAAAAATTTTTTTTAGCCAAAATGCTCACCAACAAATAACATCATATTATGATCTTGCATCCATGCGGAGCATAGGCCTCATGTGATATCTTGCCATGGTACGTTAAAAGAATTAAGTTTACAGTCTATTGTAAAATATGAATTCTAACATATAAGTTTTATAATGTAAAGAGTTCTCATGGATTCTGAGAGTCACCTTGAGTAAGAATTTTAAGAGGAGGACACTCTTTTAAAACTCATCATACCATGAGTTGTTTTTCTAGGAGTTATTTACTGAAATTCTTGGTGATATATTTTTAAACACAAAAATCAAAGTAACTGGGAGACGAATCAATAATGTTTGAGATACCATCTTAATTTAATTTATAATTTTGATATTCCTCCCCGGCCCTTTCCATATGTTTTGAATAATACAAAGTTTTATTATACTGAGAAAACTGACATACAAGTTATGGTATTCTTAATAGAAGCATCTTAATGCAAAACTTTTGAATCCACTACTGATACGCACTGTTCATAAGAGAAAAATCTACTTAATTTTTTAAAGATCCAAATTAAATTGTTTTATGTATGTGAATAAGAGTTTACCTTAAGTTAGTAAGTTAATCGAAAGCACCACCTTTCTACCCTAATAGAGAATCCGTGTTGATGGGAACTCCCTATGCATTTCTATACATGAATCTAGAATTGTCCAGAAATGATATGGCTGGATGATCTTGGGCCTTCACATTAGATATAAGTCATTTTCTTTGTTTTGTGTCATGCATGATAACCCTTACATGCCCCTTTACATGATCATTTTTAAGTACAGTGATAGATAGTTCTAAGTTTATGATAACTTGAGATGACCCCTTGATTATAACTTTGTTCTCAAATAAAAAGGCCCTTGAATTGCAAAGTGAATTTCGTCAGAGAAGCCAAAGCCCCAAAAAACTAAAACTAAAAAATATTTATGGACAACCATACTTATACTAGTAGTTTATCGTCCACATGGTTGTCTTTTCTTTGTTAGAGTTTATGGCACATAGAGCGTTCAGTTATCATGCATGCTGTATATTTTGCTAAGTTTTTTATTTTTATAATTATGGTAAACTTAAGCTACTATACTGGGCCCTATCTCAGGATACCAAATAGAGCTTGGCAGCCAGGGGTAGGGGGAAACCAGGCTCAAAGGCCCATTGAACCCCATCAAGTGTCCTCAAGAAATGAGCAGCACATTGCTTCCCCCGGGATTCGTACTCAGGGGATGAAAAACTCTCAAGGCCCACACCAACTGAGCTACTACTTGGTCGGTTTTTTGCCAAGTTGTTTGTTGATATGATGTTAAACCTTTTATGCTAAGAGATCGAATTAACCCAATACATAAGAGAAGTCTATATAGAAACACTTCATTTCACCATGCATAACCAAACCCATCACATTGTTAGTTCATAAACTTTAAGCTAGTTAACCTTATCAATGACTTTAATTTCTTCTTGAGACCTAAATTATCTCTCTTGTAGTGTATCATGCCCCCCTTCCCCACCCCCTCCAAATGAAAGATAATTACACTCTGTAAAGCAAATTGTTCTGGATGCAGCCATTAACATGAGAGACAGAGGAAGAAAAAAGAAGCTCTACGTGATGGCTGTATGAATTATATTGAACTGAATTGAATACAGAGGAGCTACAGTACTTGTATATATACTGCAACATAACCAACTAACTAATTAGGAGAGTTAGTTGTTGACATAGCAAACTAACTCCTTGAAATGTAGCTAACTAATTTTGTTATATCAACTAATTCTAATATTCAACATCCCCCCTTAAGGCAAAATTGGAGGAGAGTCCAACAAGCCGAGCCTTGAACAAAGATAGTTATGTTGCAGCTCACTCAAGGGCTTTGTCATTAAATCTGCAAGTTGTTGTTTGGAGGGAGCATGAACTGTTTGTAGGAACCCTTCAAGCACTTTATCCCTAGTGTCGTGACAGTCAATGTTAAGGTGCTTGGTTCTTTCATGAAATATAGGGTTTTCAATAATATTTTGAGCAGCTTTGTTGGCACAATACATAAGTGCAGGCAAGCTGAAGGGTAGCTGAAGATCATGAAGAAGATGAGCAATCCATTCGAGTTCAGAAGTTGTGGCTGACATTACCCTATATTCTGCTTCTGCAATGGACTTAGCAATAGTCTTTTGCTTCCTGGTTTTCCAAGAAATCAATGAATTACCCAAAAACGCACAGTAGCCTATCAAGGATCTGGAACTTATTTTACAAGAACCCCAGTCAGCATCACTATATGTAGTAAGCTGAAAAGTATTGTGCTTGGGGTAGAACAAGCCCTTGTTTGGTGTCCCCTTGAAGTACCTTAAAACATGCATAGCTGCCTGATAATGTAAGTCAGTTGATTGCTGTAAAAATTGACTTAAATGTTGCATAGCATAAGATATATCAGGTCTTATAAGGGTCAGATATAGCAACCTGCCAACTATCCTTCTGTAAGACTCAGGGTTAGTAAGCAGACTGCCTTTTTCTGTTGATAATTTGAGTCCTTTTAGGAGAGGGAACTTTGTAGGCTTGGCTCCTATCATCCCTGCATCAGCGATATGTCTGAAACATACTTCCTTTGATTCAATAGAGTTCCTGTCTTGGACCTGGCTACTTCAATGCCAAGAAAGTCCCTAGCTAGCCCCATGTCTTTTCTGGTCAAAGCTTGGTGCAATTCTTGTTTATGCTGGATAATGCCTAAAGTGTCAGACCCTGTTATCAACAAATCATCCACATATACTAATATGAAGGTCAACAATCCTTTGTTGTTTCTTGAAAACAAAGAGTAATCACTCTTCGGCTGTATAAAACCCTTAGACTGCAAGAACCTAGTGAGTTCTAAATTCCACTGCCTTAACGCTTGCTTGAGACCATAGAGAGATCTTTGTAATTTACAAACTTGACCAAGTTTAGCCTTGGTGTATCCTTCAGGAGGTAATATGTAACCTACCTCATCAATATATCCATGCAAGAAAGCATTGTTAATGTCTAGTTGATGAAGCAACCAATCTTTTGTGGTTGCCATGGCAATGAAAGCCTAACTATAGTAAGCTTGGCAACTGGTGAAAAAGTGTGCTTATAATCCTTATATTTGACCTACTCAAATCCTTTAATCACCAGACGAGCTTTGTGTCTTTCAACTGAGCTATCTGGTTTGTATTTAGTCTTGTAGACACACTTAGATGTTAAAGTTGTCTTACTAGGTGGAAGAGAGGTTAAAATCCAAGTATGGTTCTATTCTAGTGCATCAAGTTCATGCTTCATGGTCATTTCCCACTGAGGGTATTGCTTAGCCTATGAAAAATACTTAAGTTCTGGTTTATGCAATACATTTACCAATGAGGCCATATAGTTTTGGGATAAATGTGCCAGATGTGAGGAAAGAAATAAAGGGTAAAGTGTGATAAAATTAAAGCTATGTGAATGAGATGGGGATTGTTCTGGCATAGAGTTGGTGTTTTGATGATTAGCGGACCCGTTGGTGGTTTTTAGACAAACATAGTCATTCAACCAGGCAGGTGGAGCCCTTATCCTTGTAGACTTTCTAATATGTGTTTCAACTCTGTTGGGAGAAGCAGAATGAGGAGATTTGAAGGGATCAAGGGAAGAATCAGCAGGTTGACTTTGTGAGGAAGTAGATGAAGGAGAAGGATAAAGGGATGCGGCATTGTCAGCCTGAGTGAAAGTATGAACATTATGTGTAGGGGAATGTGAGACAGTATCGTGAGGTACATAGCAAGATGAGGATGCATCAGCCCTTGGTGATGCAGGAATAGGAGAAGGAGCTGAATAAGGCAATATAGGAGCTGGGATATCCATTTCAGGTGTGACATTAGGAGTGACTAGGCTATTTTTAAATGAAAAAACATTTTCTTTAAACCAAACATCTCTGCTGTGGAAAATTTTCTTAGTTTGCAAATCAAAGAGTTTATAACCTTTATAGCCAAAAGTGTATCCAAGTAAAACACATTTGTATGTACAAATTTCAAATTTGCCCTTTTCCCCCACATTGGTAGCAAAACATAGGCAACCTATAGTCCTTAGTGTGGAATAATCAGGGACTTGGTTATGAAGAACTTAAATGGACTCTTCCAAGACATATTAGACATAGCTAGCCTATTGATAATGTAAGCTACAGACAACACACATTTACTCTAAAAATTTTGGGGTAAACCTGCATGGAATCTAATAGCTCTTGCAGTATCTAGGAGGTGTCTATGTTTTCTTTCAACAACTCCATTTTGTTGTGGGGTTTTGACTATAGATTTTTGATGTAAAATGCCTTTGGAAGCAAAGAAATCCAAACAGGTTTGAATAAATTTAGAACCATTGTCTGATCTTATCATAAGGATTTTTGTTTTAAATTGAGTTTCAATTATATTGTAAAATTGATGTATAACAGAGAATACTTGTGTTTTGTCTTGTAACATGTGTGTCCAGGTATTCCTGCTGAAATCATCCACAATGGTGAGGAAATATTTGGCATCAGTCACACTAGTAACCCTGTAAGGTCCCCATCAATCCATATGAACAAGTTGAAAAGGGGCTTTTGTAGCAATGGTGCTTGTATTAAATGGCAGTCTATGAAATTTTGCCAATACACATGTCTAACAAAAAAAAACCTCAATGGACAAAAGAGGTTTACATTCTGTAATATGCCGCAATTTAGAAAGAGATGTATGGCTTAATCTAGCATGTAGTACATCCAAGTCAAGAGATCTATATGCTGAATTATTACAAAGAAGAGAATCTTGTTTGGATGGTTTTGCAGAGCTGCGAGACACTTCAAAGACATTTGCTACTGAGATAGAGGCCTTGTCTCTGAGATGAGGGGACTCAAAGGTATAAAGTCCACCAGCCTTTTTACTAACAGCCGCAATCAGCTTAGTTGAAAGGTCCTGAAATACACAGTGAGTGGGGTAAAAGGTTGTACAGCAATAATTGTCTGTTAAAAATTTGACCACTAAATACACAATGAGTGGGGTAAAAGGTTGTGCAGCAATAATTGTTTGTTAAAAATTGGGCCACTGAGAGCAAGTTGTATTTAAAATCTAGCACAAACAAGACATTGTGTAAATTTAGAGTAGATGAAAGTTGTATATCACCCACAAGAGCGACAGCTTTGAGAGAGCCATCAGGTAAAGTCACATGAACAGGCATAGGCGATGAAGTAGTTCTAGAAAACAGGCTGAAATCAAATGTCATGTGGTCACTAGCCCCTGTATCTATAATCCAAGAACCTTGAGCATTTTAAACACAACACAACTAATATAAGAGTGAGAGCTGGTAGCATTCATAACTGCAAAATGAGCAAAAGCACTGGAATCAGTGGACTGCATTGCCACACCCTGCTGTCCTTTAACTAGCCTTATCATTTCCTAAGCTAGAGCTTGTACTAGGTTTGAGTCAATCCTGCAAATAGAAGGGGAGGAACTTGGATGAGTTGTTGTGTTTCTTGAGTACCAAGGCCACATTCAAGGGGAGTATCACGATTTCCTTCAGAATTTGCTAAGTTGGCTACAACTCTCACATTTCTCCTTGCTGGTAGTGTCGTTGGGACCTTGATGCCAATCTGGATAACCTATGACGTTAAAACATTGATCACTGGTATGACCAGATCTTTGATAGTGATCACAGAATCTATTTCCCTTTGCCTTTCTGAAATCCTTCTTACCTCTTGGTCCACTTCTTATAGTAAAAGCATTAGCTGTGGAGTCTCCATCTTCAGCAGAATTTACACGAATCCTCATTATATTTGTTGCTACTTCTTTGTTTGCTGCTATACTTCTAGTCACATTTCTCTTAGTTTCAACTCTTTGAATCGTGGAATAAGGCTCTATTTACATTTGGCAAGGGATCTAGGAGCACTATTTTCCCTCTAATAGCTTCGTAGTTTCCATTCAAATGCATAAAAAAATGCATTAGTCATTGCCTTTCTGCCAACTCCATTGTCATTTTAATAGCTTTGCAAGTATTTGCACAAACACATACAGGTACCTCAGAAACATCATCTAACTCATCCCAAAGCCTTTTTAACTTTGTGTAATAAACGGCCACAGAATCATTTTCTTGATGTAATTCTGAGATCTCTTTTTCCAATTGGTAAAGTAGAGGTCCATTACCCTGACCAAACCAATCAGTGAGTTCCTCCCAAAGTTGTGTAGCAAAATTTGCCTAAAGAAAGGCTTCAGCTAGGTCATTAACCATGGAATTTAACAGCCAACTAACAACCATATTGTCACACCTAATCCATTGATTGCATTGGGGCGAGTTTAGCTCAGGTCTAGCACATCAACCATCAATGAAACCGAGCTTAGTTTTGGTCCTGAGGGCGATTTTCACGGCTCGACTCCACTTCTGAAAATTTGATCCATTTAGTTTCACATTGATGAGTTACATACCTGGGAAATCAGAACTGGACAAATAGAGTGGATCACTGTTGTAACTCTCATGATTCCTCCTCAAAACCGAATCATCTGTCGTAGAACCCTCAGGAGAAGCCATGATCAACCAAAAAAGAATCAAGAACAAGAAAAGAAACAATGATCAGGTATATTTGATCAATCGTGAATGGTTCCTGAATCAATTACATGTAAGCTAGATCACTTGTTGATTCAAAACAATCAATCGAAAATGAAGAAAAAATGTGTGTTCATAGTTGATGAAGCACGATCAATTGATGATACAATCAGTCGATCGAGTAAGAAAGAAAGTTTGGAAGATATGTCTTGATTCAGGATCAAAAGCGTAACCCAGAAGCTGTGATACCATGTAAAGCAAATTGTTCTGGATGGAGCCATTAACATGAGAAAGAGAGGAAGAGAAAAGAAGCTCTACATGATGGTTGTATGAATTGTATTGAACTGAATTGAATACAAAGGAGCTACAGTACTTGCATATATACTGCAACATAACCAACTAACTAATTAGGAGAGTTAGTTATTGACATAGTTTTAGTTATTGACATAGTAAACTAACTCCCTGAAATGTAGCTAGCTAATTCTGTTGCGTCAACTAATTCTAATACTCAACACACTCCCATGTAGTTTTTGTCATCTCAAGTTTTTCATACAATGTTTTATGTGCAAGTAAACAATAATTTTTCTCATTTTATGTTTTCATACTGTTTCTCTGTACAAATCAGTAATAATTTTGTTATTTAATAAGTATGAAATATTTGGCATTTAATGTTTTGATACAGTATTCTATGTGCGCGTTCTATGACCTTGGTAAGTATAGATCGACTCCCAACTTGGTGTATGTCAAGCTTGACCAGGAACTAAGTCTCCACATTATATAGCCAACAATTGGCAATGAATATGATAATGATAATAATAATTAATGAGGTGACATATGGGAGGTGCGCATTCAAATATCCATAAATAGTAGTTGTTAGTTAGTTGCCCTGTCATATGGTACTGTTCTCCCAGCTTCTAGCCAGCAAAGCAAGTGCCCACCTCCATCAAGATTTGAATTCCATGAAGCATAGAATTTTGGTATTCCATTTGTGTCTTACTATCAATTGTTGACGAATTTCAACTTTTGGTTCAAGTTTGACATATCTTGTCCGCAAGTTTCCAAAGTTACATCCTTTCTTTCCTCCATCCCCCCCCCCCCCAAAAACAAAAAGTGAAGAAAGATATAATAAATTTTAAAGCTTATAAAGTTGTGGCTTGAAATTATCTCATAGAGTAAATTCTGTATAATAACATAGAAAGTTGAATTATTTATGAGTAATAAATGATTTTAGAACTGTTTTAAGTTGAGATTAATGACGATTAAGCGATGTTAAATTGAATTTCGAAAACTATTGGATTACCTTATTCAGTGGCCAAATGAAAAGATATCATTGTGTTAATTGTATAAAATTAAATTGTTGTCGTCTTAAATTTTATTTATGGTGAAAAACAAAGAACGAGGGAGAACTTAAAAAAAAAAAAAGGAGGACCACGCAATGAATTGCTATCCGATAATAGAAGGTACTGCATGAGACCTTTTCACCTAAAGGATATTGTGAGACAAATGATTGTAAGTTTACTTTTAATACTTATGAGAGTGACAAATAACTATTTGACATAACCCCAATTGAAGAAAAAGAATTATATATTAATCATTTGTAAATTTAAAAGTTGCCATCAAATGAATTAATATTCACCGTGATGCTTTAAGAAGGTGCCCATAAAAAAAAATGTGACATCTTATCAAATCTTTTGGAGTAATACATTCGCAGTCAAAATTTTATATTTCAATTAAACCTTATTTACTTGAAAAAAGAGGGATAATTAAGAAACACTCATATAAATGTAATGAGGATTAAAGTCAGTCTGAAAATTAGCACAAATTATTTCGTCCACCCGGTTGGACAAATGCTAGGTACGTCCGTGCCTAGGAGTGTGATGCGTATGCTTGGAATCGAACTAAAATGTGATATGTAATATATGCATTTAGCTTAAGTAAATTAACTGTAGTGGAGTGGGTGGAGGCTTGACATTTTGGTTGTTATACTTTGGGTTCAATTCTTGATACCATCATTTGGGTTTTCAAAGTGAGTTCATTTGATTGATTTAAATTATTTCTAAATTTTTAAAATTAATTCATTTGATTAGTTTAAATTATTCCTCTAGAAGGGGTTCCTCCTCTTAAAAGTAGAGAGTTGTTGATTTCAATCTCACCATCAACAAACTGGAGCTTCCTTTTTGTTTTTCTCTTTTTTTTTTTTGAAAGATCTATTTTCTTTCAATTACTAATTTCTTTCCTTTTATTTAAAGATGATTTCTTTTTATTTTTATTTTTTGAAGAAAAAGAGGATTTCCTCTGGTAACAAATCTAGTTTTCCTCTCTCTATTTTTAGTTATAACTACTTTATTCATTAATTATATAGCTAATACTCATTAAGCCTATAACGTGTCGGTCTATGCCTGATTTGCTCACTAAAAATGCCTGTTAGTTAATTAAGGTGCCAGTCAAGTTCTACACTAAAGAGACATTCCAACTCACCAGAATTAAGTGTTAGCTCACTAATATGAACTATCTTAGTTATAATTAACTTCATTGATCAATTAAATAACTAGTTTTCCTTAGGCATATCACACCTTGGCCAAGTCTAGTTTGCATTAAAAGTATTTGTGAGCTCACCAAAGTGCTAGTCAGGCTATTCACTAAAAATGCATTCAAACTCACTAGAATTAGGTGTTAGCTCACTAAAATATACAAACTATTTTGGATTCTATATTTTGACATTTATTTCATTTTATTAGTTTTAAATTATTTCCCTAGAAGTGTCTCCTTCAGTAAAAAGCATAGCACTGTTTGGGATTAAATGCAACATTAGTAAATTGGAGCTTTTTTTTTTTTTTTTGAAGATCTACTTTCTTTTTAATTACTAGTTTATTTCTTTTTTTTTTTAAAGATGATTTCTTTATCCTTTTTTTTGAAGAAAAAGCAATTTCTTTTTCATGTTGGAAGCAAATTTGGTTTACTTCTCTGTATTTTTAGCTATAGCTAACATCATTGATCAATTATATAACTAGTACTCATTAGGCCGCTAACACATTAGTCTATGCCTGGTTTGCTCACTAGAAATATTTTTTAATTAGTTCACTAAAGTATTAGTCAAGTTGCTCACTAAAGATACATCAGACCTCACTAGAATTAGGTGTTAGCCCACTATAACTAACACTATTAAACAATTACATGACTAACATTCATTAGGCTTATCACACCTTGGCTAGGTCTGATTTTCACTAAAAGTATTTGTTACCTGACTAAAATGCTTGTCTGGTTGCTCACTAAAAATACATTCCAATCATTAGAATTAGGTGTTAGCTCACTAAATATATGAACTATCTTTAATCATAGCTAACATCATTGCTCAATTCCATAGCTAGTATTCATTAGGCATATCACACCTTGGCCAGGCCGGTTTTCACTAAAAGTATTTGTGACCTCACTAAAGTACTAGTCAGGTTACTCACTAAAAATGCATCCCAACTCACTAGAATTAGGCGTTAACTCAATAAAACATATGAACTATTTTTAGTTATAAATGACATCATTGATCAATACATAGCTAATATTCATTATGCCTATCGCACCTTGGCCAGGTCTGCTTTACACTAAAGTATTTGTGAGCTCACTAAAGTGCTAGTGAGGTCACGCACTAAAAATCCATCCCAACTTACTAGAATTAGGTGTTAGCTCACTAAAATATATGAACTATTTTAGATTTTATATTTGTAAATTATTTCATTTCATTAGTTCGAATTATTTCCCAGAAGTGTATCTTTCTGTTAAAAATAGTATCATTTGGGTTTAAATCTCACCATTAACAAATTGGAGTTTCCTTTTTTTTTTTTTCAAAACATGATTTTATTTTTTATTTTTTTTGGAAGAAAAAGGTGACTTCTTTTTCATGTTGGAAGTGAACTTGGTTTTCTTCTCCCTATTTTTAGCTATAACTAGCATCATTGATAAATTATATAGCTAATACTTATTAGGAACATATTGGCCTATGCTTGATTTGCTCACTAAAAACATATGTTAGTTCACTAAAGTGTTAGTCGATCAAGTTGCTCACTAAAGATGGATCCCACCTCACTAGAATTAGGTGTTAGCTCACTAAAACATATGACTATCTTTAGCTATAACTGACATTATTAATCAATTACATAACTAATATTCATTAGGCTTATCACACCTTAGTTAGGTCTGGATGGCACTACAAGAATGTGTTACGGACTAAACTGCTAGTTAGATTGCTTACTGAAAATACATCCCAGCTCACTAGAATTAGGTGTTAACTCACTAAAATATATGAGCTATTTTCAGTTATAATCAACATCACTAATCAATTAGCTAATATTTACTAAGTCTATCATACATTGCTCTAGGTTTGGTTTGCTCACTAGTAGTATCTATTAACTTACCAAAGTCTCAAGTTGCTGACTAAAAATTCATCCCAACTCGCTAGAATTAGGTATCAGCTCACTAAAATATACGAACTATTTTATGTTATAACTAACATCATCTGATTAATTGCATAACTAATGTTTACTATGTCTATCAGTTGGGCTAGATTTGGTCTGCTCGCTAAAATATCTGTTAGCTTACTAAAGTATCAATCATGTTGCTCACAAAAATGTGTCTGAGCTCACCGAAGTATCTATCAGTTCACTAAAGTACGTGAAATATTTTTAAATTATCAATTCATCCCAACTCACTAGAATTAAGTGTTATCTCTTTAAAATACATATTAATAAGCATATATTAGTGCGCATTATTGTATATATTAGTAAGCATGATACTTCTAATTTGATAGTACAATAGTGACAATAACAACAAAAATAATCTCTTATTTTATGCATAATTGAGCATTGCTATATATAAACCTAGCGAAAATTGAGCCAATACAAAAATCTGACCTGAACCCGCCTAAAAATTTTGGGTTCTGAGCACGATCTCGCTAGGAACTCAGAATAAACCAAACCCAAAACCTGCAAATTTTTGGGTCAAATTGACCCGAACCCAAACTCGTCGGCTCAATCCGATATTATATCCTTATTGTTTTCTTTAATTTCCTCCTGAACAATAATAGTCTTTATTATAACGAATTGTTTAGAGAGACGTTATACAATTATCGCATCGTTTGCAAATTAGACGATCGTACCAGTTCTTTCCCAAATTCATTCCTATAAAATAATGTCATATGCAACTCATAAACAAAACAATTTTAGAAAATGAGCATGAAGTAACTATTTGGTCTTAAGGAAGTCAATTTAGAATAAGACAAGTGTTAAAAATGAGCAAGTTACACCCTTATATTCTTAGTAAAATAAATACGTCTCATCACCTTTTAGATAATGTTACTCTGTAATAATCTAAAATTTTCATGTTATGATTAATAGATAATTGTAATATCTTGTACGTCTATAATATATTCTTTCGTTTGATTTCATTCTAATTGGTCTTGAACTTGATATTAGTATTAGGCAATGGACCAATTTGTATTCGTGTTAGGATCGATCCACTAATAACGCATACCTGATTAGATAATCGTATGTTAATTAACAAAACATCGAATTATGAAATGGGTTATTAACGGATCGAACTACTCCGAGCCGTTAAGATGTATTAGATGGGCCAACCCATGAATAACCCGATCCATTAGTAATATTTTAATATGCGAGACAACCTATCCAAACGTGATTTATTATCCACCTTTACATGATGTGCATATATCATATTGAAAAGTTTGAATATTTTTGATATTCTTTTGAGAAATTACAATTACAATACTTGTTCATTACATACAGACAATTTTAAGTAATAAATATGCCGAGTTTTGATTTTGATTAAAAAAAAGAAATAATTCATAAAATAACGCTCTAAACCTGTTGGGTTGCCCCAAAACCCATAAAACTGAAATACGTTCGTTTGTATTTTACCCGACTTCGAAGTACACCCGAATCATATTTTATTCAAATCTGAATACACCCGACCCATATTTAATCGGCCCCTGAACTGACATATATATTATATTATATATAGTAATAACCCTTATCGTATATATTAGTGAGCACGTTTTATATATGTAACCTTGTTTGATTATGAAAAAGTTTTAGTGGTGTATAATTTTATGTTACATAATTTATGAATACAAAACATTACTTATTTCTATTAAAATATCTATTTATAATTTTTTTTGCATTATTAAAAACAAAATTGATAATATGCAAAGAGAGACAAATAAAAAGGGAAAATTAATTTTCTCAAAAAAGCGGAAGTAATAATCACCAAAAAAATTTGTTTTTATCATCTATGGTACTAGCAGGAATCAAACACCAGTCATAATAGTAAATGCAAAGTTGTGACTTCGCCCCAGCTGCTGCAACACACCTCCTGCCATGTGTCATTTGTGCAACAAAATTTACTTATCTGGAAGTTTCCCCAAGATTGGGCATACAACGTAACCATACTCGCATGCCAAGTTGTTTGTTATGACGACTGGAAAATTGGAGGTAGAAAACTCCAAGTTGAGTTAGAGGAAAGACACAAGACATTAAAGGCAGAAAACCTGCCATTTCCTCGCCAGACACCTGCCTTGCTGGCTATAATAAATTTCTCTTTTTCCTCCTAGTAGATATTAATTATAATATTAATATTAGTAAGTGGTTAACTATTTATTATTCCAAAGCGCGCCTTCAATTAAAAGTTCGTTGGGGTAGTTGCATCCCCCCTCCCGTCTTCCTTCCTTTTCCTTTCCCACGTTATACTTACTTGTTCGTTGGCCTATTTCACATCTTCCTACACACTCCCCTCCTCATTTCTTCCCCTTTAAATTCTTCCTCTCCATCATCCCCTCCGCTCCCAACTCAACCACTTAACCACAACTCTCTTCGATTTCTCTATCTCTCTCTCTTCAATCCCCCCCCCCCCAAAACAAAAAGAAATCCTCCCAAAATTAATTCTTAGAAATTGTGCCAGAATATGACAAGCCAAGAAAATATGCAGACTCAAAACCAGAACCAGAAGCAGGAACGAATTGTCGTGGGCAGTATCAATAATCTCCCTAATTTCAAATCGTCGGTGCGATTGAAGTATGTGAAGCTAGGGTACCACTACTTGATCTCAAATGCCTTGTTCTTGATATTAGTACCTCTAACCCTTGCAACCCTAAGCAGTTTCCGAATCTCAACCCACTCCGTCCAGGACCTAGTCCAGGTATCCATGGACATCGTCAAGTACAATTTCTTGACGGTCTTCCTATGCACGGCCTTGTTAGTCTTCCTAGGCACGCTCTACTTCATGAGCCGGCCTCGGAAGGTCTACCTTGTCAACTTTGCTTGCCACAAGCCTGAACCATCCACCAAGGTCTCCAGGGAGCTCTTCATGGACCGGACGGCCAACATAGGGATTTTCTCCCAAGAGAACGTGGATTTTCAAAAGAAGATCCTAGAGAGGTCGGGTTTGGGCCAAGATACGTACTTCCCTGAGGCCCTAATCCGGGTCCCTCCAAACCCATGCATGGCGGAGGCTCGAAGAGAGGCTGAGACCGTCATGTTTGGAGCCATAGATGAGTTGTTGGCTAAGACAAAGGTCAAGGCCAAGGATATTGGGATTTTGATTGTGAATTGCAGTTTGTTTAATCCGACTCCTTCTTTGTCAGCCATGATAGTTAACCATTACAAGCTTAGAGGGAATATCTTGAGCTACAACCTTGGTGGCATGGGTTGTAGTGCTGGCCTCATTTCCATTGATCTTGCCAAGGAGCTCTTGCAGGTAATTATTGTTTGTTTATTTCTGATATAATTTCTAGTGAGAAATATTCAGTTTTTTTTTTGGGTTTTTTAAAGGTACTTCTAAGTTGATGTGAATAGAATTAAAATAATGAGTTTTAAAACAAAATTATGACTTAGCCCTATTCTTGTCGTTGGTAAATCCAAATTTACCAACTTCAACCAGCCTTAAATCACATCAACCCACTTCACGAACTTTAATAAAACAAATACTAACTTCAACCAACTTCAACGTACTTAAACCTACTTCAACCCACTTCAATCCATTTCAACCTACTTCAACCAACTTAAACCCACTTAAACAAAAAAATACTCACTTTAACCTACTTCAACCCACTTCTATCAATCTCAACTAACTTTATTCATTTATCAACCCATATTTTGTAACGAAAAGATCAGGCTTACACATTCTTTCTAGCTAGCTAGCTCCTATTATATGGAAATCATTGATTTGGTGCCTTGTCTAACTATTAAAGACATCATTTAGATTAAATTCCTGTTTAGATATTACATAAATGATATGCATATATATGGTTTTCCTGGGTTAGTTGGGACTTAAATATGCGTCCTTGAGGAACTGAATACTGACTGTCAAATGGTTTGGTGGTTGAGGGGTTTTTTTTCAGAGTTAAAATGGACTAGTGCGGAAGTACTAAAAAATAAATTTACGAGTGGACTACCTTATGATTTGTTAAACTGTTATTTTTTTTCTTTTTTTGTTTGGGGGGGAGGGGGATGTTCTGATTTCTTAGTATGAATGAATAATAAATAACAACAAAGCTAGATAACATATAATCCAGCTAAACTAGTTAAGAAAACTAGCGCAATCCGCAAGTTAGGTTTGTTCGGTTATAAATGTTCTAACTCTTGTAGGACACAAATAATTCTTTCTTTTTTATATTTCGTTTCCCTACGAAATTAGCATAACTTTCCTTAAGATTATTCACATATTGCCCACAAATTTGGTTGGCATACAAAATTAATCTATATAAAATTATTTTAAATTTAGACATGATTTTGATCTACAAGAATGTAACTTGATTGGAACTTAATTCGCTTTCCTGATGGGTGCTCCTTATAATGTCAATTGACAGTAGAACTAAGTGTAGAAAAACTTAACCGAAAATTCACTGCTGAACCTAGCATCAAATGACTCATTTATCAAGTTTAATTAATCGTGTATAAAAATTTTGTCGATAATGTTGTCTCACATGCATGCAGGTACATTCCAACACTTATGCTTTGGTAGTAAGCACAGAGAACATAACACAAAACTGGTACTGGGGAAATGATAGGTCCATGCTCTTATCAAATTGCCTCTTTAGGATGGGTGGTGCAGCCATCCTCCTCTCAAACCGGCCATCGGATCGTTTCCGATCAAAGTACCAGCTCATCCACACCGTCCGTACTCACAAGGGTGCTGAAGACAAGAGCTACAATTGTGTGTACCAAAGGGAAGATGATAATAGGAAAATTGGTGTTTCGCTCTCTAAAGA
Source organism: Carnegiea gigantea (assembly GCA_029747015.1). Classification (NCBI taxonomy): domain Eukaryota; kingdom Viridiplantae; phylum Streptophyta; class Magnoliopsida; order Caryophyllales; family Cactaceae; genus Carnegiea; species Carnegiea gigantea. The sequence continues at coordinate 337,378 of JAKOGI010000682.1, forward strand.
GCTTATGGCTGTGGCCGGGGAAGCCCTAAAGGCTAATATTACCACCCTTGGACCAATAGTCCTTCCTATGTCGGAACAGTTGTTATTCTTTGTTACGTTGGTCGCTAGGAAAGTCTTTAAGATGAAGATCAAGCCATACATACCCGATTTTAAGTTGGCTTTTGAGCACTTCTGCATTCATGCTGGTGGAAGAGCCGTCTTGGATGAGCTCGAGAAGAATCTCGAGCTCACCCAATGGCACATGGAGCCATCCAGGATGACTCTTTATAGGTTTGGAAACACATCTAGTAGCTCGCTATGGTATGAATTGGCCTACACCGAGGCCAAGGGTCGGATTAAGAGAGGCCATCGGACATGGCAAATCGCTTTTGGATCCGGTTTCAAATGTAACAGTGCAGTTTGGCGCGCATTGAGGACAATCAACCCAGCTAAGGAGAAGAATCCTTGGATGGATGAGATTGATAAATTTCCAGTCGATGTACCTAAAGTCACACCCATTATTTCCTAATCTCCTTCATAATTCTTCTTCCCTTTCATGCATATATATATATATATATATATATATATATATATATATATATATATATATATATATATATGTATGTAATTAAACATGCGATTTTACTTTACAACAAGCAAGGATAGAATTTAGGAGGTTCAGCAATATATATATGTATTGATTATTGTGGTCAAGTGTGCACACATAGAAGAAAATGCATGATTCTTAGATTTTTTTTTTTTTTTGGGGGGCCCTTTTTTTGAACCACTTTGAATGTAAGTACCTTTGTGAAAAGTTCTCGTTCTCAAGATTTCTTTGTTTCTATATATTCCCCATTCTACTTGGTTTGCACATAAATTTTCCTTCGTGCAACGTCGCTATATATCTCTCTTGTAGATTAAAGAAATCACCACTTTAATGTTTCATACAATTGAACTCGAAGATGCTTGAAGACGCAGGATGCTCATTCGAGTTCTAGCAATTCATGAACTCGAGTTACTAATCTCTAAACTTAACAAAATTGATCCGAACTGACATGCAACAGTTAATTTGAAGTGGATCCGAAATAGGAAATGACCTAACCTAAATATTTTCAACCAACTTAAAGTTATACTTTTTTGCAAGATAAGCTTACTTGACCATATATCAACTGATCTGAAATTAACTCGAACAAAAAATGACCCAATCCAAAATCAAAATCGAAGCAGAAGCGAATTTTGTTGACCCAAAGTGAAGCTAACCGACCCAAAATTGAACCAAATGATCCATTTGCCAACTCTCATGGACTCAAATTCTGGCACATGTTCCCTTTTTAGATGCTTGAAGATGCAGGATGCTCATCCAAGTACATTCGAACGCTTCCTCAATCCTTATCACCAGTTTATCAAGACGCTGGATCATCGGCATACTTTTCTTCTTTCCTTTTTAGTTAGCATTAATTGCTTGTATTCAGATGTCAATATTGAGAAAAACTTCATAATTTCTGCCATGATTGTTTCTTTTAGAAGGCTTTTGATACTGCGTTATGGTTCATATAGTGTACATTCGCAAACTAATGGGTATTCGATTTAATAAATATATATAAATTCAAGTGTTGTGTTTCTCATATTTTTAGATCAATTTAATCAATTGTTAACTATTATTTTAAAATATATTGGATAAATTGGTTATTTTAGGTGGTCTATAACATTGTTAATGACAAACGAATACTGCTATTATTATCTTCATTAATTGTACCATTTAACAGTGAAAAATGTTAGTCGGTTAAACTTCACTGAAAAATTAACAACGAACCAAATCCGTTGTTAATGATCGAGACTTTAAATTTTTATATTTGTAATTTTAAAATTTACAACGCCTAATTTAACCGTCAATAATGTGCTGCTTGCCATTATTTAATCAATTAGTAATGAGGAATTCGGTCATTACTTCTAATAACAATGAAATTTTTTAAGTTTTCGTTAAAATCGTTAATGATAGGCCCTATAACAATGAATAATGACCAACATTTTTCTGATATTTATAACATTTAACGATAATAAGTTAAGCTTTGTAACAACCAATTTGTTCGCCATTAAAAAATTCTTTTCCAGTAGATAAAGGAAATCAATGTTGACTAGTAAATATAATAAATTGAATTAGGAGGTTGGGGTAAATATTTTTCATCCCCTGGACTTTTTAATTATTTTTTTTGTTTTACCTCTCTTCACATTGGGATCAAAATATAATAAATTTTCAAAATTACAAAAATACTCTTCATGTTTCTGAAATTGGCTTGGTTAGTTACTGGCATGACAAAATCATACTGGGAGGAGACTAATTGGCGGTCTTTAACAATAACGATATTGGGGTTTCCTTGCTCAAACATGATTCGATTTTAGGCAATTGAAAAAAAGAAGGTGAGAGAGAAATTTATCCTGCAAGGTGAATAAAGTTGAAGTTGCGCTATCGGTGTTGTTGAGAAGCTCGCAGGACTATGGCGACCATAGTGGTGGTCTCGGTGATCACTGTTATGGCTACTATTGGCCACATCAGTCAGATCAAAGGATTAGAGAATAAAGTCAGGGCTAAATTAAGTTTCGAAATGGTAGAGGAGAGAGAGTAGGCTATAGACATGAAGGCATTTTGTAATTTTAGGAGTTTATAATACTTTAACGTACAAAGAAACGGGTAAATTAAAATATCTCCAAATAAATCACAACCAAGCACTTGGAGCTTAAATCAAAACCAGACATTGTTTGATATGCTGAAATTCCTATGGTTACTTTGTGCCGCAAAAAGCCTGATATGTAAGCGCATAGCACCATTGCAATTAGTATATGCCACTGGATACCCGTAATCGATTTTAATTAGGTGGGATAACCCTCCTGTTTTCAATACGTGTAGAAAGTTATCATTTGACTTCGTCATTAGATACACGTAGCTTATATGTGACGTCAATATATAAGACATGCACGCATACACATGTATATACATAGCTCTTTATACAGGAAAAAAAAAAAGGAGGAAATACATGTACAGATCATACGATATGAATATAAATAAAGGTGGTTTTATATAATTCCTTCTTTCCTCCAAGCATATTTGGAAATTGAACAGAGAAGATGGATGAGTAATTAATACTTTCATTAGCCCATTTTTGGCATGCTCGTTGTCAACAAGAAGATGGTCAGATGTTTTTGGTAACACGATGACATTATTCCTTCGAGCCAAACATGGTATCTAGAGCTAAAAGCATGCATATTTCGGAATTAATTACTTCCTTTCAAAATAGAAATTTAAATTGAGAGGAAAAACGAAAAATAAATTTGGTGTGAATACTGAATATGCCAACGAAAGTAATTTATGCTTCAAAAAATGCAATAATTAAATTAACCACTTCCCAAAAGACTGTTAATTGTGAAGCAAAGGCCGCATATTTTATATGTAAATTTAAACGATTACAATTTACAAATAGGGTATTACATATAAGTGCTTAGTTTGCAAATTTAAATGAGATGATCCAGTAAAATACTGCTAATTTACTATTTACATTCTTAATCATACTTGGCCTGCTTACATACAGGTGTATTGGTTTAAAAATGACTATGTCTAAACTCTCTTAATTAATTGATGATATAACAACATCAATATATAATATCTGACTTGGTAGGGTAGGTTAAGACCACAACCATATTAATGACGTAAGTTGTTTTCCATTTGTTTTAATCTTTATTAGTATACCAATAAATTACAAGCCAATTACAATATGAAAAATGTAACCACGATTTTTTTGGTGGGGTGTGTGCTTAATTAATTGGATCGTATTAGGGAGATGATGGACCATTAAATAGTTCGTGGGACAATGATCTTTAAGCCTAGGGAAAACGAGTTTAAAATGCATGCTCCAGATTTAGGTCTAGAACCTTCTTCTTTTAATTTGTTGGGTGGGGGTTGAAACCATGTGAAATAGACAAAATAGGCATGTTGTGGAATATAAATTCACACTGAAATTCTTCACGAACAAACTTTTATTTAATGTTAAAATTCAAGCTCTACATACATTAGGTTTTGTGTTTAATTTTTTTCTCCCTATAATTTTGTACCAATCTTTATGCTTCCTTTAAATAGGGATGACAATGGATTGGATCTGGATCAGATCTATTTAGATCCAGATTCATTCTAATTTTCTGTGCCTAAATTCAGATCCAATTTAGACCTATTAGATCTTAAAAGTTAAGACCCATTCCTAGACCCATTGGGTCTATGGATCTCAAACGGATCCTAAAGGAATTCATAATCTTACAAAAGTATGTTAGGAGTTTAAAACATATAGTAACCATTCAAGAAACACAATAACACAATTTTTAATAAAGACAATAGTAAAAAATGAGATATAAGATAATAATAACTTTAATGTGCCTAATAGTGGAAAGTGACAACTATAATAGACTCTGATACAACCAATTAAGTTTCTTCAAAATCATATTCCACCAACCAAAATATCAAAAATAAGCTCCATGATAGTTCATAAATCCATAGAACCTATCAATAGTCAAGTAAGACTTTGCATCTTGTGAGTTAGAAATATTAGAACCCATCAATGTCAATCCAAAGCTCTAAGGCCCTGTTCTTTTCGTTGGTAAATCCAAATTTACCAACTTCAACCAACTTCAACCCATATTAACCCACTTCAATGCACTTTGTGAACTTCAATAAAAAAATACCAACTTCAACCAGCTTGAACCCAGTTTAACCAATTTCAACCAACTTTCTACTATTTAAACCAACTTCTACCCATCGTACCCACAAAAAAAAAAAAAAAAATTCAACTAACTTTAATCAACTTCAACCCACTTCAACCTATTTCAACCAACTTTAATCTACTTCAACCTATTTCAACAAAAAAAATACCTACTTCAACCTACTTCTATTAATCTCAACCAACTTCACCTATTTACCAATCCATATTTTCCAACGAAAAGAATAGGTCCTAAGTCACAAAATGTCAAAATTAGTGAAAGATTCTTTCATTTAGTTAAAATAAGCCCAGATATAAATTTTAAACTCGAAATTCTTTCATTTAGTTAACATGTATCTCTTCTACGATAATTTAATTAATATTTTTTACTACTGAAATAATTCAGTTGACGTTTTTCGCTAGTAAATAACATCAATGGTTTAAATAAAAAATTATTCATCTGATAAGAAAGATTTTAAAAAAACTTAAATATGAATTTTGAGCTCCAAATTATTTCATTTAGTTGACATTTGTCTCCACTTGAATACATTTTGGAGTCAAAATTCATATTCTAGCTTCTTTTAATATTTGTTATCAGATAGTCAAGTTTTGATCTAAATTGTTGAAGTTAAATTTTACTACTAAATTTCAAAATACCTCAAAAAGTTATTTATTTTAATTTTATTTATTATACAATAGTATTATTATCATTTAATACTACTAATGGGTGTATGAAATTTGATGGACAAGATTGGATACTTATTCATTGAGTACACATGTTCATCCCCAGAAATGAAGACTAATAATGCACGAAGCACCATGTGCAAGCACAAAGAGAGAGGAAGTAGTTTAAAAGAATTGCTTGTTGGATTTTTGGGTTATAAGAGTAATGGATCCAATCGTCTAAAGCATAATCTTTAGACTCTTTAAGATCCACATCATTTTTAAGATCCATTGTATTTAAAAATAATGTGTCTAGACTCATGCAAATAGGGCTGAGCTAATGGATCTGAATTGGATCCAAGATCCATTGCCACCCCTACCTATAAAGGGACGGAGAGGAGGAGGGGGGTGTATGGGATGGAGGAGCACATCTGAAAATGAGATGCTTTGTCTGGGGGCAAGACAAACGTGGAGCAGATGAGATTGAAAACAAAAAAGAATAATGTTGTACTCCTATTTTATATTTATTGTCAAAAATATTATTTTTTTAATCCCACAATATTATCAAATTTTACTTTTCTAGGAACTTGCCATTGTTTTTCATTTGTTTGAAATTCATTTCAATAAAATAAAATACATTAATACTTATTTTTACATACTTTCTTAAATTGACTATGACTATGAAATCGAGGAAGTATATAGTTTTATACCTTATTTGCTTAATTGCCAATATTATTTAATTAAAGGGGATAAAAGGAAATTTTTTCTGTAGTCTTTCCCCTTTTTTCCCTTCTTCATTTATTTTCGATGACACAATACTATGCTTTTCTTAAAATAGATATAGGTATTAAATAGTATGAATGGTTAAATACTTTGAATCTATAAATGATGTGTTTAATAGATTGTTGTTTTAATTTTCTATTGTAATATCTATAAAAGGTGCAAAATCCATGGCTCATCATCCCTTTAGTCCTTTTTTTTTAAGGGTTGATAAGCCAACTAATCTACTGAATCTCTATTTCAAGACAATTTAGTGAGTCACAACAGACCAAAGGGAGGAAAAAAGTCAAACTTTAGGACTAATAACCTATCCACAATTTCCTTACACAAGGGAGAAAATTGGTGTCCACCAGGGTCAAACCCAGTGGAAGGAGGCGGTCGATGGCGATGATGGCTACTTAGACAAACACCTCCTTGGCATCATCTTTATAGAAGTTGTCCTGATGCTTTAGGACAATATTGCAAAACTATATATATATATATATATAGATATAATATATATATATATATATATATTATATATATATATATATATATATATATATATATTTATATACACTACAAGAATCCGGTCCACTTGAGACCGGAAATTGGAGACCGAAATAAAAATCGGTCTCCAATTAAGTTTGGAGACCGAAATCAGAGACCGAAATATGTGGTATCAAATTACTTTCAATTTGGAGACCGAAAATCACTGTGCGGTCTCCACTTGAGACCAACATAATTTTCGGTCTCCGATTTTGGAGACCGAAACATTATGCGGTCTCACTTAGAGACCAAAACAATATTCGGTCTCAGAAGTTGGAGACCAACACAAATGTCGGTCTCAATTTTGAAATCTTTGGAGACCGAATTCATCGCCGGTCTCCGATTTCGAGACGGAAATGCTGACCCGGTTTCAATTAGAGACCAACAGTATTTCGGTCTCCAAAATGGTGTAGGAGTCCAGAAGTATTTGGGCATTTCAGAGACCGAAATACCGTATTTGGTGTCAAAAAGTAATTACTTCAGAGACCGAAATTTTGATTCGGTCTCCATTTGAGACCAATTACATGTTCGGTCTCCAACCACATATACATTTTTAATTTTCCGCTTTAATTTTAGAGACCAAGATAACCTTCGGTCTCCACTACCCCAGTATACTGTTCATCCCTGTTTTGGAGACCGAAATCCAAATTTGGTCTCCATTAGAGACGAAACTAGCTTTTGGACTCTGATTTAGAGATCGTTTGCTTGTTTCGGTCTCCAATTGAGACCAGAAGTGCTCAGTCTCTAGCTTCGGGAGATAATCAGAACGAGGTCTGTAGCTCCCGTCGCGCTCACTCACTCAAACGCCCCCATTCCTCCATCTTCCCGCCCTCTTCTTCCTGCTCTCTGGTGTCTGCCATCTCCCTCACTCCACCGTCGCGCTCACTCACCTTCAAGCTTCCAGTCAGTCACTTCCTTCCGCCTTCAGCTGCTCCGTCTTCGTCGACGCACCGGCAATCAATTTGGTATGACTCCCATATCTGAAATTTGCCGCATTGGTGTAGCCGATTTGAGGAATCTAGGGTTGGTTTGTGCGTTTCTTTGATTCCCCCTCCCTCTGACTTGCTTCATGTGTGGTGGATTGCCCTCATTTGGCTCCCATTCGTGGGAAATGTTGCATTTGGTCACTGAGTTTCAATTGCACGCCAGGTGCTTGGTAAAATGCCTCAGTTGTGTTTGAGATGATTCTAAAGGGGCTGAACTCTCTATTTGTGAATCCGCTTTCTTATTTTTACTATTCATATGTACAAAAATACAGAGTTATGTTTTGAGTAGGTCACTTGGTGTTAGGATCACATAGACATTGAGTGTGATATTAAGAATGTTGGATGCAAAACAGATTAATGTGCTTATTACTTGGCCGGATATCCAAGATTGTAAGGAGGGAACTGGTTTGGTAGTTTGCCTCCTAGAGAAACGCTAAAAGCCTTGGTCGAGGTCAGCGGGCTTTGGAAGTATGGTCTGCCTGATAAGGGAAAGAATTAGAGAGTCTAGGGAATCTTCTCTAGTTTTTTGAATACAAAAAAGGAATACGCCCCACCAAAGAAATGATTGGGAGAGAGTTACTCATTGTATTATTTTCTTATAAGAGAGTGCTTTATCATTCCTATTAGAGAATGTCTTTCACTACTGCACTATAGTTTTTGTTTCAGTTTGGTTATCGCTGTCAAGTCTGCACTCTTTTTGTATATTTTCTTTCAATGTTTCCTTATATTTTTCAGTATGTTTAGCAAGTGGGTGTTAACATAACGGTATGCCTATTTTCTGCACTGGCTCATCTCTAAATTTGCTTGAGTGACAATGACGAAAGAGTAATTGTCTTCCTTTGTTCAGCTTCTTGATATCTGAAGAAAACTACAGGAAATCATCCTTGCAGCGTTGAAAAGTAACGGACAACTTGGAATACTCAGCCGTGGTTAGGGAGACCTTGGTGTTTATGAGTATCTTCAGGCTGGTTTGCTTTCCCTTAATTTCTGATCCATATAATCTGGTTCCTTTTTTAATTTACAGTATTGCTTTTCCACTTATCACTATATCTAGTAGACAAAGTACATAAGCCCTAGGGAGAGAGCTCGGGGTTTTACCATCTACAACGTTTACTGCCTTCAATGCTTAGGGAATAGAGAGTGTTGTGGTATCAATATTGATAAACAAAAGTTTATATGGGCGGTTTTTTCCTTTTTATCTTACATAATGTGGCTGCAAGCCAGATTATTACCAAATTGCTTGGCACTATCACATCAAAAAATAAGTTGTGAGGGTCAAGCATAGAGTATTGTATGGTATATAACAATATGCTTTCCTCACAGCAGATTGTTTCGTCGTTTTGGAAGAACTATATAATTTAGTGACCAGTACCATTTGCTCATAATAATAAACAAAAAAAACCTGAGTAAACATATAATACATAATTTTGGTGACCACACACACACACACACACACACACACACACACATATATATATGTATATATATATACACACACACATTCATGCATATACACATAAATATATATATATATATATATATATATATATATATATATATATATATATATATATATATATATATATATATATATATATATATATATATAAAATATATATATATATATATATATATATATATATATATATATATATATATATATATATATATATATATATATATATATATATATATATATATATATATATATATATACACACATATATGAATGTATATATATATATATATATACGTACGTATGTATGGGTAAACATACATATATATAAACATATATATATAGACATATATATATATATATATATATATATATATATATATATATATATATATATATATATATAATATACATATATATATATATATATATATATATATATATATATATATATATATATATATATAGTATATATATATATATATATATATATATATATATATATATATATATATATATACACGTACACACATATATATACACACCCATGTGTATGTATATACATATGTATATGTATATACATATATGCATATGCATATACACATATATACACATATACGCACATATATACATAGATATATATATATACACACACACACAGACACATATACGCACATATATCTACGCACACATAAATATTTATATGTATGTGTATGTTTGCATGTATGTATGTATATGTATGTATGTATGCATGTATAGCTATATACGTACCAGCGTTAACGTTCGTACATATTCATATATGCATGCATGTACACATGTATGTATGTACATATGATTATGTATGTACGTAATTATGATTTGCCAGTACTATGTGTACAGTTCGTCAAGGGAGAATGGATCGAAGTCGGTTGTGGATGTACAACAGACTAGAGGGGAAGTATCTAAGCAAGACATTCGTTCAGAAAGTGGATGAGTTCATCAGTTTTGCTTGTGCGCAAGAAGAGTTTCAGAGGTGCCAAAAACTCAAGTGCCCCTGTGTGAAGTGCCGCAATGTACCGTACCTTGATGTGGACACAATCAAATTACATTTGTACCAGCGAGGGTTTCGTCCACACTACTATAGGTGGGTGCTTCACGGTGAGACATTCCTGGAAGATGATGCAGCTGCAACTTCCTCATCCAATTCACAAGTGACACCCAACCCTATGAGGGATATGGTGATGGATGCGTACGCACCTGTGGCATCTGCATTAGTGCAATATCCCTCGTATAATGGGGAGCATGAACCAAATGACGATGCGAAGAAGTTTCTTGAACTAATCCAGGCAGCGGAGAGACCATTGTACGAGGGATGTGGAATGTCACTGCTTAAAGCTGTTGCGCGGCTTGCAAATCTGAAATGTGAATATGATCTCCCCCATCGCGCGGTCGATGGTATTGTATCCTTCATAAAGGATATATGCCCAAATAACAACGACATGGTCGGTAATTACTACGAAGTGAAGAAGTTGCTTGCGGGTCTTCAACTTCCACATCAAAAAATAGATGTATGCCCCAATGGTTGCATGTTATTCTGGAAGGGGGCAGAGGGGCTCGATAGATGCTCTTTTTGTGATGAAGGTAGGTACTTGAGGACCAGCAAACAAGGGAGACAAATCCCGAGAAAGCATCTAATATATTTTCCCATCGGACCACGACTACAACGACTTTATGCAACGAAGAAAACTGCTGAGAGTATGCGGTGGCACCATGAGCACAAGCGGCCTCCTGGGGTCATGGCACACCCATCCGATAGTGAGGCGTGGAAACATCTAGACGTTTCCTACCCTTCATTTGGCGCCGAACCTCGTAATGTGAGGCTAGGGTTGTGCACTGATGGCTTCTCTCCGTTTGGTCATTATGGTCAAACATATTCATGCTGGCCAGTGATTGTGATCCCTTATAATTTGCCCCCATGGATGTGCAAGAAAAGACAGTTCAAGTTCATTGCTCTTCTCATTCCCGGTCTGAAGAATCCAAAAGGAAATATTGACATATATATGCTACCTCTTATTCAAGAACTGAAGCAACTGTGGAATGAAGGAACACCAATATATGACGTCTCCTTAAAGCAGAATTTCGTAATGAAGGTTGCATTCTATGGACTGTGAGTGACTTCTCTGCGTATGGCATGCTTTCTGGCTGGACGACTGCCGGAAGGTTAGCATGCCCCTACTGTATGGAACACACAAAAGCATTCAGGCTAGCCCATGGGAAGAAGCAATCGTGGTTTGACTGTCATCGTCAATTTCTCCCACCAGATCATAAATTCTGGCGTAACAAATCTGCATTTTACAAAAACAAGGAGGACCATTTTGAACCTCCTCCTATGCTTACCGGGGAGCAGGCTTGGATTCGTGTCTCTTCCCTCCCGACGGCAACAGATCATAAGGGAAAAGTGGATGGGTATGGACAGTCACACAATTGGAGCAGACGTAGCATATTTTGGGAACTACCTTACTGGAGCAAGTTGTTAATACGCCACAACCTTTATGTCATGCACATTGAGAAAAATGTGTTCGAGCAAATAATTAACACGGTGTTGAATGTGAAGGATAAAACAAAAGATGACATCAGCGCGAGGGAGGACATGCGTACCCATTGTAAACGTAGGAGACTTAATGTTCATGTTATTGCCGATGGCGACGGACGCCGGCGAGAAGTTATGCCACAAGCTCCATATGTTTTGAAGAGGGAGTACAGAAAGGTGGTGTGTGACTGGATCCGTAAAGTGAAATTCGCAGATGGTTACGCCTCGAACTTGAGTAGGTGTGTGGACATGAGGAACACTTCACTGCATAACATGAAAAGCCATGATTGTCATGTTTTTATGCAGCGATTGTTGCCTCTGGCTTTCAGAGACCTCTTACCCACCAATGTCTGGAATGTGCTAACTGAGCTAAACCAGTTCTTTCGAGATTTGTGTTCGTCGAAGTTGCATGCTGATGACGTAGTTCGTTTGGAGAATAACATTGCAGAAATTTTGTGCAAGTTGGAACGAGTTTTCCCCCCTTCTTTCTTCAACGTAATGGAGCATCTACCTGTCCACTTGCCTACGGAACTAAAACTTGGTGGGCCGGTTCAATAGCGATGGATGTATGACAACGAAAGGTATGACAAAGCTCACAGAAATCGTGTCAGCGGAATGTACGTACAGAAATAACGTTTGGGTGGGTTGTGTTACAGGTTTCTTCATCACTTGAAGGGAAAAGTAGGCAACAAAGCACGTGTTGAGCCTTCAATTTGCTATGCATACTTAATGGAAGAGATAACGAACTTCATTACGAACTACTTCGACGACAGTGTTGATGTTAGGGCACAAGATTTGCCGAGAAATGTGATGAAGATTGACAAAGACAAATTCGATGCCAACCTCCCGGACATTTTCTCTCGTAACGTTGGATTTGCCCCGAATGAGGGGAGCGTGTGCTTCTTGGATCATTTGGATCATCGGTTAGTGCACGCATATGTCTTATCCAATTGTGGATTGTTAGGAGAATATGAACGGTAAGTTTATGTACTCCTTAGGGAGGGAAATGGTACATACCTTAAACAGGACCATATGATTCTGTGCATTCGTTGTGTAGGATGTTCGAGCAGGAGATGATCCACCAAAACCCTCGAGTTCGGGTCGAGAATGTGTGGGGAAATTATGAAGAAAAATTTCTTGAATGGTTCAAAGTGAACGTATGTTTTAGCACAATGTGTTTCGCTTACATCGGTTGATGTATTTGTATTCTTTTGCGAGACTGATAACATCTTTGAGCAATTGTTGTTACGACGTCCATGCAGGTGTTACAACGTTGACGACGACATCCTAAAAGCACTTGCCTATGGCCCTAAAAGGCATGTTCGTCGTTGGGATCATTACTATGTCAACGGCTTTAACTTCCACACATACGAATATGGGAAAAACAAGGCCACAATGAATTATGGCATTTGCATCAAAGGAACGGATGGAAGGCAATATTATGGCGTTCTACAAGATGTTATCGAGTTGCACTATGTTGGGGATATTCGTTCGTATAAGATGATATTGTTTAAGTGTGATTGGTATGACTGCATTAACGGTGTTGTTGTCCACGACACGTACAAATTGGTTGATGTCAATCACACAAAGAGATATCCCAAGTACAATCCATTTGTCCTTGCCAGTCAGGTCACCCAAGTTTGCTTCATGCCTTATCCTATGAAGGACAACACTAAAAAGGATTGGTGGGCAGTGGTCAGAATGAAAGCGAGACCTGTAGTTGATGCCCCCGAAGAGGATGCACCATTCCAAGTGGATGAAAACGACAACCCGCCTAATCTAGCAGATGTTGATGTGCACGAAGATGTTCCCATCGCAGAAGAAGAGGAGAATGAAACGAATGACACTGATGATGAGGAGGTTGACGTCGTCGACGATGGCTCTGAAGCTGCATCGCTGGACGGGTTACTGGATGAAGACGATGATACCGTCGATGACGATGATGGGGACGACTTCACCGAATCAATGTTCCTGTAGAGCAATTCGATGTGATGAAGACGCAGTTTGCGTCTTCATAACATGGACCTTGTGTTACGTACGTCAAATGTGTTTAAACTGTAAAGGCATCTTGTACTACTATATGTTATGTTGTGTATGTAACATGCATTCATACCAGATTGCGTATTAGTTGTTCCCATACTGTATTCATGCATTTTGTCAGCTGCAAAACACAATATCGTACATTGCTAAGATTATACTATTTAATGTTGTTTGGCATACAGTTTTCAAATTTAAATGCATGCACTTCTCTAATTGATTTCCATGACATGGTGTAGGAGTAGGTCAGCATGGACGGGTCGAGCAGAGCCATTACCCAGTACGACTCCCAGGAGACGTAGCCTCCGGAGTTCCCGTTGGAGGGCTCTAGCGCCACATTCACACGGGTCCGACTTGTGCCTAACACCGACAAGTGGTAAGCGTCAGTAACTTTCACAATTCATAAGCCTGAGACGTCATACGATTTCCTTTAATTTGTGGGCAATGTTGTATCGTAGGTTTGATGATCGAGATGTCGCACGAGCCATCTCCGAGACCATTCGTACCTACTACAAGGATGCTTTCACATGTTGGCGGGACGCCCCTGCGGAGCACAAGCGGTTTTGGTGGAATTGTTTTAAGGTATGGGTTGTACACTTTGCAATATATGTATAATGATTTTGTTTCCCCCTTTTTGTCGAATGTCAATCCAAATTCTCTGGATGTGTGATTCGTTGAGAGGTGTACTTGGTTTACGCCGGGCGTGTGGCCCGCTGAGCATGGAGGTGTATGTTGTTTATCTATTAATTGCAGGGAGGTAATGTAGGGCTTTTTGCCAGGGTAATGGTCAACTTCAAGGCGGAACCCTGTCCGTTTCTTTCGAGGGATACATATGAATATGCATATTTATGTTCATACATATATGAATAAATGTATAATGAGATTGTGTTCCCCGATTTTTTGGAATGTAAACCCCAATCCTCCGGATGTGTGATCCGTTGAGATGTGTATGTATGTAATCCGAGCGTGTCGCCCGTTGAGCGTGGGAATGTGTGTTGTATTTGTAGTTAATGCATGGAGGTAATGTATGGCTGTTAGCCAGGGTAATGGTCAATTTTAAGGCGGAACTGTGTCCGTTTCTTTCGAGGGACATATGTGTGTACATATATATGTATATATATATATATGTACATATGTATATATGTATATGTATATATATAGAAATATACATATATGTACACATGTACATATGCATATATGTATTTACATATATATATATATATATATATATATATATATATATATATATATATATATATATATATATATATATATATATATATATATATATATATATATATTTTATATATAAATATATATATATATATATATATATATATATATATATATATATATATATATATATATGTTTGTGTATGCTTGTGTATACACATACATATACCCGCATATGCACATACCTGTACACGTAGACGCACATAAATAAACACGTACACATATATACGAATATGCATATTTATGTTCATATAAAGAAGAATAAATGTGCAATGAGTTGGTTGTCCTCTTTATTTCGAATGTCATCCCCAATAATCCGGATGTGTGATCCGTTGAAATGTGTAATTGGTTTACTCCGGGCGTGTGGCCCGTTGAGCATGGGAATGTGTGTTGTATTTTTATGTATTGCGGGGAGGTAATGTGTGGCTGTTAGCCTGGGTAATGGTCAATTTTAAGGCGGAACTCTGTCCGTTTCTTTCGAGGGATATATGTGTGTGTGTGTGTGTGTGTGTGTGTGTGTGTGTGTGTGTGTGTATATATATGTATACACACGTGTATACACATACATATGCCCGCATATGCACATACCTATACACGTGTACACACATACATAAACACGTATACATATATACGAATATGCATATTTATGTTCATACAGACATGAATAAATGTGTAATGAGGTGGTTGTCCTCTTTATTTCGAATGTCATCCCCAATAATCCGGATGTGTGATCTGTTGAAATGTGTAATTGGTGTACTCCGGGCGTGTGGCCGTTGAGCGTGAAAATGTGTGTTGTATTTTTATTTATTGCAGGGAGGTAATGTGTGGCTGTTAGCCAGGGTAATGGTCAATCTTAAGCCGGAACTCTGTCCGTTTCTTTCGACGGAGTTGTGTCAGTTTCATTCTAGAACTGTATATACATAACCACGCACACAAATCCACACCCCATGTGCACCAAGAGTGAGATACATGAAGGCATAAATATATTAATATATGGTAGCGATTTTTGTGTACATTTAACAGGTGAGATTAATTTCCACATTGATTTATTCATAACTGCAGTAACCCACATGCACAGTACACTAAATATGTATGTTACTAAATCAATCTTGTGACTTGCATGTGCAGGAACGATTCACATGGGATTCTGAGCATGAGGACTTAGTCAGAAGAGAATGGCAACATAAGGTCCGTGTCAGACTGAAGGATATAGTGCACAAGACCGCGAAGGACCCTCCAGAGAAGATCATTTATTGGATGACTGATGGTATTCGCACTGCAATGAAGACCAAGAGGGAAACAGATGAGGATTTCAAGAAGCGGTCGGAGCGGAACAGGAAGAACAAGGTAGAGGGGCCAAAGGCAAAGATTGGGCACAGTCAGGGGTCAATATCTGCAACAATGTGGGCTCAGAGACTAGTACAAAAATGTTAACTGCTGTAGTGAAATATATTGTCTTCACTTTGAAAAGTTGCCCATGTGGAAATATATATGTGTATGTGACAGGCGAAGCAACTGGGAAGAAGACCTTCGGCTGCTGAGTTATTTGTCACCACTCATTCCAAGGTTGATGAGAGCGGTGACTGCATTTGGTGCGATGAGTACGCACAGAGTGTGTATGTAAGTATTGCATTGAAGCTTCGTTCACTACGTAGATGCCTGAAATGTACGCATATGTAATTTGTTTGCCTTCCTGATTTGTTTCAAACGATGCAGGAAAAATATGAGCAACTGAAACTGGGAACTGATGTGCAAGTCGGTTCCGCAGCAGATGATCACCTGTTCTTCAAGGTAAGTGGAGGCTGGAGTGACAAGGGCTCCATATACGGACTTGGAAGAGAGGGTGCAGCCATGTTTGAGAGACCGATCACGTCCAGGCGTAGTGGCGGCAGCACATCATCGGCATATTCTTCTCCCTTTGTAAACCAGCTCCAAGATCAGTTGCAAGCAACACAGAATGAGCTGCAAACGACTCAAGCTCGACTTCATTCGACAGAGGAGTACTAGGGAGGAGTTGAGTAGTACTAGGGAGGAGTTGAGTAGTACTAGGGCGGAGTTGGATGCTACCAAAAAGGAGATGGATGTGCAACGGATTGGGCTGCTGGAGCTTAATGCTCGGTTTGATAGCTTCTCGGTGCTGCTTGGCCACCCCACCCGTGCGGACAACTCTCAGGCATCGTCGTAGATGTAGGTATGTGTAGTTGTACACGTTAATTGTAATTTCGGCTATGTGTAGATGTAGGCATCGTCGTACTGTGTAACATTGGGCTATGAATTTCATGCACGTGACCGATTGAACTCTGTAATTGTTGTGTTCGTGGAATGCGAAATTGTGGATATTTTGGTGCATTTTGTGTAATTTCGATGTAATTTAGGGATGCTGAAATACGCGGTATGTATATGGCAAACAATATGCCCAGGTTGGAGACCGAAATTGATATTCTGATCTCTGTTTGAGACCGAAATGAAAGTTTGGTCTCAAACACAGGCAGACAGGAACATCAGCCTGTGTTGGAGACCAACCTGAAAATCGATCTCCAATTGAGACCGATAATCGGTCTCCAGTAGAGACCGAAGCAATAATTTTGGTCTCAGATTGAGACCAAATGTATTGGTCTCCAATTGAGACCAATACCGTTGGTATCAATTAGAGACCGGCCAAATTTGGTCTCGAATGGAGACCACTGAACTTGGTCTCAATTAGAGACCGGCCAGAGTTGGTCTCTGTTAGACACCAACATGTCTGGTCTCCAATTGAGACCAGAACATTTGGTCTCAATTAGAGACCAGCCCATTTTGGTCTCACATAGAGACCGGCCCAGCTTGGTCTCAGTTGGAGACCACTAACTTGGTCTCAATTAGAGACCGACCAGATTTGGTCTCAATTGGAGACCACTGTGCCAAAAACTGGTCTCTAAATTTGAATTGCTACCAAAGGTTTAGAGACCGAAGCTTTTCGGTCTCTGTTTGGTCTCTAAAATTATTTAGAGACCGCGTTTCCTCGTTTAGAGACCAAAAAGTTTCGGTCTCTAATGGGTGCTTTCTTGTAGTGATATATATATATATATATATATATATATGTATGTATGTGTGTGTGTGTATATATATATACACACACGTACGTATGTATATATATGTATATGTATATGTATGTATATATATGTGTGTGTGTGTGTGTGTATATATGTGTGTATTTATATATGTGTTTGTGTACACACACACACATATATATGTGTGTGTGTGTGTGTGTCCTTTTTCATTATAAAAATTTGGTTTTGTATGTGTATGTCCATTCGTTCAACAATTGATAAAATTTTTTCACAATTATTATTAAAGATTTGTTTTCAAATCTCATTTATACTTTGACTTTATGTCTTCTCCCCCCCCCCCCCCCCCAAAAAAAAAAAGCAATTGGAAGCTTTTGATTTGACTCAATAATGTAAAGCAAGAAAAGGAGGCAAAAGAAATGAGAGGTTTTAATTTTGGGAGAGCTCCTCCAAGAACTTTTATTAGCCTATAAGGCAAGATTTCTTTAATTTACAAACTTTATATCCTCCAACAACTAATCATTTAAATTCTTTCCAAATTCGAAAGAACAATTTTCTTTTTTTAAATCTCTACATATAAGATTGACTGATTGATCTAGTAGCTCTATTAGAATCAGTCTCTCTATAGACAATGATATTTGTAGAGTAAGAATGCCACATCTGAATCTTCTCAAACCTTACGAAAGCGAGACCCATAATGGAAGGAATTGTTGTTGTTGATTGATAATAGCAGCGCCTCCCTATATGTGGTAATTTTTGTAGGGCCCAAGCTAAGCTAAGGTTGGCGATTCTATAATGCACAGTCACAAATACTGGTACGGTGATATGTATGATATGCCACGATATGCACACAGGACACGTCAAATTTCAAAACCATAATGAAGTTATATTAATTATGTATTTTGGTGTGATCACAAATAATTAAACAAAAGACCAGCTTACAATATCATTATTCAGTCAGAAAAAAAAGAAACTTACAACATCGTTGATTGTCTAACATAGTTGACTTAATGAGATGGACATGAGTGTCCCAAACATTATTAAAAAAAAAAAAATTGATCTTCGTAAAATTTTTGGTGTGCCAAATAAGTGTCCAAGGATTATTGGTGTCGTGTCGGTGTCTGATACGTATCTGACACGAGCATGACACCCATAAGAAGTGTCTATGGCGACCTTCCCTATTCATTTTATTAAATAATCTTACAATTAACTTGTTTTGCTAAATAATCTTACGATTAAGCTTTGATTATGCGGCTAACAACTTTTTCATTTGAATATGCACATTTTGGCTTGAAATAATAAAATATCAAAATTAATATCAAAGAAATATGACAAGAAGTGCAAGCAGCAAGCTAAAGAATTTCAAGTATTTATGTATGAATATTTATGTGGGTAGTTGACCTAATTTCCTTCACTGCTTATAAGATATACTTGCGTGCCGAACGTGTTTGATGGTTACGAGTTTTTCTGCTGTTTAATTCCTTTCCACTTAGAAAACATTAGGAGAAAAATCTCAAGTTATCGTTTTTTGCCAATTGCCATACCACCATGCGTTCCCCCCCACCCCCAAAAAACCCTTGTATGTCAAGATCTCATCTTTCAAACAGTCCAACATATCACCAAATTCGGACATCACCTTAATGGTGGTGACCTATATTGCTACCATAAGGGGATATTGTACACCAAAAATATGTAATTATTTTGTAAACCCTAGTTATATACATTAATATAAATACAAGACTCCAGCTCCTTAATTGGGTTAGTTAGTTCTCCACTAATTTCTCTCGTGACATCAGAGCGGATATAAATTTTCTTTTAATTTCTCTCTACTTCAAATTTAATTTCTTTTTTTTTCCCCTACTCTTTCATTTTCAGGTTACAACCCTAGCTCCTCGGACTTCATGGTTGCACCGGCCATCCTTCCGCCATCCTACTTCGGTCTTAGACCTCCACCGTCTCCACCGACGCCATGACTCCTTCCACACCTGTCCAGCCGCAAACCATTTACACGCCGAACCTTCTGCACGGCCCTATCCTGTTCGCTGACACGACAGATATCTCCCAAACCTCGCTTCCTGTCGTTAGCGCCGTGCCCACTGTGCCATCGCTAACCATCTCGGAGCCCCTGTTGTCGGCGCCACCTCTATCCACCGTGGTTCTTCTTCCTCACCCGAGTTCTGTTGATGTTCCCTTGGCTGCGCTGCATTACACGATGCCTTCATTCGGCTTGACCTTCTCCGACCTGAGCCCACGACGCCCCCATTCTTCCTCGTTGTTTGATCATGTGCTTCACCAGCTTCAAGCCGTGCATCTTGACGATTCAGCCCCAGCCTCCTTGCCTCTTTTTGCTCCTTTGTCGAGCCTCCCCAACAACAGTAACATCACAAGCTTCATCATAGTGCTTCTCATTTCTATTGATGACTATTTGAATTGGAGGACTCAATTCACTGCTTTTTTTGATCCCCTATAACCCGCTTGGACTTGTTGATGGATCTTGTCTGCCACCGTCTACTACCATTTATGATGGAAATAGGCAGCAAATGATTAATCTGTTGTTCTTTCACTGGCTTCAGGTTGATGAGTTGCCCTGATCCCTTCTTTTTGCAAGCATTTCTGGTGACATGCTTGTTGAAGTGCGTGACTTGGTACACTATTACCAGATATGGGATCGTCTCCATAAGCGATTTCAAATTGCTAGCCTTGCTAAGGCCCTAGACTTACGACGATGACTTACTAACTTAAAGAAGCAAGTATCACAAAGCATGGACTCTTTTCTTCGAGAGATCAAACATATAATGGATTCGCTTACTGCCATTAAGTCCCCTCTGATAGATCAGGAGTTGGTTCAGTATACTATTGATGGCTTGGATGATCATTGTGAGGTTTTTACGGCTGCTGCTACTTATTTTGGTGGGCACCTCACTTTTGATGAACTCCGCACCAAACTCATCATATATGAGCCCCGAGTACTTCATTTGTGTGAGTCACCATGCTCTTGCTACTTCCTTTCACCAGGCTCTTGCTACTTCTACCACAGCCTCTACCTCCCCTAGTAATTCTCGAAATGCCACCAGTTCTAATAACTAATGATGCGGGTGTAGAGGTCATTGCTATAAAAACCGTTCTAATCGGAGTCGCAGTCGCGGGTCCAGCAACAACAACAACAATGGCGATCGTGGGCACAACATCAGTCCTCTAGTGGTCAAGGTTCTTCTGCCTCAGGTATATCTTCTAGTTCTAGTCAGTTTGTTGGCCTTGCTACCTTCAATACTTTCGATTCCTTAGTAGATATGTATCCCAAGGTTTGCTCTTATGTGTTCCCCCCTTCCCAACTTGTTTGCCAACTTTTTTTTCTCAGGATCACGCTGCTCCTTATTGTCCTAACTATTTCCCTGCTGTTGCCCAAGCCAACTCCTCTCACGGCTAGAATGCTCTCACTACTATCTTGTCTGGTGAAGCTAATGAAACTCTTTGGTATCCTGACTCGGCTACCTCATCTCATATCATTCCTTCGGAAGGTATTCTTTTTGTCAAACTCACTTACGACGGCTCAGATTCTGTTAGTATTGATAATGAAAGTCATTTGTCTATTCGTCATGTTGGTCAAGTGCACTTATCTACTTCTGCCTCGCCTCTGACACTTAAAAATGTCTTGCATGTGCCTCAATTAAAATACAACTTGTTATCTGTTTAAAAATAGTGTAAGAATAATAACTGTGAAGTTGGTTTTGATTCCTCTCCTGTATATGTTAAGGACAAGGCAATGGAGATAATTCTTCTTCGGGGTATCAGTGATGGTGGCATCTATCTCCTACCTGCTCCCATGTCGCATCAACCCTTCTTGTTGTTTCCAATTCTGGGAATGTCTGGCACCATCGCCTTGGTCACTGTGGGTCTTATGTTTTACATACTCTTAGGCATAAGAATTTTGTTTCTCCTACCTCTAAGTTTAGTAATAAGTGTGTCTCTTGTAAGTTGGGTAAAGCCCACCGATTACCCTTCAATGATGTTGAACACTGTTATGGAACTCCCTTCAATTTAGTACATTCTGATGTGTGGCAGTTGCCTGTGCTTTCTAATTTAAACTATCACTATTATGTTGTGTTTGTTGATGATTGCACACAATTCACTTGGATTTATCCCATGAAACATAAATATGAGATTTTTCAGCATCTTTATGCATTTCAAAAGCTCGTTGAGACTATGTTGTAGGATTAAAATGTTTCAAAGTGACAGTGTGAAAGAGTTTGAGAATGATTCCTTTAAGGATCACTTTGCTTGACACGGAATTTATTTTCGTAAATCTTGCCCCAAAACCCCTAAGCAGAATGGAGTGGCTAAAAGAAAGTATCGTCACATTATAGAAATAGCACGCACTTTTTTTATTGACTCAGATCTTCTTGGTCAATTCAAGGTTGATGCTGCATATGATGCCACTTTTATAATCAACTGACTTCCCACTCTTCTTTTGGATCACTCTCCCTTTGAGAAACTTTTTCATAAAATCCTGAATTGTTCCTTCTTATGGGTTTTTTGGTGTAAGTGTTTTCCCACTCTTTTTAACAATTAGAACAAGTTAAAACCGTGGTCTAAACATTGTGTTTCTCTTGGCTATGCTTCTAACTACAAAGGGTATCGGTGCCTTGACCCGGCTACGGGACGTATCTATGTTAATCGTCATATTTCATTTCATAAAGTTGTCCTTTCCTATGCTGAGTTGCAGACCCCAAAGTCCAACTTCACAAGATTTCTCCCCTTCGACTTATCTCTATTCCCAACCCCTTTTCCTTCCAACTACCTGTTCCTTTCCTTGGTCCTGACCAAGGATCTCTACCTATAGTCTCCCCTCCTGCCCCATCTGGGTCTATATTTGAGCCTTCACCACCCTAGTCTCTTTTTGTAATGAGTACTCTACCCTTAGCCCATCTCCGCCCAGCCCATCTCCAACATCTGCTTCTGATCTTGATCCCTCTCCTTCTCTTGTCCCTACCCACTCTCCTATGCCTGTTGCTTCGCCACCAAGTCCAACTAGTATTGAGTGGGCATCCACCTCATCTCCTCTTACAGTCCAACCACTCCTAGACTTAGCCCCTCCTTTACTGCCCATAAATCTTCATCCAATGCAAACTTGTGCTAAGTCTGGCGTTAGTAAGCCGAGTCAGTCTCTGTCCTTGACTGCACTCTATACAGAATCAGAACCTACCTTTTCTCAATCTAATAAAGATAAAAACTGCCAGATGACGATGGTTAAAGAATTTAATGCACTTATCCAAAATGATACTTAGCACCTTGTTCCTTATCATGATAGCATGAATTTATTAAGTTATAAGTGGGTTTATCAAATAAAATATCATGCTGATGGGTCTGTTGAGCTTAGGAAGACCTGGTTAATTGTCAAATGGTTTTATCAGCTTGCTGGCTCGATTATACCGAGACATTCAGTCCTGTTGTGAAGCCCACTACCATTGGCATTGTGCTTTCCCTTGCGATAACTCATGGTTGGGTCATTAGATATTTGATATAAAGAATGCCTTTCTTTATGGCAATTTACATGAGGAATTCTACGTGACTCAACCTCAGGGGTTTGCTCACCCTGATTATCCTTATCATGTGTTTAAGCTGAACAAGTTCTTTATGATTGAAATAGGCTCCTCGAGCTTGGTTTCATAAGTTCATCAGCTTTCTTCTCTCCTTAGGCTTCACTTGGCAGTCGTATTGACTCATCCATGTTCATCCTGGGTCATTCCACTGCTACTTTCGTATTATTATTGCATGTGGCTGACATCATCTTCACTGGCAACTCTCCCTTTCTTTTGCACCGTACTCTATATCTTCTTTCTACTTAGTTTTCCATGAAAGACGTGGGTGATCTCTACTATTTTCTGGGGGTTCAGGTTGTGCAAGCTGTTGATACGCTTTTTCTATCTTAGCACAAATATCTTTAAGATCTTCTTAACAAATTTCAAATCCACAAATTCAAACCTGTCCGCACTCCACTTCCTTCCGACCACGTTTTCTCTTACTAATGGAGATTTATTATCCGATCCCACTGAGTATCGTAGTATGGTTGGGGCCTTGTAATATTTGACTATGACTAGACCTAATATATCTTATGAAGTGAATCTTGTTTCGCAGTTTATGCATGCTCCACGTACTGCTCATCTCTTTATGGTGCAGTGCATTTTCCGATATTCACCGGGTACAGCTTGATCATGGCCTTACGCTCCGACGAGCGAAATCTCTATTGGTTGTCCTTGCTTATTCTGATGCTGATTGGGCCAGCTGTCCAAATAGTTCTCGCTCCACAACAGGTTATGCCATTTTCTTGGGCCCCAATTTGATCTCTTGGCGCTCCAAAAAGCAGCCCACGGTGTCCAAAGCCTCTACTGAAGTTGAATACAAGACGATTGCTTAGAATGTTATCCAGACTTTATGGATATGTTATCTTCTTGCCGAGCTATGCATTCTTTTGCGTGATCCTGTCAAAGTTCTTTGTGACAACATCTCAGCCACATATATCACTGTTAATTCTGTCCTCATGATCACAGTAAGTACATCAAGATTGACTATTACTTTGTTCGTGAATGTGTCTCTTATGGCGATCTTGTTATCACCTATGTTCCCACTCAGCTTCAGCTTGCGAATGTTTTTACCAAAGCTCTCCCTATACAGCATTTTTTGTTATCCAATCTATCTGTGCATCCCCACATTCAGATTGAGGGAGTGTAATAGAGGATATTGTATACCAAAAATATGTAATTATTTTTATAAAACCCTGGTTGTGCACATCAATATAAATACAGGACCTTGACTCCCTAATTAGGTGAATAAAATCTTCACTAATCTCTGTCAACTACCTTTAAGAGATAGCTAGGTCGAGAGACGGAGGCATTTTTAAGAATGACTAATTGGCCCTCATAAGATGTACAATTCAAATGCTATACTGAAAAGTAAAATAGGAAATTCTATAGTAATTAAGCCAAGTGACCACATTTTTAAGAATAAATGGAGAATATCATAAGAGTAACTAAATATTGACCAATGAGCGCTTAACAAACAGAAAACATTTACTTGTTCGAATAATTTTCCAGTTAAACTTACGTCTATTTTATATATTGGTTCGCTATTTTGTTTGAACAATTCTCCACCATATGCTTTTTCACTGTGCTGCACTCCCCCAAAAAAAAAACTTAAAAAAGGGATAATGATCAACATGGACTAATATAGGTGGGTGCATCATGGAGAATCATTTCTTGAAGAGGGAGGAGCTGTGTCTTCCTCATGTAATGAAGAATTAATAGTAAACCAATGCACCTATCACATCCATGTTATTGCAAGAGGCAACACACCATGAGGAGCAAGAACCAATCCTAGAGGCGAAAAGATTCTTTGAACTCCTTAAGGCAACAGAGAGACCACTATATGAGGGATGTGAAATGTAATTGTTGAAAATTGTTGCACGGCTTACCAACCTAAAATGTGAATTTAACCTGCCTCATCGAGCGGTTGATGATATTGCATCCTTTATGAATGAGATATGCCCTAACAACAATGACATGGCGGGCAATTACTATGAGCTTAAGAAGTTGCTTGTGGGTCTTGCACTTCTGCATCGTAAGATCAATATTTGCTCCAATGTTCGCATGTTATTTTGGAAGGAGGTTGAAGGCTTGGATAGTTGCTCAATATGCGACGAAGGAAGATACTTGAGGATGAGTAAAGAAGGAAAGCAAATCCCAAGGAAGTGGCTAATATATTTCTTCATTAGACCTCGACTACAACGTCTTTATGCAACTAAGAAAATTGCAGAGAATATACGATGGCACCATGAGCACGAGTGCCCTCCCGGAGGTCAAAGGTGCATCTATCAGATAGTGAGACATGGAAACATATAAATGCTTCTTATCCTTTGTTTGCTGCTGAACCATGTAATGTACATCTAGGTTTGTGCACTAATGTTTTCGCACCATTTGGCCATTATGGACAAACCTATTCATGCTGACCAATCACTGTAATTCCTTACAATTTGCCACCATGGATGTGTAAGAAAAGGTAGTTCATGTTCATAGTTCTCCTCATTCCTGGTATAAAGAACCTAAAAGGCAATCTAGATATATACATGCAACCTCTTATTGAAGAGCTTGTACAATTGTGGAATGAAGGAATAATGATATATGATGTGTCGCTAAGGCAAAATTTCTTAATGAAGGTTGGAGGACCGTTGGAATATTAGCATATCCCTATTGTATGGAGCACACAAAATCATTCAGGCTAGCCTATGGGAACAAGCAATCATCATTTGATTGTCATCGCCAATTTCTCCCAATAGATCGCAGGTGGTTTCGATGTAATAAAACTGCATTTTGTAAAAATAGGGAGGTCCATTTTGAACCTTCTCCTGTTTTGACTGGAGAACAGAATTGGAGTCGTGTGTCTTTGCTCCCTAAGACGTCATATCACAAGGGCAAAGTGAATGGCTATAGACAATCTCACAATTGGACAAGACGTAGCATATTTTGGAAACTCCCATATTGGAGCAAGCTATTAATTCGGCATAACCTCAATGTCATGCATTTTGAGAAAAATGTATTTGAGCAAATAATTAATACAGTGATGAATGTGAAGGACAAAATAAAGGATGACCTTAATGCGAGAAAGGACATGGCTATTCATTGCAAACATAGAAGACTTGATGTCCAAGTTGTGGAGGTTAAGGAAAGAAGTTAAAGAGAAGTTATGCCGCAACCTCCATATGTTTTAAGTAAGGAGCAAAGGAAAGTAGTGTGTGAATGGATACGTACACTGAAGTTCCCAGATGGTTATGCCTCAAATTTGAGTAGGTGTATGGATATGAGAAATGTTTCATCACATAACTTGAAAAGCCATGATTGTCACGTTGTCACGCAATGTTTGCTGCCTTTGGCTTTTAGAGACCTCTTGCCTACCAATGTATGGAAGGTGCTAACTGAGTTTAGCCAGTTGTTTCGAGATTTGTGCTCCTCTAAGTTGTATGTTGATGACGTACTCTATTTAGAGAATAACATTAAGGCAATATTATGCGAGTTCGAAAGAGTTTTTCCCCCTGCGTTCTTCAATGTCATGGAGCATCTAACGGTCCACTAACCTCGTGAATTGAAAGTTGGACGCCCAGTTCAATATAGATGGATATGTGACTATGAAAGGTATGATATGATCCACAGAAATATTATTTTTAATGAAGTACACGAATGATATTTGATTTTATTGGATTTCAGGTTTCTTCATCATCTAAAGGGGAAAGTAGGCAACAAAGCAAGGGTTGAACCCACCTAATGAAGGAGATAACGAATTTCATCGGTAAACTATTTTGATGATAGTGTTGACATTAAGTCAAGAGATTTGCCTTAAAATGTGACCAGAATTGAACAAGACAAATTTGATGTCACTCTTCCTGAAGTTTTCTCCTGTAATGTTGGATATGCCCCTAATGAAGGTACTGTACAGTTTTTGGATCATCGGGATCATCGAGTGGCGCATGCATATGTTCTTTCGAATTGTGGGTTGGTAGGAGAGTATGAGCGGTAAGTTTGTATCTTACATATGGAAAAAAAAACTTATATAAATTAAATGGGATTACATTGTTTTCTCCTTGTATGCTATAGGATCTCCAAAGTCGAGATGGTCCAACAGAGCCCTCACGTTCGAGTCGATGTTTGGGCGAAGTTTGAGGATATATTTCAAGAATGGTTCAAAAAATATATAAGTACAACAGCGTGCACAAGCAAGTATTCATATAATTTTAACTTAATGACTACATCTTTGATCATTTCTGTTAATGACAGCCATGTAGCTTTTGCACTCCGACATTAATAATGATATCATGAGAGCAATTGCATTTGGCACTAAAAGGCGTGTTCATTGTTAGGATCATTATTATCTTAATGGCTTCAATTTCCATACGTACGAATATGGGAAAAGCAAGTCAACAATGAACTACGGCGTTTGCATGAAAGGAACAAATGGAAAGGAATATTACGACATTCTCCAAGACGTAATTGAGTTGTATTATGTTGGAGATATTCATCCATATAAGACGATGTTGTTCAAGTGTGATTGGTTTGACTCAACTAATGATGTTATTGTCCATGACACATACAAATTGGTTGATATCAATCACACGAAGAGATATTCCAAGTATGATCCATTTGTCCTTGCAAGCAAGTGACCCACGTTTGTTTTACGCCTTATCCTATGCAATACACTAGTAAAAAAGATTGGTGGGAAGTGTTGAAAATGAAGTCAAGGCCAACAATAGACGCCCTCAAAGATGAGACACCATTCTAAGTAGATGAAAACAGCAACCCACCAAATTTAGGTGATATTAACATGGATGATAATGTTGGACAATGACGGTGAGGATGGACACCAAGGGTTACTTGAAAAAGATGATGATAATCTTTATGATAATGATGATGACTATTTCAGGGATTCACTTTTTCTATACCTAATGTTCATGACTATGTTATGCGTAACTATTGTAAATGCATTTGAACTTCTGTTATTATGTATTTCGCTTGTCATGACTAATTTAAATGTATGCAAACTTCTTATTGTACACTTCTTCCTAATTGTATCATTACTAAGTACGTCGTATTATATCTAAGTATCGAATTATTGCTAATTGTATCACATTACGTTATTTGCGTGCAACAAAAGTTTCTAATTGACTTACTTAGCTATGCAAGACTAGGCCAACATGGATGGTTCAGGTAGAGCCTTAGCCCAGTATGACTCTTAGGAGATGCAACCTTCGAAGGTTCTGTTGGAGGGCTCTAGCTCACTACTGATAAAACGATTACTCGTGCCTAACATCGATTGGTGGTACATGCCATTTAGCTTCAAAATCCATGAACATGAGTCGTAATACTTTTTGCTCTAATTCATTGTCAATGCTCCATTTCGGATTTGGTAATCAGGATGGCACACGAGCCATATCTGAGACCATTCGAACTCACTACAAAGAAGCATTCACCTGTTGGAGGGATGCCCCTGAGGACCACAAGATGTTCTTGTGGAATTGTTTTAAGGCTACTGTTTTATGTATGTATGTATGTGTCTGTGTGTGTGTGTCTGTGTGTGTCTGTACGTGTGTGTGTCTCTGTGTGTGTGTGTGTGTGTGTGTGTGTATATATATATATACATACATATATATATATATATATATAATATATATATATATATATATATATATATATATATTATATATATATATACATATATATATATATATATATCTATATATATATATATATATATATCTGTGTATGTGTGTGTGTAATATATAATATATATTATATATATATATATATATATAGAGAGAGAGATAGAGAGAGAGATAGAGAGAGAGAGAGAGAGAGGAGAGAGAGAGATATATATATATATATATATATATATACATATATATATATATATATATATATATATATATATATATATATAATATATATATATATAACATAAAATACATATATATATATATATATATATATATATATATATATTACACATACATATATATACATACATACATACATATATAAATATGTATGTATGTATATATATATATATATCTGTGTGTGTGTGTATATACACACACACACACAAACACATATATATGCATATATACATATACGTACGTACGTACGTGTGTATATATATATATATATATATATATAATATATATATATATATATATATATATATGTATACATACATATACATATATATATATATATATATATATATATATATATATATATATATATAATATATATATATATATATATGTATACACACACATGCATACATATATGTATGTGCGCGTGTTTATATATATATATATATATATATATATATATATATATTGACACACACGCATGCTGTCTTGTGCTGATGGGAAAAGCTAAATTGTAAGAATATGTTGTTTATTCATGACAAGATTATGTTTGGCAATGACTTTGATTATTAAATTGGCCTTGATGTTTATCCTGTCCTGTGTGCTCAAATGTTATCCGTCAGATAATATTAGTTTACTCTTTCTTCCCAGGTTTATAGAGATTTTAAATCCTTAATTATGCAAATGTGTGTTAAATAATATATATATAGAGAGAGAGACACACACATGCAATAACAATTCACCTGGGGACCACCGCATGATGTACTAGTGAAAAGAGCGTGGCAAGAAAAGGTACGTGTAAGGTTGAAAGACATGATGAACAAGGCTGCAAATGAACCTTCTAAGAAGATCATTACTTGGATGAGGGATGATGTTCGTGCATCCTTGAAGTACAGGAGGGAGACTGATGAGGATTTCAAGAAGCGAACTAAACAAATAGGAGGAACAAGACATAAAGGTCTAAGGCTAAGATTGGGCATAGCCAGTGGTCGATCTCAGCTACAGTTTAGGGTATGAAATTGGTATAGAGACATGAATACATTAATTGTTCTGTATATATATAAACATTGCTCAATCTCTAATGTGGTGCGAGAACTTTGATATGATAGGCTAAGCAACTCAACATGAGACCTTCAGCTGCTAAGCTATTTGCTATGACTCATTCAAAGGTTAATGAGAATTGTCATCGGATTTGGTGTGATGCTCACGTACGGAGTGTTTATGTAAGCAGTGTAACAGTAGGTTTTTTAAAAAAAAATTAGCTGAATAAAATCCTTCAACAAGCTACTTGTTTGACTTTTCCTCTTTCTTCTGATGTAGGAAAATAATGAGCAGGTTAAGGCTAAAATTAATGTGCAAGTAGGGTTAGAAGCAGATGATCACCTCTTCTTCAAGGCTTGTGGGGGTTGGAGCGAGAAAGGGACTATATACGGACTTGGTAGAAAGGGTTCATCCATGTTTGAGAGGCCATACAAGTCTAGGCATTATAGCTCAGGTACTTCATCGGCATACTCCTCTCCGTTAGTCACCCAACTCCAATATAAATTGCAGACGATGCAAAATGAGCTCCAAACGACCCAACCTCGTCTACATTGGACCAAAAAAGGAGCTGAGAACTACTAGAGAGGAGTTTGATGCTACTAGGAAGTAGCTTGACGAGAAAAGAATTGGACTTCTAGAGCTTAATGTTTGATTTGACAGCTTCTCGGAGCTCTTTAGCCATCCCACACATGCCGACAACTCTCAACAATCCTCATACGGTTCGATATGTACAGCTTTGACCCCTTCACTATGTTAGTTGGATGCTTAGTTGTAATAGTTTGAACTCTTGAATATGGAACATTGGTTTGGTGACTTGAAGTATTTTGGAGAAATTTTGGTGATTGTTGCTTTAATTTGGAAGTGTTAGGTTGTACTTTGGTTGGTGTTGCGGAACTCTTGGATATGGAAATCTTGGAAGTGGTGTTGTGGAGCTCTTGTATATATTTGGAAGTGATGTTGTGCAACTCCTGTATATATTTGGAAGTGGTTGTACTTGTTGTATATGTGATTGAGAATATGCGGCATGTAAATTGATTATTGTAATATGTGGTAATTGTGGCCCAGAAACGAATAATATGGCATGCACAGCAGGTTCAGGCTGGTTAAAACTGCAGAATTGTTGAAAAAATTATAGGCAAATTAGAGGTCGAAATAAATTATCGGTTTCAGTTTGAGACCAAGTCCAAAAGTGGTCTCGAAAATGCAAAACAGGCGGCCAGTCTCTACCAGAGACCAAAAGCTGAAAATGACCTCTAATTGACACCGAGGTTTTTGGTCTCTAGTGGAAACCACCTCTGATAGTCTCAAATTGAGATCCAAAAAATTTGGTCTCTAACAGAGGCTACTGCCTCTGGTCTCTAATGTGGTCTCCGTTAGAGATCAAAACTGGCTGGACTCCCATACGGTCTAGAAGTGCTTGGTCTCTAATTTTGATTGGAGATCGATTCACAAATTTTGGTCTCTGAATTTAAATTGAGGCAAAATTTTGGAGACCAACAGTTTCCGATCTTTGTTCGATCTCAAAACTTAAATTGAGACTGTTCTTTTATGCTTTTGAGACTAGAAAATTCGGTCTCCAATGGACCGGATTCTTGGAGTAACACTAGTCCATATAGATTTGAAATGAGGTTAAATTTTGGTAAATTTGCCTATGAGATAATGTACTCTTGTGGGAATAACGTTGAAACATCACTGCAAGTTGAGTGACGTGATTTAGGGATTTTTTTTCATGTCTTTACCGGAGAGATGAGGGACATTCTTGATTTGGATATAAACTCAAACCTAACCTATGAATCCACCTAGCTCGAATTCACTAGTCAAAGGCGTTTTGATTCTACCATCTATTTATAAAAATAAATAATGAAGTTCTAACTCCTCCAAAAAAAAAAAAAAAAAGAAAGAAAAACAACAACTGTAATTGAGTTAATCTAACCCGATCGATTACTATTAGTTAGGGCCTATTCTTTTCGTTGGTAAATTGAGGTTAGTAAAAGGGTGAAGTTGGTTAAGATAGGTTGAAGCGGATTGAAGTTAGTATTTTTTTGTTGAAGTAGGTTAAAATAGATTGAAGTGGGTTAAAGTAGATTGAAGTTGATTGCAGCGAGTTGTAGTTGGTACATTTGTTGAAGTTGGTTAAAATAGTGAGAAAGCAATTTTGAAGAAGGTCGGTTGAAGTTGGTATCTTTTATTGAAGTTGATTAAAGTGGATTAAAATAGGTTGAAATTTATTGAAATTGATAACTTAAAAAAGGCCAACGAAAAGAACAAGCCCTAATATATCACGGGATCCAACTCAACTAATTTGAAACTATGTAATTCCATGTTCTGATGACCGTAAAGAAGACTCTTTACAGCATGTTCTAATGACCGTAAAGTAGATCCCATACGTCCAATACCGCATGCTGTCAGTCAAAATCAAGAAGAATCAAACGCGGATCTTGACAATTAGACCTGTCAGTCTAGATGGACAAATTAAACACGAATCGGGTATATTCAGATTCGAATAAAATATAAATCGGATGTATTTTAAATTTGGGTAAAATACGGCAGATGTATTTCGATTTTGCGGATTTCGGGTCGACCCAACAAGTTTAAAGCGCCTTTTTTTAATTTTTTTCTTTTTTTCAAAATTAATAATTGGCTTATTTATTGCAGAAAATCATCATTATTTAATGAAAAAAATATGGCAATTGTAATTTTTTAAAAGAATATTAAAAATATTCAAACTTTTCATATGATACATGAACTCTATTATGAGAGTTGTGTTACATTTAGGTTGGACGGATTAGCCAATACATTAAAGTAAGGTCAATAATGGATCAGATCATTAATGGGTCAGTCTGTCTAGAGCAACTTAACGGGTTGGAGCTGCTCAACCCGCTAATAAGTTATTCAATAATTCGATATCTTTGTTAACCAACACACTATTAGCCAATTAGGTATACTTTATTAAGAGGCCAACCCTAATACGAATATAGTCGGCCCATTTCCTATACTAGCATTGTAGTTGAAGGCGTATTAGAATGGAAATCAAACAAAAGGGAATTGGAGAAGTACATGATATTGTATTTTAATTATAACATCAAAAATTTAGATTTTGACAAAGTAATTTATCTAAAATAATGTTAGACATATTCATCTCACTAAAAGTATAATGATATGACTTACGAATTTTTAGCACTTGGCTTATTTTGTTTGATTTTCTTAGAAGTAGATCGTTAATTTACATCGTTTCATAACCATTCTTCTAAGTTATCAAAATTATAAGTTACATGTGATGTTATATTATGATAATGGAGTTGAAAAAGCAATAGCGCTATTGTTTAATTTGTCAGGGGATGCAATAATACGTAATGTCTCTATAAGTGATTTGATTTAGTGAATACAAACGAACGATAACTTAAAAACAAGGATATAATGTTCAGGTCAAGTGAACGGGTTAGGGTTTGGATCGGGTTTGACCCATTAATTTGCAGGTTTTTCAAGTTCAGTTTATTTCAGATTCGGGTCAAGAAAATCGTATTCAAAATTTAAAATTTTCGGACAAGTTTAGATTAGACTTTTAGATCGGGTTAATTTTTACCATGTTTAATAACAATGAGGTGATGGCATGAGGTCATAACAACTTGGGTCCTTTGACTCGTAACTCGTAAGCCTATCCGCTAACCGCTGGACTCGGCCCCTTGTTAGAAGACGACATACACTCATTCGCCCAACACCTACTCGCCTCGCGTTGGCGAAGTCACCCCAATTCAGTCCAAAGCCGCCGAAGCCCACATTTATTTGTGTGGGCCAATTCATCAGCTAGGTTCGTCTGGGTCCGTCATGGCCGAGCCAAGCGGGCTCACTCAACTTTAAAATCAAGTACGCTTTACTAGGCAGAGCAAAGCGGTTTATAACCATCCACCTAGGAAAAAACACAGGTTAATACTAAAAGAAAGAATGGGGATGGGAGGCATGGAAATGGGAGAATTTCACTGTACTCTGAAATAAAACGGATTCAGAATGTGAATCAAATCCAACAGTGGAACTTTTTATTATTATTTTAAAAAAAACCCCTTCGTATTATTGGTTGTGAAATTGTTGCACCCCTTATGATGATTTTATAAGCAAACAAAATTCTCAACCATTGGATAAGACTTCAGAGGACTGCTCGATTACAGTTCACCCTTCCCATCGCTGATGATCCAAGTCTGTTAGATAA
This sequence comes from Carnegiea gigantea, assembly GCA_029747015.1. NCBI lineage: Eukaryota > Viridiplantae > Streptophyta > Magnoliopsida > Caryophyllales > Cactaceae > Carnegiea > Carnegiea gigantea. The sequence continues at coordinate 372,074 of JAKOGI010000682.1, forward strand.
TATCACAAGACCAATAAAGATGTGCAAACAGAACATGAAAACAGAGACAACTGGATCAAGGAAAGTAGCACACAGCACTCATATCAGAGGCCATCATCAATCAAGATAAAATTATCACACATCCAGCAAAACAATCTTCTGAAAACAGGGACAAGCTAAGATCTATTTGGGGAGACTTCCCCATCCACAAGGAGATACAATGAGAAGCAATCTCAGTTCAACAAATCTAGATGTCTGCATAATTACAAGCCGGGGTGTAAATATACACAGCTATTCACAAGTATGCATGACCAGTCCAATGCCAGTTTACAAATTCAAACCACCATGGGAAGTCACACATAAGGGCTGCATTATTACCTCTTCCCAGCTATGATATTCTGGCTAGGGTTCCCTGACGCACTGGGATATGGACCACTCTTGAGCTTGCCTTCGCTGCTTCCAAAGACATTAAGATCTTCAAACAACCTGTATGAAGGAATGAAAGGCTTCTGTCCTGAAGGGATGCTCCCTGGGCCACTAGTCACAGGCACATTTCCATTCATGGCTAACCCATTGCTGGTCCTCACAGGAAAAGAGTTGAACTGCTGCAGAGATGGAACGCTTTGCATTGGTTGCGAGGATGGGGTACTAGCTGTAAGGTTGCCATTCACAGCCGGGCTGTGAATGGAATCGACCTGCTGCAATGATTGAGTGCCTGGCATTGGAGATGAAGAATTGACAGCATTTTGGGCATTTGGGTACAACTGATTTCCATATTGGGTGCTCTGGAACGAGTTAATGTTCTGTGACGATGAAGTTCCCTGCATGGGAATTGAGCCATTCATGTTTCCTTGTGACACTGGATGCACATATGGATTGGATACTGGACATTGGTTGTTGCTGTAAGTAGGAGTTGCCTCCCAAGGTGGAGGGGGGTAGACAGATGAATATTGGGAATAGCCATGCTGGACTTGGTGTCGCAGCTGAGGCTGCATGGGTTGATAGTGAGCTTGGGACTGGGGCTGAGGCTGGACCTGAGGCTGAGGCTGCGCCCATGGCACAACATAGCTGTTGAGAGATGCCTATTAACAGAAACAAGAAAGGTAAGTGACCAAGGCATAAATCCTTCTTTTGAAATACGCAAATCACATTATTGGTACCTCCATTGTAGTCTCTACAGGGGCTGGATTCGAAGCTTGAGGGGTTTCAGAGGCAGTTGAACTCGTCGTGAGAACAATGCTCAAAAGATCAATCAAGTCCTGCTCTTTGGCAGTATTGGTAGGTGCAGGATCAGGTGCAGGCATATCTGCCAATACCAATGCATTACTGCCGCTGGAAGAGGCAGAATCTTCAGTAGCACCTGCAGCGGCATTCTGCGAAGGCGTAGACTGTGCCTTTGAATGCCTGCATTACCAGCATTTCAGTGGATCTATGCATAATTCAACCACAACCCAGCTAGTTTAAGGATGTGCCCCATGACCACAATCCCGAAGTTCTGTTCAAATTGATCGTACTAGATATGGCTTTGAGTTTCCATCTAAAGTGTTGGGAACATATCAAATGCTCAACATTGCAAGCTACAAGTATACAACAGGACCTACAGCCAGTGACAAACAAAGACGCAACATGGAACACAACCAAATTAATTCAGAAAGAGAAACCTTCGGGCAAGCTGTGCAAATTCATCCTCTTCTTCTTCACCTTGTACAGCAGAAGCAGAAGACTTGGCATCTTGTGCAGGATTTTTGTCCCCTGCCTCGCTAGTTTTAAGGCTAGAGTTTGCTAATTCATGTGGTTGGACATTGACACTGCTTCCATTGGTTGGTAGAGGGGCACCAGAGGCTAGTGCATCATGCTTTGCAAGCACAAGTTGCAACGAATCATTCATTTCAATACCCTTAACAAGAAGCTCCTCATCCCTGTCAAGCCACCAGAACAAGGTCACTAATAAATCCACACTCAGAGCCATTCAATGTTTTCCACATCAAGAAAAATTCCAACCCAAAAAAAAGGTCATTGCAGTAGTACTAACGTAGTATTAGTGATCATTTGCAACAGCTTCTTCTGATTGGCACGACAACGATCAACAAGATCTACAATTACTTCATCCTTCACAGCCTGCTACCAAAAGGAAGACATGAGAAAATTAAACTGACACATTGTATGAAAATAACGCAAATTTTACACACCATAAGATCATTAGGATTCACAGCTTGAAGCATGTCATCCAGGACCTCCAACACATTCTCCATAGATTTCAAGGTGGAGGCACTGAGCAGAACACAAAAAGATAAATTAACAAGATGCCACTAGGAATGATTACATAACAACCAGCTCGTTGTACACTATGAAGCATATATTGTGAAGTGCAATGCTGTCAAAATGAAATGGTCACCTTAAGCTCTCAACTTCAGAGGTCATAGCTTCATCCAGCCTCCTTGAAGAATTGGGCGGCATGCCAAAGCCAACATGAGTTACCGCTGGTGGGTGGGTGACAGGTGGTGTAATGACCGGCGCTGAATGCCGAGAGCGCTGGGGAAATTGGATGCCATAACGCTGCCAAAAAAGGATATTAGCATGCCCATGTGACGGTATCTAGTTTGGCAAGCAGCATTGTTCGATAAACCACAATAAAAGGACAACCCACTCAACATCATACATGCTATGGCTTATTTACTTTCCACAGGCAATCCTAAGCCATATAGAGGACAGAGATTGCATGAAGTACGCGACATGATCTCCTTTTTCACATCGTTCTTGGTGGATGAGACTGACTACCAACATTCTAATCCTGAACCCACGAAACCATTGGTGGAGCAAAGCAAGATAAAGTGACTTAGGAAGTCATCCTCTACCCCACTTTCCTTTCACAAGCCCCAACACATTGGATAAGGCATCAATGGCATGATGCATAATGATGCAACTTATATGACCCATAGTAAACTTCTTTCGAAGCAGAATGATGGCTAATGCCTGCTCTCAAACATTCGGTGATAGCAATCTATCACTATTAGTAAACCTTACCGAATGGAACGTGTACAACTTGAACAAGTATAGAGCAACTCTCACAACCCCCCAACCCCCCCCCCCCCCAAAAAAAAAAAAAACTCACAGGTTGATATAGCACCTCTTGAAACATCATGTAAAACTGCGAATAAGGATGCCACATAAAATGGCCCTGAAAATGGTAACATGAATGGGCTGATTTAGAATTCTTCAACATGAATACTGAGTTATAATACACATCCTAACTTTTCCATTGTCACTAGTTCTAGAAGACATCAGATGTTCTATGCCGTCCAAAATAAAGATGCATATTTCCATATTTATGCGGTAAGTCTATAATAGTAGCATCTATAGTTATGGACTATGATGCTGAGACTTGGCGGTCAGCACTTTGCCCGTTGTACCCATGTCAACATGACACGACAATGTACCAAAACGAAATACAAGTCAGACTCGAGCAATAGCAACCAGACACAGCTGGTTTTCTAGATGAAGTAAAAACTCAAAAAGGAGGATCAAGCAGTATGCAACACATCAGAATTGGGTTTCTGTCTCTCTGTCTTTCTCCTCCTCTGTCTCAGTTGTTCACTCTCTCCCTCTCTCTCTTCTCCTCGCAGCGGGGGCGCGCATAGCGGCAGGGACAAGAAATTACAGTTTTTTTAAATTAAAAAAAAAAATCTGGCATCCCTTGTTTAACTGGGAGGCCGGCCCCCTTCTTAAATCTTTTTTCTGTTTTTTTATTGAGGCACAGGTGCAAAACAAGACAACATTTATTGGGCCCTGAACATAAGCTAGCTTTTTGAAGTCCTAGATTTACTTAGGCCCAGTAATTTATGTTGCTACTTCTTTTTTTTAACTTGTCCCACTACTCAAATATTTAAATGGTACTCATAACTGGATATTTATTCCAAGGTTTTTTTTAATAGTTGCAACAATTAAGGGTAAATTTGAAACAAAAACTAAAGGAAAAAAAGAAAAATAAAAACAAAAGAGCCGCATCCCCATACCCATGTCCAATTTTAGGACAAGTCCCCGTGTCCTAAATTTTTCCTGAATGCGAGTCCGACACACAGATATGCACCCATACCTGAGTCTGAGCAACATACGTTATGGATTTTAATGACACATGATGATTTTACACTGCAGAACAGCAAGCTTGCGAACACTAGGAAATAGTCACTATGGTACGCAATGCCTCTAAAACACTGGTAATGAAGAACTAAATATCTTGACATTATCAAGGTTATTGGGTAGATGTGGCTAGCAACAAGCAAAACCACTTTAAAAAAAAAAAAAGAAAGAAAGAAGAGGAAATACTTACCCTTAACTCATCACAAGCCCAGTAATATTGCGTATATTTCCCACTAGGACCACCAAATGCTTCTTGCCAGGAGTCAAGAAGTGCCAGAATTTTCTCTCTCACATGGATGTCCGCCTGAAATCAATTCAAAATTGGAGAAGTCAACAAAGAGGGCAAAAAATAAGTACAAAAAGAGCCAATTGGAGTTTCCACATATTTATAATAACATGAGAAAGGAGCTCCTGCAGACAAAAAAAATCCAAATATATAGGCAACATTGGTAGGATCAACCATGACATTGAACTGCACACAGCAGGATCTCCCAGACCCTGCTTCAGTTGGATTGTTATTGTTATTGTTATTATTATTATTCTTATTCTTATTGTTATTATTGTTATTATTATTGTTATTGTTATTGCTATTGTTATTGTTATTATTATTTCTATTATTATTATTTATTAATTAGTGGTTATGGAGATGCAGCTTGAGACAACAACTGCACATTAGCATTTCAGCTGAAAATCTGTCGCTCACAATATAAGTCTCAATGCCACGCCCCATCAATACAATATCAACTCTACAGCTCCAGAAACTTGGCAAGCATTTTAACCAATGTTTTCAAGTAATTAACAAAATCATAGAAATACATGTACCAAACTTATGAACTGCAGCTGCTGAATTATGGTTGGAGAACTGCTGATCTAAGGGCAAATTTTGCAAGGCGAACAGCTATGGAAGTTTTTTTCTGTCTAGACTGGTTTTGACTTGGACTAGAACTTCAAAAAAGTTGCACAAAGTGGATTGGCCAAGGCATAATTTCATTCTATAGCTTGCCATGAACAATTGGCTAATGTTGGAGTTACGCTGAATGGATGGGATGCAGGTAATGACTGCTGAGTTTTCTGACAGGCTGTTCTTTCAATGCTCTATGACCCATGATGTGTGGTGGAAGGTATTGCAGAGACCTATAGAGGAGTGCAGAGTCTGCAGATGCTGCCCTTCACAATACGAGATAGATTACGCAAAAAAGGCCTGTCCTGGCAGTCCTTGTTATGCGCTTTAGAGGGATGCAGTGGAAGAAAGCTTAGAACTCAATCAGGTATGCAGCTTCCATTGTCAGGCATATTCAATTCACTTGTATTGCTATACCCGATGCTTTCTTGCTGATAACACACACATATCTTTTATGCAATAGTTGACTATAAAGGGCTTACTTCCAGTTCCCAGGGGGCTGTGATGATGCATTCTTCCTTTTTAGGAATAACTTCCTTACCATTTCCACAAACGGAAGGAGAAATTCTATGCCCTCGTTTTAAGTGCAAAACATCCAGCAAGGGTGGATCTCCATTAATATCAAACTTAGTAGCCTTCTGTCAGCAATCTGCAATGGATAGTAGCCTGAATAAAGATGCTCAAGCACATATGTCTTAATATGCGCACTCCAGACGGACAAACACAAGTCACTGACTAATTTGAAAAGTAGGTTTTCCAACATTAATATGCTGCTTACATTCACTAGTTAATTCTTTTCGCTTCTGCTTGGAGTCCAGAACAGAAGCAGAACATCCAAGAATATCCAGGAATGTTGATTGACAAACAGGTAACGCACTGGCACCAGATTAGGTAGAGATGGTTGAATAGCATTAATAGCACCGTGTTTTTTTATTTTTTTAAGGGTAAGTTTTCCACTAGCAACCGGGAAAGGTCTAAGTAAATCCTAGCAAATGGTGGGGTTTGAACCCCTAATCTTCCATTTGTAAGGTGAGCACTCCACCACTTGTCCGAGGGAGTTTCCTCGCATTAATGGCACAGTGGCAGAGAAATTCAGCACCAGAAATAAGAGACGGATAACAAAATGCACACGTGATATGGATACAACCAAAAGAATGAGAAGCAGCCAGCTTTTTATGCCGCCATTAGGCAATCCAACAGGATATCTCCTCAAGTTGCAACACAAGAAAAGATTAAAACTAGCACATGGATGGGAATACAAGAAGTCCACCCTAAACAGCCCTCAAGAAGTTGCCAATTGAAGCACATTAATTTAAACTGAGAATCTGTTCTAAACAGGTGAAGAACGCTAATGGAGTTGATGATTTAAGGGAGGACCTAATATAATTTAATGATCATGATACAATTTTGCCAGTGGTAATAATATTCTCACAAATTTAATGATCAATTTTGTTATTTTCACATAGAATATTCTATGTTATTTTAGACAAGTCAAATAAGTTTTGGGGAGTGTTTAGGTAATACTTAGTTTCCTAATCAACATAGGATTTGCTTTACATGATTTCCTAATAGTATTTTGCGTATATAGGCTATTATAAAGAGATGTTTAGTTGTAGTCAATTATTATCCATTGATTATTGAAATGAATGGATGGAATACAGATGCTGAATCTCTTCTGTCCTCTAATTATCCGTTCTTCTTCTCTAATTCCCCTTTTCTTCATCCTTGTTGTCTCCAACCTCTATCCAATTGGTAAATGAGCATCCCATTTGCTATTACATGCTCTCGACAAAATACATAAGGTGGCGATGCACACAAAGCAATAACATAATTAGATGGATCAATCATTTAAAGACCTACATCCCACAATGCAGTTGAATATGTCATACGATGAGGAACTTTCTAGAGTCAGCACACAAATATCCTTCTCCTTCTACCTCCTCAGGTCTCTTCCCATCTTTATTCATGAAAGAAGCATACTATACCATGTCATGCTCTAAATTCCATGGACTACCTAGCAAAGTAACTCATAATTTATACATTCAATGCATGATTACTGACATCCAACATCCTGTTACCCCCTAACATACCACATTGGCACATTCTAATTCACATATACTTCGAAGACAATGCACTGACAACTAAAGTTCAACATGGCTTTGTTGCATCCATATCACTTCATTCATATGTGTACTGCAATCCAAGTGAGTACGATTTAGGAATTTCCAGTTTGGTAAATAATGCGGACTTGCACAACAAAAGCACGCCCATCCAGTTAATTCAGGAGAGGGGAAAAAAATCTCTTTTTCCAAGAAGTCACTAAACCTAAAACACAGGCTTTCTTCCACCAATGCTTTGCTTCCACTTCCAAACAAGGAAAACGAAGCTGACTAGAGCAAACAAAAACCAGTCCCTCAGCCAGACATAAGAGTGAATAGTTAAGTGTATTCTCTTATGCATCCATACCAATGCATCATGATCATCCACAGATATCATAACTGCTCAACTCTCCCAACAAGGAACGAAAAACGGTCTACCACAGATTATTGTCAACTCACAGGAACGAAAATGTAAATAACCTTGAGAACAGTCACCTGAAGCCTGAAAATTCCCGAGTTCCATAATTTTTACAACCCCCTGACAAAACCCTCTTCACAACCCCCCCCCCCCCCCCAAAAAAAAAAAAAACACACACACCACCCCAAAAAAAAAAAAAGGAAACAAACAAACAGGAAGATAGGCAACTAAACTCCGCCCACAACAAAGAGAAAAGTTTAGCCTATGCCTAGAGAGCAGTAAAACAAACCTTTTTCTTTACAATTTTGATCATCTCATCAACTATCTTCCGCTCCGCCATATGATAATGGATGTACTCACCGCAATTCTTCACCATCGTCTCCAAAAGCTGCAAAACACCCTTCAAGTTAAGCTCTATCCCCTCTAAAAAAACGTCCCAAAACAACATGAAATAGGAAAAGGACCCCCCCAAACCAACCAAAAAAAAAAAAAAAAAAAACACTAAGTACCGTTAGAGCAAGCAGCTGAACTTTAGGACTCTTATGCTGCAACCTTCTTTTCACCGATTTCACCACATCTTTCGCCAACCTAGAAACCCAAAACACGCACCTCCATCATCATCAGTCATCCAAAAACAAGAAGTCAAATCATTCAACCAAGGCAAAAACATGAATAGAGCCAAAAATTGAGACCAAAATAGTGAAACTGGAAAAGTCAACTCCCAAATTAAAGCATGATTAAGGATGAAATTTGAAATAACCAGTGATTGGAATTGCAGATATCACAAATTTCCATGTTCATAGTCCAATCAGGGCCGACGAGAAGCTCGCTGGTAGCCTTATCAACCCTCGTCGTGACTGAAGCCGATGAAGAAGACGTCGATAACGAAGGCATCATCATCTTCGCTTGATTTCGGTGGAATTGGGAGGAGGTGAGGAGGAATTCAAGTTTGGAAAAGGGGAGGAGAGAGAAAAAGGAGGATAATTTTGGGCGAATAAAACCCTAGGAAAGTGCAAGGCTTTTGTGATGAATTATCGTTCTTTATTTGGAAGGAGAAGATCGGCTTCAGTTTCAGTCAGTGCTGTGCGGCTGGCTAATGCTTTTTTCTTTTTCTTTTTTTCGTTTTCCTTTTGGTTTTTAGTTTATCATTAATCATTATTCTTTGGGACAATTTTTATTTTGCTTTTCCACGAAAATTGCGTGCATTCTACCTCGACCCCCACTCCATGGTCTTTCATTCATGTGCGTGATCAGACCTGGTAAAAACTGACATAATTTAAAAACCTAATTCAAATTCATTCGAAAAATTTAAATTTTGAATACAATTTTGGTCATATTCGGTAAAATTAGCGGTTCAAGTAGCAGATAGCAGTTCAGGTAGCAGATAGCAGTTCAGGTAGCGGATAGCGTTTTTAATTTAGTTGTTCCTGAATAACTATTTAGATGAGCAATTAAAATAAATGTGTTCAGTAAATTTAGCTATTGGGTTAGCTGATTAATGTAAGTTTACATAAAAGGATCTAAATAATTTTCAAATATAAAATTTTCAAAGGATATTTTTTAGCAAAAAAATATGAAACGCTACTTTTGAATGCAAAACGTTAATAGTATTAGCTTTTCAGAAACGATACTTAAAACGCTAAACGCTACTTGAAATGCTAGTCAAAACACTATGTTACCGAACACCCAAAATTACTTAATGAGTGTATTGATTTAGTCAAAACGCTAAACGCTACCCAAAATATTGTTGCCGAACACGCCCTTTTTCTACCTAAATTCGAAATAGACCGAACTCAAAAAATTCGTAAATTAACAGGTCAAATCCGACCCGAACCTGTCCATTTGACCCAAATACTATATCGTTATTTTTTATTTTTCTTTAATTTATTCCTCTTAACTAGGGCTGTCAAATAGGTCAGCTCGGGTCGGATTCGTGTTCGGGTCGAAGTTAAACGGGTTGAAAATTCCCCGACCTGAACCTGACCTGTTTAATAAACGGGTTGAAAAATCCAACCTGAAACCGTTTAACATTTAAACGGGTCAACCTGATTCTGACCTGTTTAACCCATTTAAGTTAAACGGGTCAGAATCAGGTACCACTTACCTGTTTAACCTGTTTAACCTACTTAAGTTTCAAACTTTAAATGAACATGTGTTTGAGCCTGAGACTGCAATTGGACACTTTATAAACAATACATGATTACATGAATTTTTGGTATACCAACTACTCAACAAACCGGCTTCTAAGGAGATCAGTAAGTCCTAGAGATCAGTAGTGAGGAGATGGGACGAGGGGAGTGGAGAGGAGATGGGGAGATCGAATCAGTAGAGAGGAGATGAGAGGGGCGACTGAAGGCTAAAGCAACTCAAACAAGCTCTAACTCTGTGTGGAGGAGTGGTATTGCGAATGAAGAACTGAAGAAGGTAAGAAGCCTTTTATATCTAGGGTTTTCACTTGATAGGGTGGGCTTTATGGGCTTAGGAACCAAAAATGTGAAAAATATAAAATTTGAACTCCCCGCCCCCCAGCCAAAAATCTGAAAATTAAAATTTCAATGGCCCCCAAAAATGTTCAAAAAAACTACACATAATTATATATTGATAAATAGGTTAAACGGGTTAAATGGGTTACTGTAAACAGGTAAACGGGTTGACCTATTTAACTCGCTTATTTAAACGGGTTAAATAGGTATTTTTTCGTGTCGAAAATTTCGACCTGAACCTAACCCGTTTAATTAAACGGGTTAATCGTGTCAACTCATTTAATTAAACGGGTTGAAAATCTTTACCCAAACCCGCCTAATTTCGTGTTCGGTTCGGGTCGGTAATCGTATCGGGTCAGCTTTTGACAGCCCTACTCTTAACTATGATAGTTATTATTAGATCAAATCGTTCAGAGAAACATTACACAATTATCGCATCTTTCACAAGTTAAACAATAGTGCTTTTTCTTTCTTGACTCAACTCTCATAAAATAACATCACACGCAACTTGCAAATAGAACAACTTAAAAAAATGGGCATTAAATAGTATGAATTAACTATTTAGCATTAAAACCATTAATTTATAGCGAGACAAATATTAAAAATTTGGTCATCATACGCTGTATCTTTAGTAAAATGAATATGTCTCGTCATATTCTAGATAATTTTACTTCGTAGTAATCTAAAATTTTGATGTTGTAATAATAATTGTAATGTCTTGTACTTCTTGAATATCCTTTCATTTAGTTTTCATTCTAACTTATCTCAAACTATGATGTTAGTGTTGGGCAATATGGGTCGACCTCTATTGGTGTTGGATTGACCTACTAATAAAGTGCAGCTGATCAAGTAATATTAAGTTAGTAATTAACAGAACTATCGAATTATTAAATAGGTTATTAGCAGGTCGAATCGCTCTGACCCGTTAACATACTTTAGATGGGCAACCCATAAATGACCTGACACATTATTAATCTTATTTTAATATACGGGCATACCCACTCAACCCAAAGCGGACTCAATCATTTGCCCATTTGTACATGATGTTCATGTTTCAATGAAAAGTTTGAATATTTTTAATATTCTTTTAAAAAAATTACAATTACAATGCTTTTTCATCAAATGCAGACAATTTTAAGCAAAAAATATGTCGCATTTTTTATTTTGACATAAACGAAATAAGGCACAAAAAAGGAGTCCCAAACTCATTGGGTCGACCAGAAACCTACAAAACTGAAATACGTTCACCTGTATTTTGTTCGAAAAATCCGAAATATACCCACCCATATTTTACTCGAATCCAAATACACTCAAACCATATTTTACCTGTCCGTCTAAATTGGCAGGTCTATGTGTGATCAAGGGCAAAATAGTGCAAGTTAGGCATGCATGACCGCATTAAAGAAGTAGTAAGTCTTGTATAGGACCGTCTTATATCAAATATATTATGAGATAGATGGTTTTATAGTAATTTTTAATAATAAATGAGGTGGTTTTATAGTAATTTTTAATAATAAATGAGGTAATTAATTATTTATTTATGGGTGATTGTAATAAAAGTTACTACTAAATGAACTATTGATCACCCTTGAATTAAAAAATCATCACCAAACATATAATTAGTCGTTGCAACACCTCAAAAAAGTCACCATTTATGAAGTTCGTCTCATAATAACTCTGATGTGAGACGGTCTCGTCTAAAAATTTGTATTAGAAAAAATAATGCAATTAGACCAAGTGGAAGACAACTTAATTTACGCCACTCATAAAAGAACACAGAGTAATTGTTGTCTTTAACAATTGATAAACGTAGCATTTATAAAGTACTATTTTACCCTTGTTTGTTATAATTCCACTCTCTTTTCTCCTTAATCTCTTCCTCTATTCTCTGAGTTCCATCACATAACTTCTTTAAACCATTACCATGTGACTCACCAAGAACTACCTTACAACCATTATATAATCTCTTCTTCCGCTACAAACCTTAATGATCATTCACCACAACAGCCACTCCCTCCTCTTCTTCCACTGTCACCCGCTCGAATAATAGTTGTTGCAACCAATTTAATGGATATGGCCCCAATTCTTGAATTTCTTGATACTTCGGCAACTTATATTTTCTGTATTGAACAAGTAGAATGTTAATTAACGCAACCTGAATAAGCTTTATGCAGCTATAGGAGCTTGACAATTTGAAAATTTTATAGGACCTCCACCAGGAGTAGATTTTGCATGAGAAAGAGCATACCATAATTTAATTATTGGCTTGGAAGGCAAAAACCAATTAAAAAATGAGGGAAGGGGAAGAGAGGGAGGACCAAAAATAATTAATATCAAAATTCTAAAGCCCATCTTGTATTCACATGTATGTAGAGGAAGGAAAGCAAGTGAGCATTCGGCTCTTGCTGGTGCTAAGGAATTCGGGTGAAAGTTAAGCATTTAAGGGGTGGGAAGAAAAATGAAATGGCAGAAGAAGACGAAGGCGAAGAGCAAAGGAAGGTGAGGGACCAGTTAAGGAAATAGGAAGAATGAAATATTAAAGGTCTTTATGGTCTTTATCTACCTATTCATCTAACAACTGTTCAAAAAGACAACACGCCAATACCAGATGTCATGTTTTTACTAAAAGTGTAAACCAAGGAAAATTACACCCAATGTATATGTATCAACATCCCAGGGATAATAATGAATATGATAAAGTTGTTTGGTGAAACTTTTAGAGTGTTTTTGAACTTCAAAAATATAAATTAGTACGGACACTGATGTTTGGATTGGTAGAAAATTGGTTTTAAAACATAATTTTTTGGAGAAACTACCCCTAGAAATAGAAGCAACAAATTGTTGCTTCTGCTTCGAATTTCTTAGGAAGGCACTTGATTTTGTGAGATAGGATTAGGTGATATTGTCCATATAGGCTTTTATATTCAAAAGTAATTCCTACCCTACATGTATGTGAATATCCATATCATTTCAAATCTCACATCCTCTTCCCTCTGTCTCTCCCTTCAAATTGTTTCCTACTCGAAAGCATCCCACTGCCTCTCCAATTTAAGCTCTGTTTCTCCTCTCCAAATTATGAAAAGCAATAGGCATACCATAAAAATGGATTTTGACTCGTGCCAATTTTTTGCTTCTTGTTCATGTGTTTTCCATCATTTTCCAGTTTTAGATCTAGTTTTTGGCTCACAAATTTGTGCAATTTTTTATTTGGGTTTGCCAGTTTTCGATGGAAATTTTGATTTGGCATTGGTTCAAATTTGAAATCTGTTCTTTTTTTCTTGTTCTGCTTTCAATTTCCCTTGCTTTCACATGTCCTTCATCCTGTTCGTTATTGCTGCTTTGCTCCACCATCTATGAGTGTGTAGCAAGTTGCTACTAGTTGTTTTCCTTGCACCATCATCGAGTCCAACTCATTCTTGGATGAAATGTGTTGGAGTATGAAAAGTGAGTATTGTCCCACATTGATAAAATTCAAAGAAAATAATAGTGGGTGTTGTCCCACATTGATGAAATTGAAGGCTTGAGCATATATATAAGTTTGTGAGTTACTCCACCTATTACCAATTGATTTTGGAATGGAACCTCATTTGAACTTGTATGCATAACTCATTTGTTGAAAGCCTAATTGATATAAAAATTTAACACCTTCAACTTGGTAAGACTTAGGCGGTGCAATTGTCAGAGCCTTAGGTGGTGGTGAAGCTGTCAACTGCCATTCGAATGCTTGAGGAGAGAGGAGACACCAGTGGTGATTGTGGTAGCCGAGCAGTGTCAGAGCTAGCATCGGAGATGGTGAGGCGGTCACCGCCAGTGTGCAGGGGAGTGGGTTACGGTCGAACGGAGATCCGTGCACTCCGGTGAACAGGCCCAGTTTTGGTGATAGATTTTCGAGCTTTGGGGGTGAGGGAGCTAGCTTTTGGGGACTTGCTCTTGGGTGCCATTGTTGTGGGTTGAGGTGGTGAGCAATGGAGGATGAGAAGGGAGATGGGTAAAGGAAGGTATTTTTATAGTGAAAGAGTGGCCTAGATTTTGGAAATCAAGCTGGGGGTCGAAATTGTGAGGAATTAAGGCATGGAGATGGTGAAATTGGAAGGTAATTTGCCTAGGATCTTTTGAGGAGGAAGAAGGAGATCTGGAGGGGGTTTTTCGGGTACGCTAGCCGAATGGAGGAGAGAGAGAGAGAGAAAGTAAAAGAGGAAAGTAAGAGAGAGAATATCTAGGCCCTTTCTTTTGTTTTTGGTGAGTCAATCTTGGTCAAATAAGGCTATATTTATTTGAGTATTTTTGTTTTGATTTTTGTGAGGACAAAAGTTTGATTTTCTTGCCTTATTTGTTTAGGGCAGATTCGTGAATAATTTCCCAGGCATGGATGTACAAGACCCTGTGGCGTGATGAGGTAAGAGGGGCAATGAGATGTTAATTATGAAACTGTTCAATTCCTGTTGGTATCCGACAAGAGAAAAATTATTGATTAATTTTGCTCCAGTCGAATTTGGTCAAATTATTTTATTCTAGACTCATTTAATGGCATTGAAATTAATTTTCAAGCCTGAATAGTGGAGTCTAGTCATGCACAGGAGCGTACCTAGTTTGTCGTGACCGGCGGCTGTAGTAAGCTTCTTCTCTGCTTTGGAGAATTAAGAATGCCTGTAGTGTACTTAACAAATTGAGTTAGTCACTAGAGAGGGCTCCCCCTCAATTTGTGCATCTGTGTTTATCATTCCAAGTTCATGACGAATAAAATTAAATCTTTCTTCATTTAGAGGTTTGGTGAAAATATCAGTTAGTTGAGATTCCGTGGGCACAGATTCCAAAATGACATCACCTTTTTTAACATGATCACGAATAAAGTGGTGTCTTACCTTAATGTGTTTAGTGCGTGAGGGTTACATGGGATTTTTAGTAATGTTGATGGCACTTTTATTATCGCATTTAATGGGACCTCCTTTGAGATCAATACCTAAGTCCCGTAATTGCTGCTTGATCCATAGGAGTTGGGCACAGTAGCGATGTATTTTGCTTCTGCTATTGAGAGGGCAACGGAGTTCTGCTTCTTAGAGTGCTAGGATACTAGACTCAGCCCAAGAAACTGACAAGTACCTGAAGTACTTTTTCTATCAACTTTATAACCTGCATGATTAGCATCAGTATATCCAACAAGAGAAAACTCTCCCCCTCGTGGGTACCATAGTCCTGGATTTTTAGTACCAGCTAGGTATCTAAATATCCATTTTACACATGTTAGATGGGATTCTTTAGGAGATGCTTGAAATCTAGCACATAGACATACACTGAACATAATGTTAGGTCGACTAGCGGTTAGATAAAGTAGTGAACCGATCATTCCTCGATAGATCTTCTCATTAATCGGTTTTCCTTCTTTATCAAGATCTAACTTTTCAGTTATAGCTATAGGTGTCTTAGCATGTTTGGCCTGGTCCAATTTGTACCTTTTGAGTAGTTCGCTTACATATTTGCTTTGGTTAATAAAAATGCCATCTTTGCATTGCTTAATTTGAAGTCCTAAAAAGAAACTTAATTCACCCATCATGCTCATTTCAAATTCGTTTCTCACAAGGTTGGAAAATTCTTCAGAAAGTGAGTTGTTAGTGGCTTCAAAGACTACATCATCGACATAAATTTGTATAATTATAAAGTCATGACCTTTAGTTTTAGTGAATAAGGTTTTATCAATGAGGCCCCGTTTAAAATCATGTTCTAAAAGAAACTTACTCAATCTCTCATACCAAGCCCTAGGGGCTTGTTTTAGATCATAAAGAGCCTTTTAAAGTTTATAAACATGATTAGGAAAGTCTGGATTTTCAAATTCGGGGGGTTGTTCGACATAGACTTCTTCTTGTAGGTATCCATTTAAGAATGCACATTTTACATCCATTTGATAAAGTTTTATGTTCATATATGATGTAAATGTCAATAGTATTCTTATTGCTTCTAGTCGTGCAACAGGGGCAAAAGTTTCATCAAAGTCGATACCTTCTTCTTGATTATATCCTTTAGCCACTAATCTTGCTTTCTTTCTTGCAACATTGCCGGTTTCGTCCAATTTATTTCTAAATACCCATTTAGTTCCTATAACTGGATGATCACTTGGTCGAGTTATGAGTGCCCATACTTAGTTTCTTTCGAATTGATTTAGCTTATCTTGCATAGCGTTAATCTAATTTGCATCATTCAGTGCTTCTAAGTGATTCTTTGGTTCTATAAGTGATACAAATGCAAAGAATGTACAAAAATTACGTAAGGATGAGGAGTTCTTATACCTGTGGGTATATCTGTCAATAGATTATCCATTGGATGAGATGATTTATACTTGAAGTGTTTTTGGGTTACCTCTTGTTGAGATGCATTAGGCGTGGAGTTTTCTTCGTTTTTGGACTCCTCATCTCCTTGAGGTGAGGACTCTTCGTGTAGCACTTTTGGTTGCTCTTCAGTATGATTTACTCCTTTTGTTGTTTCCTCTTCATCGTCACCATGCTTGTTTAAAACTATAGAGCCACTCAACACACCGTCATTGGTTTCGTCAAAAATGACATGAATACTTTCCTCGATGGTTTTGATGCGTTTATTATAAATTCTATATGCCTTCCTATGTGATGAATACCCTACAAACATTCCTTCATCACTTCTTGCATCAAATTTTCCTAGATTATTTTTTCCGTTATTATAAATAAAGCATTTGCATCCAAAAGGTCTACAATAAGAGATGTTAGCACGTTGGCCCTTAAATAGTTCATATGGTGTTCTTTTCAGGATTGGTCGAATTAGACACCTACTTAAGACGTAATTTGCAGTGTTCACTGCTTCGGCCCAAAAACTTTGAGGAGCATTGCTTTCGCACATCATGGTGCGTGCCATGTCCTTTAGAGTGCAATTTTTTCTTTCCACTACCCCATTTTGCTGAGGTGTTCGTGGTGCCGAAAAGTTGTGAGCAATTCCATGATTGCTACAAAATTCAGTAAACTCTCTTTGATCAAATTCTCTCTCATGATCACTTCTAATGAAGACCATAGGAGAGTTTTTATAGACTTGTAATTGTTTACAAGGTTTAGAGAATTCTTTAAAAACTTCATTCTTTTCTTTTAAGAAGGCTACCCACGTAAAACGGGAATAATCATTGACAATCACAAAAATATACTTACTATGCCCTGGACTTTGTATCGGTATTGGTCCACATAAGTCCATGTGAAGTAGTTCTAATGGTCTAATTGTGCTAATATTATTTTTGGATTTAAAAGAACTACGTACTTGCTTTCCTTTAGCACATGCATCACATTAATGATCATATTTAAAATCACATGTAGGAAGTCCTCGTACTAATTCTCTTTTTGCTAATTTCTTAATTGTATGCATGCTTGCATGGCCTAACCTTCAATGCCATAACCAATTATCCTTATGATGAGAGACTTAAAACATGATAGATTTTGAGAGGGTCGATGTCTATGACATAGGCATTTTCAATTCTTAGCCCATGAAGGGCAACTTTTTTTGATTGTTTATTTTTAACAATATAGTTAGTGGAGTCAAATGTTACTAGATTTCCTTTATCACATAATTGAGATATGCTTAGGAGATTAAATTTTAGGCCATTAACAAGATAAATATTATCAATTGAATTGGAGGGATCTTTACCGATTTTTCCAACACCAATTATTTTACCTATACCTTTATCGCCAAAAGTGACGCTCCCATGTCCTTTCTTTTTGATTTCGGTGAACAGGGACGCATTACCACTCATGTGTCTTGAACAATCGCTATCAAGGTACCATAGGTCTTTTCTGGATTTTAAGCACACATGCAAAACAGGAAATCAAACCTTTCTGCTACTTCTGACATTAAATTTGTACTCAAAGGCATTAGTTATCATGTTAGGTGGTTTAGTTCCTTTAGGAACCCATATCTGGGTAACTTTGTATGATGGTTTTTTAAACGGACATGAGTAAGGGATATGGCTAACATTGTATGTTCTTGTATCCTCTTTATAAGGTGCTGATTTAACAAAGAAGTTTTTGTAAGTTTTCTTTTCATTAAAGTGGTTATATCCAATTCCTTCTTTGTTAAATGAAGCTCTTTGTGTACATAGTAATTTGTCCAAGTTCTCTTGTCCTTTAGTGAAGTTTAAAATTATTTCGTGGTTTTTGTCACACTTGTTTTACAATTCTTCATTTTTATTCTCTAAAATTCTAATTTTGATATGGAGGTCATTGTTTATTTTTTCAGGGGCTGTACCTTTTTGTTTTACTTCTTGAAAGTTTCTTTTGAGATCTTTATATTTTTAGAAGAATATCTCTGTTCTAGTTCAGCGAAACTTATCAAGGCATTAATCAATTTGTCTTTAGAACATTCATAAAGGGCTGCAATGTCTACCTCATTGGTGTTTTCCGGTTCATGATCTTGCCCTTCTCTTGCCATGAGACATATGTTAGCATTGTGCTCTTCATCACTTTCGCTTTCACTAGTGTCGCTATCGCTCCAGGCTACGATCATCGCTCTCCTGTTCTCTTCCTTCTTGAATCTCCGAGATTCACCTATTTTTTGAATGAGTGGACAATCTTTCAACAATTGACCTGACATACCACAACCATAACATGAACTGACATTGGTGTTGTCTTTATTGAAAAATTTACCTTTGAATTTTTCATTTCTTTTTAATGTGGATCCTTTCGAGTTAAATCCTCGTTGCTTAAATTTTTTCTTTAGTCCCATTTTATTAAGACCCCGAACGATTAATGAGAAAGCCTCTTCATCATTATCATTGGTTTCTTCTTCCTCAGAAGTGGGATCTTCTTGTGCGACTTTAAGGGCTATCCCTTTCTTTGAACTTTCTCCTTCATCTTCTTTAAGATGAATCTCATGTGTCAAGAGTTTCCCCAAAAGATCATCCAACTCCAGTTTTTTGAGATCTTGGGCTTTTTCGATTGTCGTAACTTTTGGTCCCCACTTGTTCTTTGGGAGGCATCGTAGAATCTTTCTGACCATTTTCTCATTTGTGTAAGTCTTACTAAGAGATTTTAGATTATTAGTGATATCAGCAAATCGAGTAAACGTATCTTTTATCAATTATTGACTCTAGAAGTCACATAATGATTTTGATGATAACAAACAATGTGGATAATAATTATATATGAAATAGTCATTTGTTGAATATTTATATTATTTGTCAGTTTCATATGTAACATTTTTATTGGTCCAATTCATCAAATTGCTTACATGTCTGATTAATACATGGGCTTGGTAGTTGAATAGTTTAAGTCTTGGATGAAAGCCTTAATTAATTATTAATGGAAGTGATATGATAGAATATTGAGTTTATATAGATATTTTTCTATACAATCTAAGTGAATAATATTAATGGATTTGATAGAATAAAATTATCTACCTATATGTGTTTATGGATAGAAAAATATGTAGGTATCATATAATATCTAAAGATATTATTTGATTGATATAATCTAGCCAATTCAAATTTGAAATTCAAATTTGAATATCATACAAGACCAATCATGGATTGAATTATCTTGCATCAATATTATTTGATTTGATCTTGGCAAGATTCTACTAAATAAGATACAAGCTTAAATTGCAAAGTAATATCAAAAATGATACTTGAATTATGTTGCTGCACATTTTAAAAGATCACTAACTATCATGTGCAAGGAAGATATACTGTGGAGCATGGCTGATTTAAAGGGAAGATCAAATCAGAATGTTTAGCACAAAAGGAAATCAAATCAGAATCTGAAAAATATATTTCAAGCGCCTGAAATCATATTTCAGGATATTCTGGCAGAAACTTCCATCTTGGCAGAATCGAAACTCACGACTTACAAGGCTATAAATAGTGATCGGAGCAATTGAGAAATCACTTGAGCTACACTTGCAAATTATGGAGAGCTTACATCAAAATATATTGAGATGGTACTTTGAGCTAGAACTTGCATATTGGTTTGATCACTACTTATACTTATCTTTTGAGAAAAACTTCTTATAAGAGGATCCTGTAAGAAGTAAGTTGGGGAAGATTTACTTGAGTAGCTAAATATTGGGTGGGCAATACTTAGTGAGTGACTCAACTTAAGTTACTTAGTTGAGTGGTAGATCGAGAGAGAGGTTCTCACGATTGAGTAATTAACCTTGAAAGTGTTCAAGGAAGTATTTGTCGAGTCGAGGAACTCGAGTGTGTAACTTCTTAAGTGAATAAGAAGTGGAGCGGTTCAAATCCTAAGGAAAGAAGAGCCTTAGGCAGTGACTAATCCTTTTTGGAAGGGCCAACATCGTAAAAATATCATCGTGTTTTGTCCCACTTTTATTTTCGCATTTAATTTTTATAATTGCTTTAGTTTTGGTTAATCACCCTATTCACCCCCCGCTAGGGTGATTTAACTAGCCTAGCTGAGCTTTCAATTGGTATCAGAGCAGGTGCTATAATTTTGAGACTTAACCGTCTATGGCTAGATCCTATGGCTAGTCTATCAAGTGCCTTTATTAATTTTCCTCCTATTTTTAATGGTACTGATTTTTCTCTTTGGAAGTACAGAATCAAGTCTTATGTCGAATTAATTGACTTTGATCTTTGGGACATTATTACAGATGGTCCTTTTATCCCCACATGGATCAAAAATGATGGTTCCACCGTTATCAAGCCAAAAGAAAAGTTGAATCAAGATGAGAAAGAAAGGATTAAGAAAAATACGATGGCTTTATATATTTTACAAGGTTCTTTATATAATGATATTTTTAACCATGTTTGTTGTTGTGAGACAGCCAATGAATTATGGGAAAAACTTTTGCTTCTGTATAAAGATAATAATGAAGAAAATCTCATTTTGTCAAAAATGGAGAAGATGCTTGACGATTGCAACAGGCAAGAAAGAGGTCAATCATCTTTGCTTAATGGCAAGTGAACAAGTTGGGGATCCAAATTCAAGTGATGATGATGATGATGGCAACATAAGTAAAGAAGCAGAAGAAGAAGAGTACGAAGTTCCAGATGAGGTATATGATGGTTCAAACAAGTGCTCAAAACATAAGGTAATGCGATTATTGCTCTATTTTCTTAAACAGCTACAAGGATATAGTTCAAAAATTAAAAGTTTAAAGAAAATGATCTTTGGTTTGTCTCAAGAAAATATCGAATTGAAAAAATCAAATGAGTTGTTGTCAAATAATTTAAATATAGTTCAAGAAAAATTCATCCTTCTTCAAAAAGAGAAAAATGACTCACAATACAAGTGTGCTGACCTTAAAAAAATTGTTTTAAAATTTTCGAAAGGAGAAGAAAATTTAAATAAAATTCTCGACTTACAAAAAACTTCATTTAACAAAGAAGGGATCGGTTTCAATCCTTTCAATAAAAAGAAGTGTTATAAAAACTTCTTTATTAAATCGACCAATCACGAAAGTAGTAATTCTATTACTTGCAATTATTGTTGTAAATTAGGTCATATTTCTACTTGTTGTCCAATTAAAATAAATGGTCACAAGGTCATGCAAATTTGGGTAGCAAAAGGTACAAGACCACCTAATATGCATCGTAGGCAATGACTCATATGGATCCAAAGTTTTCAAAGTGCTTTGAGAAAAGCCTAAGTTTGTTTTATAGCAATAATTGACATCCAAACAATAAATAAAATATGTACATTAAAAAAAAAAAAAACAAAATGAGCACTCAAGCTAGAATCTTTGAGCTCATGGTAATACGTTTTTCTAAAAGCTTTTGTGCTAACTAGTCTTGATATGTCAACCTGTTCTATTTTCATATAGGGGAAGTATGTAGTAACATATTCAATGGACTTATGTGCCCAAAAAATTTGATAGTTGCATGTCATTTGCATGAACTTATCATACTTTTTCAATTAAATATATATAGGATGACATTCATTGTTGACATAGTTGACCATTCATCTTGTCATATGCATCTAGCAATGCATGATAAATATTTGCCATTGACATTGATTTTATGCTACGTAAGATCTTGATTGCATCAATCAATATGCTTCGATATGATATTAGCTCCATCACATGTCATATTTTATGAGCCTGTGATATGCTAAGTTTAATTCCGATAAGGGAATATCTTGCTGGATTAACTTACTATACATATTATTTTTATAAATCAAAAATTGTGTATTGTGTTTTATATGGTATAGTATAATATTTACAACTTTAATCATAAAATCTTATTTTTACGATTCATTTTTAGTACGAGGTATATTATTTCTCAAGTTATGGTCATGAATTTTAAGACTGTCATTAAATAATATGTTATTGATACTAGTCACTTTATATTGATTATAATTTAAAACATGTACTAAGGGGAAGAAACCTATTGACTTTTATGTGAGATTCTCATATGTTTAAAAATCACTTCTACGCATGTCTCTCACTTGGAATATATACATGGTGTATCTTTATTTATTACTTCCGTGATCAAATCACTCAAGTCTTGATACATGCGATACATATTATTTCATTGTGTGTGATATTGCATAATTAATTAATTTCAAGGGCAAGAAGATTATATGTGCTAATGGGAATTAGTTATATGCAAAGAATAAGGTATGCACTTCAATCATAATTTATAGCAATCGACTGTTTGGGGAACAATACCTTGAAGGGAATCAATCAAATGAGCCAAAAAAAAGGGGAGCCAGTATAAGATGGTCCAAAAAGAGCTTTGGCGGGAGAAAAAATAGCAAGAACCAACAAGGAAACTTAACATCCAAATAAAGCAACCTTGAAAAAATAAAGCAACCAACAATGATACCCACAAATTTTTCTATCCATAAACACATATTAGGGTAGATAATTTTATCTAATCAAATCCATTAATATTATTCACTTAGATTGTATAGAAAAATATCCATAGAAACTCAATATTCTATTATATCACTTCCATTAATAATTAATCAGGGCTTTCATACAAGACTTAAACTATTCAACTACTAAGCCCATGTATTAATCAGATATGTAACCAATTTGATGAATTGGACTAATAAAAATGTTACAGATGAAACTGACCAATAATATAAATATTCAACAAATGACTATTTCATATATAATTATTATCCACATTGTTTGTTATCATCAAAATCATTATGTGACTCCTAGAGTCAATAATCTCCCCCTTTTTGATGATGACAAACAATTTATTGCTAAGGTGAAGTAGTATTGGAAAACATACCTTTGTTTATGCGAATACTTACCATTATCATCTTCTTCTCCCCTTTTGTCATAATTAAAAAGGGACACAAGATATGATGTATTATATTAATAGCATAGCTCCCCCTTAATATGACACTCACAAAAGTTGTCACGGGCTTATACATCAATAAGTGCAATTATAAAGGTTTACATTACAAAATCAATTATATATATGACTTGTTGATTCAACTTTCTCATGAATAGTATTGATGATCATGGGGGATATATTATTAATTTTTCAAAACTCTTTATATCTCCCATTTCACAATTAATTCAGAACATGTATATAGACTATTAGAAAAAGTTAATCAAGCATTTCTCCCCCTTACATTATCAATTGAAGCATATATTTTCAATATTTGGGTTGGGGTCATATCATGTGTAAGAGTATGAAAAGATTATATACCATAAATATTAGTTGAGAACATAATTATTCTTCGCCCCTTGAATATTCCCCAAGAGGACAAACATGGGATATTAGATGCCAACAGATTTGAAAAATAAATATACCATTAAAATCAGTCATATGATACCCAAACTTGTACGTCTCATGTATGTATGAGTTCATTGAAGAGATTAATTAGCGTAAAAGACTCTTGCATCTCCTCTTAATTTTGTCAAAAATAACTATTTTATATAAATAACATGAAAATATCAAAATCCTAGTGAGTAAAGTTGACCAAAGTTATGATCAAGATATCATAGTCATACAAAAATAAATAAAATAAAATGCACTTTTTTATGTATAAATAGCAAGCAAACATTATAAGCGTGCCAAATGAATCTCGCTCTCTTGCTTGAAGATGTGTGATTTTATATGGAATATGATGACTAAAGTCAATCTCAGATACCAACCCCTAATTTTTTTTTTCCCCATGGAGACACATATATATAAGATTATAAGAGATATGAGCATACATATATATATGTTAACCAAGTAAAACTCAAATATCTCATGCTATAAAATAGTTAATTCAAAGATAATCATGATGTGAAGCAAAACTCGATTGATGCCAAAATTTAATACAAAATAAATCACACTAATGGTTAAAATCATGAAGATACCAAACTACACAACTAGGGAGATAGTAACATATAAAGATCATGCCTTATAGATCAATCATTGTCTCCCCTTTGATAAAGATAATTAATGCAAACCTATGTATAAGAAATCACACATATATATTATGCATGACAATATGATGATTAAAAAGAATTTACTAATCTCTATTCTAGACAAGCCGGTTGATCTCAATTGATAATCATTATCGGGGAAAATAGCAGACAGAATAGATAGACATCCAAGGCATGATCAACAGTAACCTCTTTTTAAAAAATAAAAATAAAATCATTACTACACATGAGTACCCTGGTGACTCTTGAACATCCACCTTCTATATTAAATTTCAAGGTTGCTTTATTTGGATGTTAAGTTTCCTTGTTGGTTCTTGCTATTTTTTCTCCCGCCAAAGTTCTTTTTGGACCATCTTATACTGGCTCCCCTTTTTTTTTTGCTCATTTGATTGATCCCCTTCAAGGTATTGTTCCCCAAGCAGTCCATTGCTATAAATTATGATTGAAATGCATACCTTATTCTTTCCATAAAATTAATTCCCATTAGCAATATAATCTTCTTGCCCTTGAAATTAATTAATTATGCAATATCACACACAATGAAATAATATGTATCGCATGTATCAAGACTTGAGTGATATGATCATGAAAGTAATAAATAAAGATACACCATGTATATATTCCATGTGAGAGACATGCATAGAAGTGATTTTTAAACATATGACAATCTCATATGAAAGTCAATAAGTTTCTTCCCCTTAGTACATGTTTTAAATTGTAATCAATATAAAGTGACTAGTATCAATAACATATTATTTAATGAAAGTCTTAAAATTCATGACCATAACTTGAGAACTAACATACCTCGGACTAAAAATGAATTGTGAAAATAAGATCTTATGATTAAAGTTGTAAATATTATACTATACCATATAAAACACAATACACAATTT
Source organism: Carnegiea gigantea (assembly GCA_029747015.1). NCBI lineage: Eukaryota > Viridiplantae > Streptophyta > Magnoliopsida > Caryophyllales > Cactaceae > Carnegiea > Carnegiea gigantea. The sequence continues at coordinate 397,339 of JAKOGI010000682.1, forward strand.
TTGATTTATAAAAATAATATGTATAGTAAGTTAATCCAGCAAGATCTTCCCTTATCGGCATTAAACTTAGCATATCAGAGCATCATAAAATACGACATGTGATGGAGCTAATATCATATCGAAGCATGTTGATTGATGCAAGATCTTACGTAGCATAAAATCAATGTCAATGGCAAATATTTATCATGCATTGCTAGAAGCATATGACAAGATGAATGGTCAACTATGTCAACAATGAATGTCATCCTATATATATATTTAATTTAAAAAGTATAATAAGTTCATGCAAATGACATGCAATTATCAAATTTTTTGGGCACATAAGTCCATTGAATATGTTACTACATACTTCCCCTATATGAAAATAGAACAGGTTGACATATCAAGACTAGTTAGCACAAAAGCTTTTAGAAAAACGTATTATCATGAGCTCAAAAATTCTAGCTTGAGTGCTCATTTTGTTTTTTTTTTTTATGTACATATTTTATTTATTGTTTGGATGTCAATTATTCCTATAAAACAAACTTAGGCTTTTCTCAAAGCACTTTGAAAACTTTGGATCCATATGAGTCATTGCCTACGATGCATATTAGGTGGTCTTGTACCTTTTGCTACCCAAATTTGCATGACCTTGTGACCATTTATTTTAATTGGACAACAAGTAGAAATATGACCTAATTTACAACAATAATTGCAAGTAATGGAATTACTACTTTCGTGATTGGTCGATTTAATAAAGAAGTTTTTATAACACTTCTTTTTATTGAAAGGATTAAAACCAATCCCTTCTTTGTTAAATGAAGTTTTTTGTGAGCCGAGAATTTTATTTAAATTTTCTTCTCCTTTAGAAAATTTTAAAACAATTTTTTTAAGGTTGGCACACTTGGATTGTGAGTCATTTTTCTCTTTTTGAAGAAGGATGAATTTTTCTTGAACTATATTTAAATCATTTGACAACAAATCATTTGATTTTTGCAATTCAATATTTTCTTGAGACAAACTAAAGATCATTTTCTTTAAACTTTTAATTTTAGAACTATATCCTTGTAGCTATTTGAGAAAATAGAGCAATAATTGTATTACCTTATGCTTTGAGCACTTGTTTAAACCGTCATATACCTCATCAGAACTTCGTACTCTTCTTCTTCTGCTTCTTTACTTATGTTGCCATCATCATCATCACCACTTGAATTTGGATCCCCAACTTGTTCACTTGCCATTAACCAAAGATGATTGACCTCTTTCTTGCCGTTGCAAGCGTCAAGCATCTTCTCCATTTTTGACAAAATGAGATTTTCTTCATTATTATCTTTGTACAGAAGCAAAAGTTTTTCCCATAATTCTTTGGCTGTCTCACAACAACAAACATGGTTAAAAATATCATTATGTAAAGAACATTGTAAAATATATAAAGCCATTGCATTTTTCTTAATCCTTTCTTTCTCGTCTTGATTCAACTTTTCTTTTGGGTTGATAACGGTGGAACCATCATTTTTGATCCATGTGGGGATAAAAGGACCATCTGTAATAATGTCCCAAAGATCAAAGTCAATTGATTCGACATAAGACTTTATCCTGCACTTCCAAAGAGAAAAGTCAGTACCATTAAAAATAGGAGGAAAATTAATAAAGGCACTTGATAGACTAGCCATAGGATCTAGCTATAGACAGTTAAGTCTCAAAATTATAGCACCTGCTCTGATACCAATTGAAAGTTCAGCTAGGCAAGTCAAATCACCCTAGCGAGGGGTGAATAGGGTGATTAACAAAAATTAAAGCAATTATAAAAATTAAATGCAAAAATAAAAGTGGGACAAAACACGATGATATTTTTACGATGTTGGCCCTTCCAAATAGGGTTAGTCACCGCCTTAGGCTCTTCTTTCCTTAGGATTTGAACCGCTCCACTTCTTATTCACTTAAGAAGTTACACACTCGAGTTCCTTGACTCGACAAAGACTTCCTTGAACACCTTCAAGGTTAATTACTCAATCGTGAGAACCTCTCTCTCTATCTACCACTCAACTAAGTAACTTAAGTTAAGTCATTCACTAAATATTGCCTATCCAATACTTAGCTACTCAAGTAAGTCTTCCCTAACTTACTTGTTGCAGGATCCTCTTGCAAGAAGTTTTTCTCAAAAGATAAGTACAAGTAGTGATCAAGCCAATATGCAAGTTCTAACTCAAAGTACTATCTCAATATATTTTGATGTAAGCTCTCCTTAATTTGCAAGTGTAGCTCAAGTGATTTCTCAATTGATCCGATCACTATTTATAGCTTTGCAAGTCGTGAGTTCCGATTCTGCCAAGATGGAAGGTTCTGCCAGAATATCCTGAAATCTGATTTCAGGCCCTTGAAATATATTCTTCATATTCTGATTTGATTTCCTTTTGTGGTAAACATTATGATTTGATCTTCCCTTAAATCAGCCATGCTGCACAGGATATCTTCCTTGCACATGATAGTTAGTGATCTCTTAAAATGTGCAGTAAGATAATTCAAGTGTCATTTTTGATATTACTTTGCAATTTAAGCTTGTATCTTATTTAGTAGAATCTTGCCAAGATCAAATCAAATAATATCGATGCAAGATAATTCAATCTATAATTGATCTTGTATGATATTCAAATTTGAATTTCAAATTTGAATTGGCTAGATTATATCAATCAAATAATATCTTTAGATATTATATGATACCCACATATTTTTCTATCTATAAACACATATTAGGGTAGATAATTTTATCCAATCAAGTCCATTAATATTATTCATTTAGATTGTATAGAAAAATATCCATAGAAACTCAATATTGTATCATATCACTTCCATTAATAATTAACCAGGGCTCTCGTCCAAGACTTAAACTATTCAACTACTAAGCCCATGTATTAATGAGACATATAACTAATTTGATGAATTGGACCAATAAAAATGTTACATATGAAACTGACAAATAATATAAATATTCAACAAATGACTATTTCATATATAATTATTATCCACATTGTTTGTTATCATCAAAATCATTATGTGACTCCTAGAGTCAATAATCTCCTCCTTTTTGATAATAATAAACAATTTATTGCTAAGCTGAAGTAGTATTGGAAAACATACCTTTGTTTATGCGAATAGTTACCATCATCATCTTCTTCTCCCCCTTTGTCATCATTAAAAAGGACACAAGATATGATGTATTATATTAATAGCATAGCTCCCCCTTAATATGACACTCACAAAAGTTGTCACGAGCTTATACATCAATAAGTGTAATTATAAATGTTTACATTACAAAATCAATCATATATATAACTTGTTGATTCAACTTTCTCATAGCATTGATGATCATAGGGGATGTAGTATTAATTTTTCAAAACTCTTTATATCTCCCATTTCACAATTAATTCAGAACACGTATATAGACTATTAGAAAAAGTTAATCAAGCATTTCTCCACCTTACATTATCAATTGAAGCATGTATTTTCAATATTTGGGTTGGGGTCATATCATGTGTAAGATTATGAAAAGATTATATACCGTAAATATTAGTTGATAGCATAATTATTCTTCGCCCCTTGAATATTCCCCACGAGGATAAACATGGGATATTAGATGCCAACAAATTTGGAAAATAAATATATCATCAAAATCAATCATATGATACCCAAACTTGTACGTCTCATGTATGTATGAGTTCATTGGAGAGATTAATTAGCATAAAAAAGTGTTGCATCTCCCCTTAATTTTGTCAAAAATAACTATTTCATATAAATAACATGAAAATATCAAAATCCTAGTGAGTAAAGATAATTGATAAAAAAATTTAACAAAATGCATAGTGGTGTTAGCAATGTGGATAATGGAGGCCTAAAACAAACAAATCGTTTTTTTTTGAAAACATGACAATGCAACATTTGCTAAGCGTAAAACATTTAAAACTATTCCCCACTCTCTCTTGTTTACTTCCTTCCTCCATAACCATGAAGCAAACAAAAACAACCCTGTGCTATTTCAAAATGTGCTTTTGCATCTGACGTGTATACATTAGAGACCATAAAGATTTTGTATTATCAATTGGAAGGGGAAGACAGAAAATTGAACTTCAAAGAGAGAACTTGAGGCAGCAAGAAACGAAATGAAAGATAGAGTATTGTATTTAATTGAAAAGTGCTACATTTGATATCAATGGAAATCCTATGAATTTCATTTGATCAATTGGACGCAGAAAAAGGTAAATTGAATTCTTTGAAGAGTTTGCTTTAAGGCTAAAGTAATTGAAATCAAACACAACATGAATTTCAAAGCTCTTCAGGGTAAGAATTTTGAAACCCTGGATTTGTTTTCCTAATTATTTGTGTTAAATGCATAATGCAAGGGATTATGTGGGTTGCATATGGTGTTACTGTTGTGGTTTATGATAGAAGTTTTTGTTTTATTTTGGTTTGTTTGCGATTAGACTGCCTTGTAATGAGTGAAGATAATGTTACACTTGAATTCACTATAGGAAAGTATTTGTGAAAGGGTGTACTTTGGAATATAAAAGGGGTGAAGTTGAGCATTTATCTAGTGGATGTAGATAAATTGTTGCATTTTGAAGTTAAAAGGTATACAAAGGATATTCGAATAACAAATGTGTACTATCTAATACCTAGTTTTCCTTTGTAATGTGTTATACAACAAATGAAGGATGACGATAATGCACTGTATATGGTTGCTTATACTAGGAAAGAGAAGAAAATAAGTGTTGCGGAGTAAGAGAATAAATCACCTTCCTAAGTTAATGAAGTTCATAATTCACTTGTTAGTGGTATATTATGTTAAATGAAGCTTCTAGCATAAGTTATTGAGAAGATTTCGTTGACTTTCGGCTTAGTTTTGAATGGGTAAATAGGCTCTAATTTTGGCAAACGACAAATGATGGATGGCGTCGAATGTCTATTTTCCAACAAGATATGAATTACCTTCAGATTCCAAGTATCAAGTGAGTTATGAAGTTTAAATCGGACAAGGTCGTTGTAAGTTTGGGAATGCACGATTTTGATTATGAGCTTAACTAGACCATTAAATAGGATAGAACTTGTAACATCTTACTTGATATTCATATTTTTTGACATTTACGCAAGACTCGGAATGGTTTCCACCTTATAATATTTTGTTTATGTTCGCTTAATACTCTTCAAAATGTTGTTCTCTATCTATAAGCAAGATAGTCTGGATGGTCCCATTGAATTAACATGCTCAATGATGTAGACACTATTCTAAAATAATCTTTCTTTTTCATCCATACTGTCTTTTCCTTTCCTCTCAATTTACTTATTGAAGTTTGGCCCCTAGAGTTATTGTGCTTAATCACTTCACTGCTTTTATGATACATATTGTAACATCCCCTATAACTAATTGCCGGATTAGTCTGCCTGTTCATTAGTGACTAAGATATTAGAGGACTAATGATTAGGAGCACTGCCGCAATCCAAAGCTAGACAAGGCTAAGTTTACAGCTATAAGTGGCAACAAGGACTTAACTTAGCCATATAAAAAAAATAAGAACAGTTTGGAGATTTAGTTTATTTTATAAACCACCTTATGTTACCCACAATGTAGTTGAAATCTAACGCTTGACTATACACTACCCCTACTACACTCTTACCACAAAAGTATATATATACATATACCAAAGCTTCTTAAAGGTTTATTGAAACCATCTTCACTTGGCGAATGTCATTGTGAGCTTTTAAATACTACTTGGTCACATTCACAGGTGAAGACGAAAAATTATTCCTTGCTTCTATCTCGCTTGCGAGGAGGAAAGTTGTCCATTGATGTATATATCTTAAATAGAAAAACACATAATGTTGCGAATAATGGGCCAAACCCAATACGTCTGCCCCCTGTAGTAAAAAATAAGTTTTCAAATTATTTTGATTGAGGGCACACATTTTAGTTCATTTTAGCTTGGAATGAGAGGGGGAGTATAAATAAAATGATTTTGCTGGTTATTATCTGAAAGTGGAACCCGAGTTGGTGAGCTCATGCTGAAGGCAGAATATCCCTTTACAATGTAATCATTGAGTAAGGTGCACACCTCTGTAGTTGATCGGAAAGCTTGAGTTTGAAGCTACGCAGGTAAAATTGACGGGCCTACCCTTATATTTGATAATCGATAGGTCTACTTGATAATGTGACGAAACATTCATTAAATATGTGCATCTTATAGCATTTTGATATTAATAAAAGAGATGTGAAATTTCGAAAAGTGCAGGAAGTAAATATACCTTGGCTTGAAATAGTTAATGGCTCGTTGATGGACAAAAATGACCACACTTATATTTCAAGTGGGTCTTTCATCATTAGCGTCATTAAATAATTGCCAATGTGATAATTTTATTCATAAAGAGTACATATACATACTATACGTTTCACACTTTTTATTCGCTTGTTAATCAATTAACCTTATCGTCAATGGGCTTCTTAGCGTAACTCATGGTTTACTTCCTTCCACTTAGTGCATACTCGAATCCAACCATTTAATATTCATACTTTTGCTTCCAATTAGAGACCTTTATCTGCACTCAAACTTATGCATGTCTACTGTTTAGGGTGAACTCTATTCAAATTGATCTAGGATACTTTTATTGCTTACTTTTGTTAGTTAATATAAATATTATCATATATTACCTTTATGATTCTTTTTTTTCTTTTTTGACTCCTTTTTGTCTGCTTACCACAAACCAAACAAGAAGGTTCAATTCAATCACCATAAATACTCAATTCACTCTCAAAATAGAATTCAAGCTTACTACTTGATCTCAAAGTTATAAACAACTATACTTGTCCTGAAGCCTTTCTAATTTTTCCCTCCTTTCTTCCATGTTCAACCTAATGATACTCTTCTTCTACCTCGAGCTCATCAATGGCCAAGTTTCAAACACACCACCAACCATTAAATCATCCAAAAGTAATAACAAAATTTTACTAATTTAATTCAATCAAGAATAGAAAAGCACAACTTCAAAAACCTACACCCACAACTTACCAACTTTTAACATGAACACCGAACAACATCTATATATTTAGAACCCTAAATCATTACAATCAAACCTTAATTTATAGTAGAGCTACTTCTTTTGAACTAAAGAATGCGTTATATGCATACAATTCAAAAAGAAAGACAAGTTATAGCGGATAAATTTGGAAAGGGTTGGACTTTTACCTTGAAGAAAGAAGATAGTTGACAAGAACAAAAGGAAGAACAGGTTGGCTATTAAGTGGTTGAGCTTCGGTGAGCTGTTGGTGGCACCGACATGAAGCAGTGGTCGGATGGCAACTGGGTTTTGTAGAATGAGTATAATTCTCTCCCTCTTTAGATTCGTATTAACTTAACCAAAAAAAATCCAACTTTCCTTCTTTTTTTTTTTTTTTTTTTTACTAGCATATGCACCAACATGCTATAGTCTACCCCAAGCAAGTTTGGCTTCACTTAGGCCAACTTTCCTTGCAATTAACATAAGTCCAACACTAATTTCCTTCCCATTTTCTAACCAATAAATTTAATTTAATTTAATTCTTTTAGTTTATTTGTTTATTGGATATTATACATTTTCCATAAACATATATTACTTCATTCTATCTTTATAGAGTCTATGTGTCAAAACTCTATGAAT
>JAKOGI010000682.1:407500-412500 GCA_029747015.1 Carnegiea gigantea
GTTGGTTCATAACTTGACGTTTGTCATATTTAAGTTAGTAAACAGAAACATGTTGATTTAAGTCGGTATTTTTAATAATCAATTCAATATTCTTTTGATAGCTTGTTAAGTGATCATATATCAAGATTGATTTGTCTTTGTGAGATGTCTATATGTGTTAATTATCATTACATTTATGTGATTATAAATCTTGGTTATTGAAACTCGAGACTTGGAATTTAGTTGTCTAAAGTTCAAATGAGACACATTACTATGCGATCATATGCAAATATATATTCTTGAATATGATTATGTAGAATTAAAATTTAAACAAGTTATAAAGATAATTTAGAATTGTAGATCAGTAATGCACTAATGCAGTATTTTTGACGGAATTATGGTAGTCACAGAATGATATTATAATCATAACGTGTATTAAGGCATTAAGTGAAATAAATAGTAAAATAATATTGTTAGATCGTAATAAGTTTAATAATTTGTCAATTATACTTGTCTTTTCTTAATTCTTATTTTGATCAAATATTATATGCCTTATATTTTTATTACATATCTATCAAATTGAAAATTAGAAACTATTAACTATTTTATTTTTTCCTCTTAAATTTCATTCGATTTCGTTTGTCATATTTCCCTCTTAAGTCTTATGCCATTTTTCTTTTCCCTCATAAACTCCACTAATTGATTTTAATATTTTTATTGCATATCAAAAATTAAAAACTATTAACTATTTTGTTTTTTTCCTCTTAAATTTTATTTGATTTCATTGGTAAAATTTCCCTCTTAAGTCTTAAGTCATTTTTCTTTTTCCCTCCTAAAGTCAACTAATTGATTTTAATATCTTTATTACATATCTATCAAATTAAAAATTAAAAGCTATTGACTATTTGATGTTTTCCTCTTAAATTTTATCTGATTTCATTTGTTGTAAAATTTTCCTCTTAAGTCTTAAGTCATTTTTCTTTTTCCGTCCTAAACTCAACTCATTGTGTTTTAAAATTTCAGAATTTCCCCCTAAAGTCTAAAACCTTAAAAAAAAAAAAGCAAATGCTAATAATAATTTTATAATTTTAACGAAACAAACTAAGAGCAGGGCCACTAGTTGGCCCGCGGGAAAGAATTTGGGGAAAGTGAGCGAAAAAATGGCCCGGGCAATTGCATTGGTTGGCTTGTGCTACTGGGCCCGTGGGGAGGCTCTCAGCAGCGGGCATTCCCCAACCTTTTTCTTTTTTTTTTGTTTTTTTGTTATTAAGTTTTATTAGTTTTTTGTTTTTTTTGATTTTAAAAAAGTTGATGTGTGTTAGGGTGTGGGTCTATAAGTATTATTTTATTTAATGAATCAAGATAGTGAATCAATTATTAAAGAGGGTAAGGCTTATGAGGTAGAGAGAAAATTAATATGCAGTGATAGATGCACCGATAAGCTAAAAATTTAACTCACCATTGTTCTTGCTCTCAAACCCTCAAACCTCGCACTCTCAGTCTTTCACAGCCCTCTCCGGTCTCTTCCTTCACTGAGTTCACTCAATCACTCCCAGTAGCCATCACCCGTCACAGTGTCACACTCACTCTCTCACTCAAAGCTCACAGCCGGCAGCCCCTTGCTCAGTTGCCCTTGCTCAATGCCTGCCTCAGGGCCTCAGCCACTGAGCCCACTCACAGAGTCAGATCCTCAGTTCCACACTCTCCTTCTCTCCGTCCCTCGAGGCGTCGATGCCGACGGCTGACCGGTCGACCCTCCAGTCCTCGACGCCGAACTCCTCTCGTTCTTCTCCAACACGCACCATACCGGCTCTCGATCATCTCGGTCCTCTCCTCTCGACCCTCCAATTACACACCACTAGCGTCGACCATTCAGATCTAGCCACCCACGGCCCCTCCACGGTCGCTTGGACCTCTCGGTCGACGCCTTGGCAGTCACCCGGTCAGTGCGACAGTGCCTCTTTTTGATTTGTTAAGTCTTTTTGATTTAAGTCTTTTTGATTCATCTCTGTGATTCTTTGAGAACAATTGCAATGGATTTTATAAGATTGCTTGTACATAGGGATTTTAGATCTTGGAGGAGCTAAGTCTGTGGGGATTATAGCAGCTTGAAAGTGGGAAGTGGGGGGGAAAAAACCAGTTTTTGACGATAGCTTCAGACATGGTCAGATAGCGTCACTAATTAGTCATGGCATGGTACACTTTCTATGCTTTTCACAATGGGTGCCAAGATTGGGGGGTGATGGCAGCTTTGTGTAGGTCTAGGTGTTTGTTGCTGCAACTACTCAGTGTGATCAAAACTCCAGGATTTTGCCCTGAAGTTGTGTAATGTGCAGGATTTTGGCACTGAAAATAGACGAATTTTCGTTCTCTAGTAGTCATAAAAATTACGGGCTTTGTGTTCCTGAGGATTGGGAAATTACTGACATATCATCATTTTACCCTTATCTTTAACATCCTGGGGGATTTCACGAGGATTGAGTCTATGATCAGTCGGTCACATTAGAGCCTACAGCCATATGTATATAATTAGTGAAGTTGACTCGTATATTGTTACAATGAATAGATAAAATGTCACTGAAATTTGTTAATGTACATGTAGCTACTATATGCTTTGACTGTGAGAGAAAGAGAGAGCACAGAAAAAAGGACCAAATGTTCAGCTGCCATGTGGGAGGAAACATGTTGGTAAATGGTATTAGATGCCAAGCCAACAGGGCAACAACCAATGTGTTGAAATATGTCAAAAGTATTACATTTTACCTACTTGGTTAAAGACATTAATGAATTATATTCTATGGTTATAGTTACATTATGACTTGCTTGTTTATCAAAGTTGTGCTAAATTGCGATAAGAGCTTTCTTTTAGGTATTAACAATGAAATTTAGGAAATTGAGAATAGTTTTGGGTTGATTAGTATGACTTATGGGTATGCTTTGGTTCGGGTTATATTCGGGTTGAGTAAACTCTGTTTGGGTTTAATTCGGGTAAAATTAAGTCGGGTAGGAATTGGATCGGTTTTAAAACGGGTACGGTTCGGGTCGGGTTCGGGTTGTCTATTTTCGGGTCACTTCGGACCAGGTCACTACTGATCGGGTTTGAATTAGGACGGGTCATTTCGGGCGATGCTACAATTCGGGTTTCATTCGGTTATGGATCAATTTATTTCGGGTGTTCGGGTCCAAATTCATTCATCTCATTTCGGGTGTCGGTTTGGGTACGGATTTGGGTTGCTCGGTTCGGATTTCGATTCTCAGATCAGTTTTACCAGGTCTATTGTTATGTAAAGGTATTTGACTCTACTATCCAACATTTATACAAGATGCCCTTTACACACCAAGTTTTCATCAAATTCTACAGGCTCTGTTACTATGTTGTGACTTGAGTTTGGTATACACTTTTTTGAGCTTTGAAATGTAGAAACCCCAAGGTATATGCGTAAGTTTTGCTGACGGAACTAACATGTAAGGCGTAAGGTTCAATTTTGAAAGAAACCATATATGGACATTTTGACGATTCCATTGTCCCCTGATATTGGATTCTTATGATCGTTTGGAGACACACTGTCATCCACTTGAGATTCTAGTGATCCCCTTTGTCTTAGTACCTCGATAACCTCTTTGACTATAACTTGGCTCAATTGTCTCAACATTTGAAATTCCTCATCTTTTGCTATATATAGTTTTGAACATGCCATTGTAGTGGTAACAGAATAACTATTACCGTGAGAAAACCCATCAGAATTATACTGTCATTGTTATCTTTAAACCCAAGTATACAAGTGTTCAACCTAAAATTATGTTATTTTACGTCATTTTATTATCTAATATTTGGTTGAAATAAATTATTAAATTAAAAACTTAATATATTTTTGTTTGTTTTGTAGGAATTTGGAAAATTTGAGAGGATAAATAAATTTGTTGGAAAATTGTATCAAAAAGATGGTTGGATCAAGTGGAAGGGGGAAAAGAGGAAAAAGTGAATAAGAGAAGTGAGCCCGTCTTTTTTGGCCCAGTCTGCGGCCCATACGAAAGCCGGTCCCAGCACCCCTCTTTCTCGCCCAACTTTCGTTCCTTCTTAATACGGGCATGTTCTCCTCCTCCCTTACCAGTGTGAGCCCAGGCCAAGACTTCTTTCTCCAAGCCTCAGTCTTCTCTCTTCGAGCGGGTCGTAGCCCTTTAATCTCTCCCATATAGGCCCAGCAACTGAACCCAGCGCTTCCTCCACCTCATCTCTTCTTTTCCTCTTCCCCTTCACTGAGTGGGCCGTTTCGTTCCAGTAGAGCCGCAGCGCGCCCAGCGACCAATTTGTCCCTCCCATTGTCATAACCTGCTTCTTGCTTTCCTTGCTAACTCGAGGGCCTGTGCATCCCTCATCTTCCCGCGACCCACTTTCTTTATTTCTTTTTGGCCAGTTCGCTGCAACTCAGACCCCTCTAAACTCTTTTTCTTCTAATTCGTGGGCATGATTTTCGGCCCAGCTCCTCCCATTTTCGCTGCCTAGCAACTGGAGATCTTTCCTTCCTGCTTCACCTTTTATTCTTGCTTCCATAACCAACTTCGCCCATCCATTTAATCATGCCATTCATTCTCATCATTCATTAGCATTAATCCCAGACATTACCCTCTGCTCTTATCATCGTCGTCATCATCATCATTACTTTGGCGGTTACAAACTTTGGGCAAGACTTCAATTCGGGATTTAATGAAAGCACTTAAGAGCTAGGGGTGTTCTTCGGTTTTAAAAGGGAGGGCAGTGGCAAGATAGGAGCGGGGGCTAGATTAAGTTTATTTTTCAAGTTCTCTTTCTGGTTTTTGTTTTTAGTTTATTGTCAGATTTTGATTTAGATTCTCAAAATTAGTGTAATTAATTTCAATTTAATTGAATCCGAGTGAGGTTTTTGGGTATTGGCATTCAATTTGGTTATACTCATACTGCTTTGTTCAAACCTCTTGTGAGTTGTTGAATTTCCATGATTAACAAGTGCCTCTTAATTCTTGATTTTGCTTTGCATTGGTAG
>JAKOGI010000682.1:417500-453908 GCA_029747015.1 Carnegiea gigantea
CTTCTAGAGATGAGACATTCTTATCCCAGAAGTCCCATCCTCCTTGTGCTTCAACTGGTGGTACTGATAGACTGCATCCAAATCATGTCCACCAGTAGTAAAACCAGATAGGAAATTGGTTTGGACAATTGTCATGACAATTGAAAAACTAGGAGTGTGTCTCTGGGTAATGAAGAAATGCCCGAAACCACGCCATACGGTAGTCGTTGTAGTCATAGGTTTGTGGAGTATATTGGATTGAAAAACTCTTTTCTTCAAAGGGGTTCTTCCATTGTTGGGTGCTAAGAACTTGACGGATAATACATTTAGAAAACAATATGTGTCCTGGGTTGATTTTGTCATAAGTATGTGTGATATTGATAGATTGAGTATCCACTAGGATTAACTCGTAAAATTGTTGGGTTTTTTTGTGCATGGTCAGTGGCAAACTGTTTTTTGCCAAAGGCTTTTTTGACAAGTGGTCGGATAACATCAGAGGGGGGCATTGTTTTGTAGTTTGTAAGGAATAAATGCTCAGTGTGCCTGACGACGTAGGCATTGTCAGAGAGTGGTTTTGTAGCAGGTTTGGATACAATGGTTTTGTATGGGAGTGGAGGAAATTGGGCTAAGGATTGGAATTGGTTGTGTATAGGGATTTGTAGGGGTACATCAAGCTGATAATCTTCGGCTCGGCGAATTGCTTTGCCTTTGTCTTTTCCCTTTTTGCCGGAACTCATTGTTGTACCTGCATCGATAAAATTTTGTCACTCTTTCCTTGCAAGAATTCTCTTGTTAAGAAATCTGGAAGAGAGTTTGTTGAATTCCAAGAGTACACAACCACAAGAGGGGGGTGAATTGTGGTGGTCGATTTTCGCCTAATAATTGACAAACAACCGTAGCACTTGATTGCAGAGATTGTTTGTAAATCACAAACAACCTTACGCCTTGTTTGTAGCAGTTGTTCTCAATTGATTTAGTAGCGAAATTCAAAGTAATAAATGCGGAAATAAAGCACACACAATTTTTATGTGGAAAACACCTCTAGCCCAACTGAGGTGTGAAAAACCACGACCTACCTCGTGTAGGATTTAACCACTTCACTAACGGGCTGAAAACGTTACAAAAGTAACACTCCTTGTTACAACTTGTAACCCACGTAACCTTCTTCCCTAAGACAGGTTACACAACGTCCAATCTCACCAGATAGGACACGTCCAAAGTCCACACGACTGAGGACACACTCACTCACTTTCTGTTCTGAGAACAGGGGTACAAAACACCTTACTGGGGTGCTTCTGACTTAAGCAGATGTAAGGTACAATGAAGTCCTATTATGCCAAGAAATTGAAAGCTCAGTTAAGCACAATCTTCTCACGGTTTTTCTCTTTGAAATTCAGCTCTAAAAATCTCTTACTTCTTTGTAAAAACCGGATTGTCAAATGGGAGAGAGAATTTCAATATTTAAACGCACAACCCAACGGCTATTCTTTTCAAAAGATAGGGAAAATCCTCTATTTTTAGTCGCTTAGAAGATTCACCAAAGATTTCCAACGGCTAAGAGAGGAGAGAAGATTTTCTTAAAATATCTTGGCCGAGTAATCTAGCTTGAAAAGAATAAAATCTTGATTTATCCCAAATTCAATCAAGACCTAAAAATAAGGGATAAGAATCTTTCAAGAGAAATCTTTAGCAAAAACGGTTTTGCAATTTTTTTTTTTTCAAATTCAAAACAAATCTTTTTAGATCTGGCAGCCAACCGAAGCAAATTTCCAGATAAGACTGATGTAGCTGCTGTAGTTTTTGAGAACACCCTAGGCACCCTGTTTGCAGGGTTGTTTGGAAATGGTGTCCCAAAGCAACTTTTCGAAAACCGTTTTCAAGAAGTGCTAAAAATGATACTTTCAAGATTGGCATATTAACAAGAGTCTAAAAGATAAAAACTAAATTAACCAAGACTCCTTGTAAGAATTAGTTGTCTTGTCAAGAGTGAATATGCTGCTCCAAAACACCTTGGTCACCTTGATTCCTTGGGTGATCTTGTGTAGCTGAATGTTCCTCAAGACTTAAACCATATGTGTTGTTTGCTGATCTTGTGTCACTGAAGCTCGGAACCTGTTCCTAAGACTTGTTCTCAACATTTAGCCACCAGGTTAATAAAATATCACAAACAGCGGTGTAGGAACAACGGTGTATTAGGCCCTGTTTGGAGAGCTTGTTTGGAACAACATTACCTAGACAAATATGTTACTCTTGGATTTGTTATCATCAAAACTAAATATAATCAACAAATTCCCCCTTTTTGATGATGACAAATCAAGTGACCATATTGACAAAATTAAAAAGCTTAACAACGTTTAATGCTGATAGGGATCCTCTAGGTGCTAGGTCATAGAGCACGTCATATGGTTTTATTCATATGGTCTTATTCCCCCTTTTGGCATCATTAAAAAGCATAAACAACAGTATGAATGCAAGAAAAGAAATATAGAGCATAAGGTGCAAGAAGCATCATTAAGGAGATATTGCATTAAAAACAGTACAATGCCAAAAACGAAGATGGGAGGAGACAAGAGAACAGCCTAGAGAATCAGGTTGCAGGGGGTGGTCTCGTTTGCAGAGGAGGAATGCTGGGGGCAAGAGTGGAGAGAAGGGCAAGCAATTCCTCATGGCGTTTGGCGGAGAGGGCTTGCTCCTCAACAAGAGCAGCCTTGACAGCTGAGAGCTCATCCTTGAGGCGAGCATTGTCCTCAAAAACAGCCTCAAGTTTGATGGAAGGTTGCCCAGAAACAGGTGGTCGAGGTGGTCGACGACCCTGTTTGGAGACTGACCCTTCGCCAACCTCATAGCCACACCCGAGCAGAGTGTCAATTCCAATCTCATCAACGACTTGGGCCTCCACTCGCCGTGTGAGCACTATCCCAAGGTGCTCAAACACCCTTGTCACCAGAAACCCATATCCAAGATTATGGGCCCGGGTGGTGTTCGTAATTCGCCTTATGTGGCGAATCATGATTGCAGGGAGGTTGATTGGTTCCTCCCGATCCAGTAAGTCCACCAGGCATTGATCGAGGGCATCAGCTGAGTTTCGCCCTTGACCTCGCGGAATTATGTTCTTGATAGTGAACATAAACAATAGTTGGTGCAGGGAGGTCATTTCACCCTTCTTAACAGAGAGGGGTGTTCTCAGGCCCTGTTTTTGACTGAGGCGTTGGGACACCTCTAGGAGCCTGACTGTTTCTAGGGCTGTTTTGTCTTCCCTCACATACACGTCAAAGCCTTGGGAGGGTACTCCTAAAATTTTCCCAAGTGTGGGCGCATCAACCTTAATGCGTTGCCCATTCACAAAACTAGTCACCACCCCTTCGGTGACACTGCAGTTGGCGTAAAACTTAGCTAACTTAGGCACAGAACACCCAGCTGGGTGTTTGCAAACAAGTCGAGCCAGCCTTGAGCGCGCAACTTGGTCAGGAACACCCCCAGACCCTGTTCCTCGAAAAAGCTTACATTCACTACCTTCCCCCTGACGACATTGCGCTTAAGCAACTGCGCATGTTTGTCAGACATAGGAGAGGGAGTGAACTGCTTTGGGCGTTTGGGGGCAGGAACAGAGGTGGTAGCTTCTGGTAGGGGGGCTGTTCTGGACTTTCGCTTGAGGGGTGTTTTTGCAAGAGAGGGCTTCACAGCAGGTTTAGTGGTTGATTTTGAAGGGGCTTGTTCTTCAGAGGACTCGGAGAACACCGGTGTCCCCTGTTTGAAGGTGGTGTTCTCAGAGTCAGAACTCGAGAACCCTTCGGTAGAAGAGGAGGAAATCTCCTCGATGACAGGAGCAGAGGGTTTGGAGATACGGTGAGAGGATTGAAAAGCTATTCTCGCAGATTTGCGAGAAGGCTTGGAGGATTGTGGAGAAGAGGGAGTTTGAGAGGGCTGAGACCTTGGTTGTGGCCTTGTTCTTGGCGTTCTGCTACGCCTGGCCACTATTTTCACCCTTTTCCTTTTCTCTCCAGTTTGAGCGACCGGAGTGGGGGTTTCAGCCTCAGGGAGAGAATCCTTCTCTAAACTCTCCTCTGATGTCTCATTCGACTTCCCTTGGAAGTCGACATTCAGATCCTCCACATACACACCTTCGACAGAGGCAGCCCCTGTTTCTGTCGCTTGTCAGGAAACAACCCAGAAGAACAGGGCTCAAAATTAAACCCTTCAGGGGTTTCCAAGAGTTGGTCTTGAGACCCCGATAGTGTACCCTCTGACTCGACTTTAATGGGACAAGCAATTGTCCCTACAAGGAACACCAATTCCCTTCCACACTCGAAGGGAATATCATCCATCCCCATTCCCACTGATTGTAGGGACAAGCTTTTCAGGAATTTGAAAGGCTTGTACAGGATTGGGCGAGGGGGAGCAGGGATTGAGGACGCAAGAACGAGGGCTTTTGATTGAGAGGAGTTGTTGGGAGCCATTGTTGCTAGAAGAGAGAGATTAGGGTTTAAGGTTTTTGCAGGGTTTTCAGGTTTTGCTTGTGTGCGAGATGAACGGCAGAACTGAGAACAGGGCATATAAAGAGAGAGAGAGAGAGAGCACCCAAAATCTTTAGAAGATTTCTCGGTTTGCAACGGGTGTGAGCATTAAAAGCTTGTGCCTTGGGAAGGAAAAAAACACATCGAGCAACCAAGGGGCGTACCTGTTCTCTTCGTTATGCCTGTTCTTTGCCGTCTAATCTTGATTGGACTTAATGGTATTAAGGCGGCTCCAGTACATCCCCTTATGCTGCACTAAGTGGATAAGTAGAGACAAAATGCACGCAATTCGAGTGTATGTAATCACATCCGTTGTTAATAAGATTTGCAAACAGGGGGAGAGAACAGGGTGTAAAGGTTGATCTTACTAAACCCAGTTCATGTTCTGGAAACAGGTATCTCAGGGTGTTCTCACCAACCCTAGTTCCAGTCTATTTCTCTCAAATTGATCTCTAGCTAGTGCCTTAGTGAATATATCAGCAATTTGATTTTCCGTTGTGCAAAAATTCATAGAGATTAAACCCTTTTCAACATTATCTCTCAAGAAATGATGTCGAATGTCAATATGCTTTGTTCTTTTATGTTGACATGGATTTTTGGTAATGTTAATTGCACTTGTGTTATCACAAAAAATAGGAATGCATCCAGTGTCAACACAAAAGTCCTTAAGCTGTTGCCTTATCCACAACAGTTGAGCACAACATGAAGCTGCTGCAACATATTCAGCTTCTGCTGTGGACATGGCAACAGAATGTTGCTTCTTGGTAGCCCAAGATACCAAACAAGGTCCAAGAAAGTGAGCCATACCTGAGGTACTCTTTCTATCAACTAGGAATCCAGCATAGTCAGCATCAGCATATCCAACAAGATCAAAATTACAACCTCTAGGATACCATAAGGCTAAATTGGGTGTATGTTTTAAATATCTTAGTATCCGTTTCACAGCCTTAAGATGAGTTTCCTTAGGATTAGACTGAAAACGGGCACATAAACCAACACTAAAAACAATATCTGGTCTGCTAGCGGTTAGGTATAGTGACCCAATCATACCCCTATAGAGTTTCTCCTCAACTGAGGGACTCCCATCATCCATAACCAACCTGGTTGAAGGAGAAATAGGAGTGTCTACGGGTTTGGCCAACTCCATCCCAAAACGTTTAAGTAGCTCCTTGATATACTTTTGTTGATGGATCATGGTGCCGTTTGGAGTTTGCTTGATTTGTAAGCCTAAGAAAAAGTTAAGCTCACCCATCATGCTCATCTCAAACTCACTCCTCATCATATTTGAAAATTCATTGCATAAATCATGATGAGTTGCACCAAATATAATGTCATCAACATATATTTGGACAATCAATAAATGTTCCCCCTTAGATTTTAGAAACAAGGTATTGTCTACCTTGCCTCTTCTAAAATCATTTTCAATTAAAAAACTTGACAACCGTTCGTACCAAGCTCTAGGAGCTTGTTTTAGGCCATAAAGAGCTTTGTCAAGTTTGAAAACATGGTTAGGAAATTCACTGTTTTTAAAACCAGGGGGTTGTTTGACATACACCTCTTCTTTAAGGTATCCGTTGAGGAATGCACTTTTCACGTCCATTTGATATAGCTTGATTTCCATATGAGCTGCAAAGGCTATTAAGATTCGAATAGCCTCAATTCTAGCAACTGGTGCAAAGGTTTCTTCATAATCGATCCCTTCTTCTTGATTATACCCTTGAACAACCAGCCGTGCCTTGTTCCTAGTGACTGTTCCTGACTCATCCAGTTTGTTTCGGAACACCCACTTGGTTCCAATGATTGTTCTCTCTGCAGGTTTAGGTACAAGGTGCCATACTTTGTTTCTTTCAAATTGATGGAGCTCTTCTTGCATTGCCGTGACCCAATCTGAATCTGCAAGAGCTTCATTCACACTCTTTGGCTCAATATTAGAGAGAAAAGCATAGAAAGCACAGAAATTCTTAAGCTTAGACCTAGTTTGCACTCCACTGTTAATATCAGACAGAATTTGATCAAGGGGGTGCGAACTATGGTACTTCCATGGTCGTGGAGTAAGAGGATCCACAGACCCATGCTCTACTCTAGTCGTAATATCAAGCTTACGATCATCTCCTGAGCCTGTTTCTGCACCTGTTTGTAAGCCTGTTCCTGAAGAACATGGTCCCGAACAGGGTTCAACGGTGTTTCCTCCTGTTTGGTGTTCACCTTGCCTGCTGTTCTGAGGAACACCTTCAGGAGTTGTTTTCTCCATGGTGTTCTTACCTCGTTTATCTTGGAGCAACACTTCTTTTCGAACAAGACCTAATTCAAGTTCATCTTCCTGTGCATCATTCTCACTCAACAAGTTAGATTCATTAAAAAGCACATGCACACTTTCCTCAACACACAAGGTCCTTTTGTTAAAGACTTTGTATGCCTTGCTGTAAGAAGAATAGACAAGAAATATTGCCTCATCACTCCTAGGGTCAAACTTTCCTAAGGCATTCTTCCCATTATTATGCACAAAACACCTACAACCAAATGTTCTTAGGTGCGTAATATTGGGTTTTCTGCCCTTGAAAAGTTCATAAGGAGTTTTGTTCAAAATGGGTCTGATCATGCATCTATTTATAATGTAACATGAGGTGTTCAATGCTTCTGCCCAGAAATACCTAGGAAGACCACTAGCAATAAGCATTGTTCTGGTCATGTCTTCCAGGGTGCGATTTTTGCGCTCAACCACCCCATTTTGTTGGGGTGTTCTTGGAGCTGAGAAGTTATGATCAACACCATGTTCATTACAATAGTTGATAAAACTTGCATTTTCAAACTCAGTTCCATGATCAGATCTCAAGCTAATTAAGGAGTGTCCTACTCTCTTTTCAACCTTTTTGAGAAAGGCAATAAAATTCTCAAAGGTTTCATCTTTGGATGCCAAAAACAAGGTCCAAGTAAATCGAGAGTAATCATCCACTACAACAAGCACATACTTTTTCCCACCTCTACTAGTTATCCTCATGGGACCACACAAATCAACGTGTAATAATTCTAGAGGTCGGGTAGTGCTTACACATTTTTTCGATTTAAAAGAAGATCTGACTTGTTTGCCTTTTGTACAAGCTTCACATACCTTGTCATCATTAAATTTGATGGAAGGTAGTCAAATAACCAGGTCTTTTGAAACAAGTTTGTTTAAAAGAGTAAGGCTTGCATGGCCTAGTCTCTTGTGCCAAAGCATTATGTCATCATTCACAGTACTCAAACAAGTCAGGTTGTTTTGGGGAAGAGTGGAAATACATATTTTGTAAACATTTTTGTGTCGCTTCCTTCTTAATACGACATCTCCTGTGTTGACATTGACAACCAAGCAATGTGTTCGTGAGAACACCACTAGGTTGTTCTTGTCACACAGTTGGGACACACTTAGTAAATTATGCTTTAAACCATCAACTAAGTGCACATTATCAATTGAGTGGGAGAGAGTTTTACCAATGCTACCTACACCGACAATTGTCCCAGACTTGCCGTTGCCAAAAGCCACGCTCCCACCGGTTGAAGCTGTAAGTGAGAGAAAGTTTGATTTTTCTTCAGTCATATGCCGCGAACACCCACTATCAACATACCACAGCTGCCTGTTTTCAAGGTTGTTTTCTGATCTGTTTGACAGGGTGTTTCTTACCCTGTTTGCTGGGTTGTTTGTGGGGTTGTTCTCTCTCACTTCAGCCTGCAAAACAAATCACAGGTTAGTTTTGGGAACCCAGATCCACTTGGGTCCCATTCTTTTAGACAAGTAAAGCTCATCTTTTCTAATCCAGATTTGTTTCACATACCTTTCATTTTTTTCAATGACATACCTTCTCAGAGGACATGAATATCGATAGTGACCAGTTTTACCACAATGAAAGCAAACAATGTTTTCAGGTAATCCCACATACTTTCTATGAATTGGGTAAACTGTTCGTTTAGGCTTATATCCAAGTTCCTTTTTGTTTCGACTGTGGTGAGTGTTTAACCAATCAAGGGCTTGTGAGGACTTGTTCCAGCGCTTGGTTGTGATAAGCTCGGTTTCCAGTTTTTCTATATTAGCATGCAAACCCTTGTTCTCCCTGAGCAAGGACTCAACCATTCCTTCCACCTCAAAGAGTTTTTCCTCCATTCGAGAATAATCTCCTTCTTTTATAAAGAGGTTTTCTTTGAGCGTATTAATATTTTCATGTAAGCCCAGTTTTTCATTTTTAAGGATCTCATTTTCTAGTTCTAGGTCTCGGACATCTCGTTTCAATTCAGCACAAGTATCCATCAAGGTATACAAAAGTTCTTCGAGAGTTGCTTTATTGAGACCACGTACCTTGTTCTTGAGATCAGTAAGACTTGTTTGTTGATTCATCATCTGAATCCGTGTCACTTTGTGCCATGAGAGCTACAGCACCTTCATCAGTTTCAGACTCACCTTCATCCTCAGAGGAATCTCCCCAGGCAGCAAGCATAGCCTTCGAGAATCGTCTCCCAGAACTGCTTGCAGCTTGTTTTCTACCTTGTTTCCTGGGGTGTTCTTGCTCTTGCTCTTCTCGAAGGAGTGGACAGTTCTTCACAATGTGATCTGGTTTGCCACACTTGAAACACCCTGTGAACTGTTCTCGGGGGTGTTTCCGGACTTACTGAAGTCTTTTCTTTTTTCTGTTTTCTTTGACCTTTTTGAAGAATTTCTTGAACTTTCTTGTCATTAAGGCCATCTCTTCATCCTCAAGGTCAGAGTCATCATCCTCTTGTGCTTTCAAGGCAAGCCCACGATCCTTCTTCTGCTCCTCTTTTTGTTGTGAGTTCTTTCTGAGTTCATAGGTTTGAAGATTGCCAATCAACTCGTCGAGGGTGATCTTGTTCATGTCTTTAGCTTCTTGGATGGCTGTCATCTTCGCTTCCCAAGACTGAGGCAAAATCCTTAGAATCTTCCTCACCAGCTCTTCTGTGGTGAAGGATTTTCCCAGGGATTTTAGCTCGTTTGTTATGTGGGTGAAGCTGTGTACATATCCATCACGTTCTCACGATCACCCATATCAAACAACTCATATTGCCTCATAAGTAGCTCAATACGTGATTGTTTGACTTGACTTGTTCCTTCATGAGCTACTTGGAGGGCATTCCATATCTCCTGAGCTGACTCACACTCCGAGATACGTGTATATTCATCTGGACCTAGGCCAAAATATAATAGCTTCTTGGCCTTGGCATTCTTTTCCATTTTCTTATAGTCTTCACCATCAAACTCTATGGGTTCCTTGGGAACCTTCTTACCATCTTCAAGCACCTTGGTGGGAACAAGGGGCCCGTTCTTGATGAGCATCCATAATTCATAATCTTCTGCCTGAATATAGTTCTCCATCCTATTCTTCCACCAACTATAATGTTGGCCGTTGAAATAGGGTGGACGAGTAATGGATTGCCCTTCAAGGATTCCTTGTGGTGTACTCATCTTCAAAATCTCTCAAGGTGTTAGCCCTTTTGAGAGAACCCGCTCTGATACCACTTGTTGAATTCCAAGAGTACACAACCACAAGAGGGGGGTGAATTGTGGTGGTCGATTTTCGCCTAATAACTGACAAACAACCGTAGCACTTGATTGCAGAGATTGTTTGTAAATCACAAACAACCTTACGCCTTGTTTGTAGCGGTTGTTCTCAATTGATTCAGTAGCGAAATTCAAAGTAATAAATGCGGAAATAAAGCACACACAATTTTTACGTGGAAAACACCTCTAGCCCAATTGAGGTGTGAAAAACCACGACCTACCTCGTGTAGGATTTAACCACTTCACTAACGGGCTGAAAACGTTACAAAAGCAACACTCCTTGTTACAACTTGTAACCCACGTAACCTTCTTCCCTAAGACAGGTTACACCACGTCCAATCTCACCAGATAGGACACGTCCAAAGTCCACACGACTGAGGACACACTCACTCACTTTCTGTTCTGAGAACAGGGGTACAAAACACCTTACTGGGGTGCTTCTGACTTAAGCAGATGTAAGGTACAATGAAGTCCTATTATGCCAAGAAATTGAAAGCTCAGTTAAGCACAATCTTCTCACGGTTTTTCTCTTTGAAATTCAGCTCTAAAAATCTCTTACTTCTTTGTAAAAACCGGATTGTCAAATGGGAGAGAGAATTTCAATATTTAAACGCACAACCCAACGGCTATTCTTTTCAAAAGATAGGGAAAATCCTCTATTTTTAGTCGCTTAGAAGATTCACCAAAGATTTCCAACGGCTAAGAGAGGAGAGAAGATTTTCTTAAAATATCTTGGCCGAGTAATCTAGCTTGAAAAGGATAAAATCTTGATTTATCCCAAATTCAATCAAGACCTAAAAATAAGGGATAAGAATCTTTCAAGAGAAATCTTTAGCAAAAACGGTTTTGCAATTTTTTTTTTCAAATTCAAAACAAATCTTTTTAGATCTGGCAGCCAACCGAAGCAAATTTTCAGATAAGACTGATGTAGCTGCTGTAGTTTTTGAGAACACCCTAGGCACCCTGTTTGCAGGGTTGTTTGGAAATGGTGTCCCAAAGCAACTTTTCGAAAACCGTTTTCAAGAAGTGCTAAAAATGATACTTTCAAGATTGGCATATTAACAAGAGTCTAAAAGATAAAAACTAAATTAACCAAGACTCCTTGTAAGAATTAGTTGTCTTGTCAAGAGTGAATATGCTGCTCCAAAACACCTTGGTCACCTTGATTCCTTGGGTGATCTTGTGTAGCTGAATGTTCCTCAAGACTTAAACCATATGTGTTGTTTGCTGATCTTGTGTCACTGAAGCTCGAAACCTGTTCCTAAGACTTGTTCTCAACATTTAGCCACCAGGTTAATAAAATATCACAAACAGCGGTGTAGGAACAACGGTGTATTAGGCCCTGTTTGGAGAGCTTGTTTGGAACAACATTACTTAGACAAATATGTTACTCTTGGATTTGTTATCATCAAAACTAAATATAATCAACAAAAAGTCTTGTTCGTGACCTATTCTCGACGGGGCAGCTTGTAGACACTAAAAATATTTATGTGTTGTACCAAGAGATAAAATTAAATTAATTACTTGGGTCAACCCTTTTAATTGATTTAATTGAGCCCAAATTGACTCACAAGTCAAGGCCAAGCTCAATCGACTTCCAAGTCAAGATCCGGTTAAAACCTAATGCAACTTCTAAGTCAAAGCCCAGTCAAAGCTCAAGCGACTCCCAAGTCAAAGCCCAAATGACATTTAAGTCAAAGAAAATGATTCCCAAATCAAATCAATTCAAGTTGAAGCCCGATTGTAGGCCCAAAATAAGGCGAAGATCTATCTTGGACTTTAAGGAGGAAGGGGATTTTCCTGTAAATAGACCCCTATCCCTCCTTTATTTAAGGTGGAAAGATTAAAAGAATCCACCAAGGCTCAAGCACTCTCTCTTTGAAAGAAGAAAACAAGCACTTAAAGCATGTGCCGTCCTTCCTCGAAGATCAAATACTTGTCTTGATTGAGATTAAGCCTCCAAGGCCCTCTCTCAAGATAAAGTTCATTCAAATTCATTTAAGGAGATCGAATCAGAGGATCACTTTCGTAGTATTCAATATAGAGATTACACCCATACATACAAATCAATGCAAAAATTTAATTGTTACTTAATTTCTTATCCACTTTATTTTAGGTTTGAAATTTATGTTTACACACATATCTTGTCCCAAGCCATCCACTTGATCCCCTTACCTCCACCTTTCCACTAAAAATCATTTAATACCTTTTACATTTCATCAGAAAGAAATACAAGTAATAGGAAAACCCCCATAGCATAGGTTTCTATGGATTATGCAATCGACTTAATACGTACGTCCTTCCCAATTGACTTAATACGTACCTCCTTCCCCACTATAGACATAAGAGATGACTTGTAACCCTTAGTTCTTTCCCCGTCCATTCCACATAGGTAAGCAAACACTGCTTTCTTCTTTTTCCTTATCAAAGACAAGAGACCCAAGCATTTCACTACTAGAAAAGAGGTGTCTAACGACGAACAAGTCTGTCATTAAAAGTATAATTTTTCGTCATTAAAGGCTTTAACGACGAAAGAAATATTGGTCGTCGTTCATTGTTATTGGTCCCATCATTAATAGTTTTAACGAGAACGCGCAATTTTTCGTCGTTATTCTAATAACGATGAAAAGAGACATCATCTTATTAATTAACTAACTAGCAATGAACAAAATAATAGTCACGACCAAATTGTTCATCGATTATTTATAAAATTAGAAATAAGAAATTTATAATTATTATCATTAACAACAACTTTGGTTCATCGTTATTGTTTCAATAAAGGTTAACGATGAAAATTTTTTATTGTTAAAAATCATGATCACATGATGTCATAACACGCAATTATTTTTGTCGGTAATAATTTTGTAAAGCTAATGTCAATTGCATAATTAATGTAATGGTACGATGGATTAAATAACTCAAGGAAATACTAGTAGTACCACTTATATACAGATATCTATTGTATTGGAAACCATTAGTTAGCAAATATTCACTACAAAGCAAAACTATGTGATACGAAAAGCATCGTAACTCTAAAAAACAATTCTAGAAATTAGAAGAATTGTTCTTAAATTTGATGTTCAACTACATAAAATGTTGGCTAAAATCACAGAGGAAAACTGAGTGATCTCGTATCTCCAAACTAAACAGTGGTAAAATGCTAGAACTTGGAATGATCAGAATCCAGTGTCTTCAAGTATCTACAAAATAGAAAAAAGTATTACACCTATATTCATGGAAAGAGATTACAAAAAATAAGTACACCAGAAGTTTTAGCTACAAGAGTCCATTTCATTTGTTAACTATAATATTTTTAAGCTTTACTACTTTGTGTGCTATGCAGCCCACATGTAGCAACAATAGCAGCATGTACTTAACTAAAGAATCATATTTTGTCATAAAAATACACAAACATTAGACATCCATATATGTAGCTACTAAATTTGTGTGCTATACAGCCCACTTGCAGCAGCAACAGTAGCCTATACCAGGAAGCATTCCTTTATTCTTTAGGTGTTACTGCATAAAGGATGCCAACAGTAAGTAGAGTGGGTTAGATAAATATGATATTAATACTAAATGTGTTCTCTACCATAAGCATAAGGAAATAGATGATTGTTCTTTTACTAAGCATATCAAAGAGAAGGTATGTGTCTGGTTGAATGTGCAATACACAAGAAACTCTTTGATTCAAGTTCATGATCGACTTAGATAAATGAATATCTCTCACCAATTGCCACTATACCACTACCAATTAACTATAATATAATTGCAGCAATGTCCTTCAATTTTAAGCACCACCACCAAAGCAAATTCTTTCAGCCCTTCTATATTTCCCAACCTGAACTTCTTCTTTGGAGCTTCTTTTTTAATTTTAACAATGCAATTTAGGGAGATCAAAAAAATTAGTTACCTGGAAATTGAATTAGTCACTAATGAAAACTGAGTTTTGGGTCTTTGGGGAGAAATTGAATTAGTCACTGATAGAGCTCAAACAAAGCATCAAATGAGATCCCACAACAAAATTCAGCCAAAATCCGAGAATGAAGTGTGGATGTGAGGTTGATTATGAGTATGTAAAAGAAACTGAAGCTACGTGTGGAAGAAGGCATGAATTAAATCATGAAAACTAGAAAACAATTGAAAAGAAATTGACAAAATGCAAAAGATAAAGATTGAGTCATACCAAACAATGCTTTACCAGATTCTTGAATTATAAGGTGGAAAATATGTTGGCTCCACCAATTTTTAGCTTATATACTAGTACCAAGGGTAAGACAAATTCATGGCCATTTCCTGCACAGACTGTTTTCAAGTGAGTCTCTGTCGAGTCCATAATCTCATCATCATTATTAGTATTCAAACACAGCCAATTTGATGTCAAAAAGAGCAGCCTATCTACATAATGAGTGGAAGAAAGACGAAATTCCTACCCAACACTCTCAATGAAGAGAGTACAATGATTTTCTGATGAAAATGAACATGGAGAAGACCATCTGCTTGCAGACAGTTGCTTGAGCTCCTCAGAGTCTATTGGCACCTCAAGTTGATCAATGCACTTCTTCGGAATTGATTTTGACTTTTAGTGATGTGAGAAGACAACTCTAGAGGAGAGAAGGTGGATAATTAACCTTTAGGCCAACAAAATGTTGATGACTTGTAAAATGATGCAGGGTTTGAAGCTAAAAAGTCTAATAATATCTGGAACCCAGGTTCTCCAGGTCCCCCCCTCTTTGCCCCTAAAGATAAAGGAAACCAGAAAAACATAATAAGATTAAAGAAAAAAAGTTGCAAGGCCGCAAGCCATCTTTCATTTCCCATTACTTAACACATAATTGAACTACTTAATAACTCAAAGGTGATAAGAGCTGAAACCTACCCTTATTTCTCATTGGAATTAATGCTACATAGGTTATCACTAAAGATGGGCTTTACAATGATCTACGCTATATTTTGAAGATGAAATACATACCAAATTGCTAATCTCCATGTGAGTAAAACCAATATAATTTCATTAAGCAACAGAATCATTATGTTTACTACAAGTGGAAAGGTCAATATTAGGCTTCTTTTCTCCCTCCCCCCTCTTTTCGAGGTGGGGGTGTCAAGGGGGGAATGGGATGACGATGCATTAAAACAATGGTGTTTTACATGATTACCATCTTCCACTTTTGTTGTGAAGTTGTTTGTAGCCAATGCCTTTGAACTTGTCTATGGTCCTCGCAGGGGATAAGCTGTATACTCGCCCCCTCCCCTAATCTCTTCACACCGGCAGGACCATTTTTTATTAAAAATAAAAAAAGCCTTGTACAGTTTGTGCCCTACCCTGTACCCAGCCAATGCATGGGACAAGACTCTGTACATTTTCTAAAAAAACAGAGAAAAGGGAACTTGGCATCTCCCAAAATCAGGCACTCAACTTGCAGGGGTAAAGCTATACATTGAGATCTCCCTAGGCCATGTGCAAACAGGATGTGCACTAGGAGTTATACTCGTCCAAAGCACGAACATGAGGTAATTGGTTTGTAGGCAGAAACAGTGATCTTAAGACAGTATATATCAATGATTGACTTAACATAGGGCATTTTAGATTTTTAGGCCGGCTAGGAGTTGCCGAGTGAGAGAGCTGGTGCAGCATTAGATTCACTTTGATAATAGTGATAGATTCACTATGTAAGAACAGATTGAGTCATACCAAACAATGCTTTAGCATATAATTCAAGCATTCAAATTCGGCACCCATTGCACATGATATATTCTCTTATCAAAATACAGATTCAATGCCACTACCTGTACAGCCCAATTTTAATTCAATATCACTTCAATTAGTCTCATAACTCCTAATTTCTAGATCAAAAAATTCCATTAACCATTACTAGATTCTTGAATTTTATGTTACAGAATCAAAGCAATATGTTTGCCAGTGTAGAATTTGAATGAAATAAATCTATGCAAGAATGTATTGAGTGATAGCGAGCAGTGCATTGGCATCATAATTTAACTATTCAAATTGGGCCCCCAGTACACATGATACGTTCTCTGATTAAAGTACATATTCAACCTAACACTTGTAAAACCAGTTTTAATTCAATATCCCTTCAATTCATCTCATAATCCTTAATTTTTAGATCAAAAAATTTCATTCACCACTACCAAGTTCTTAGGGTTTATGTTATAGAATCACAACAATATGTGTCTGTCAGGTATACCAATGGATTTGAATGAAACAAAGCTATGCAAGAACAGATTGGCTGATAGCAAGCGATGCTTTAACATTATAATTCAAGCATTCAAATTAAGCACCCATTATACATGGTATAGTCTCTGATTAAAATACAAATTCAACCGCAACACCTGTAGAACCTAGTTTTAATCCAATATCACTTCAATTCATCCCATAATCCCTAATTTATAGATCAAAAATTTCCATTCACCACCACCAGATTCTTGAACTTGCACAATTCAGACAGTGAAGAAAAGAGAGATAGAGAGAGAGGTAGAGGGATTGAAGAAGTACGTGCTATTAATATCATTCAATGAAGTGGCTAACCCAAGCAAAGGCGTTAGACAGTGGCCACCATGCTCAAATTATAGTCAATTGCTAGAAAAGGTCGATTAATTTTCAGGGAGAAATTTGATATATCAAACATGGCAGGGAAGAAATAGAAGGTGCTGCCATGAATTACTAAATTTCACTGCAAATTCCTCAACATTATTAGCAAGAATCACAGTTTAAGGAAAAACAAAGAGGTAGTCGGGAATGAACCTGATGCAATGACGAAGAAATTTCGAAGATTGATAGTGTACTTCTTGGCAGGTTAGAGTTTCTAGGTTTGAAGCTGTCAGTCGATGAAGCCCAACGTGTTTAATTTTGGAACCAGAATGTTGAGAATAAAGCTCCAGGCTATGAGAGTTAAAAACGAGCTATGTTTTATTCGCTTCTAATTGTAAGTGATTTTGTAGTTATATTAAATATAAACATATTTCTTACCTCTAATAATTTTAATTTAGAAGTAAAATTGTACTAAATTTTTTAATTTTTATTTTTAATTTCCCTCCCTAATTTATTTACATTCCCTCCTATTAACAATAACGACGAACATTCTAACTACAATAATGACCTACCTTTTTGTTAGTTGTCCAATAGTGATTGTTCAATGAAATTAAACGATAAAAAGTCACTTTCGTCGTTATTAGTAACATCTAACAATGAATTTTATGTACGGTCGTTAAAACATGGTCGTTAAAGATCCAGTTTCTAGTAGTGTTTCCCGTCCCTAATAGAGGTACAAATAACGCAAACCTCTTTAATAAATTCTTATCCATCTCATCCACATTGAATTGAAGAGGATCAATAATTTATCAAAATTTATTGCTTGCCCAAAGCACATTCGTATGCTTATAACACTGCCTTCAGCTTCTGTGTCTCCTATACTCTTGCTTTAGAGATCAAGAAACTACCTTCTGTGAAGAAAAGATGTGATATGCTAGGTGCCAATCTCCTTATCCTAACCCCATGAAGATCCCTTTTATTCTCCACCTCCCTATTCATCACCAACAACCCCTCAGCACAAAAAATGCAAAGATACATATACAAAAGATCCTGTGTCCAAGCCATCTCAATAGAACAAATGGATTACTAAATTCCCCATTGATGAATGCATAAAACTTCACGAATGGCATACAAGTCATAACTCACCACCTATAATTCCCCAAAACCTACCTTATGAAGCACAACTTCTAAATATATACCTCTACCTAACTCTATTATAAGCATTAGACATATCTAACTTAACTGCTATATACCCTCCGCCTTGAAGAACCATAATGCTTAAGAACATGCATGATCTCATAAGTCACAATGATATAATTATAAATGAGTCTTCTAGGCACAATTGCAGTCTGATTTTCAAAAATTAGACTTGAAAGGACCAATTTAAGCCTATTAGCAAGCACTTTAGAAATAATTTTGTAAATAACATTGCACAAACTAATAGGTCTACACTGTACCATAATAAACTCAAGATTAAAGACTTTCAAGATTAAAACTATAATGGTTTTATTAATATCTAAAGGGAAATTCCCCAATTCTAAAATATCCAAATAAGATTTGACTACTTCCCTATGTACAATTTGCCAATAACAAACAACAACAACTCCCAGTGTGGGTCCCGCTTTCGCGGGGTCTGGGGAGATCCAGTTGTAGGCAACCTTACCCCTACCGGTATTCCTACCCATAGAGAGGTTGATTCCTTAAGACCCACAAAACTTTTTTTTTTTTTTGGAAAAAGGTTTAAAGAGAAAACGATTGCAAACCAAAACCAAGGAGGAGAAAATGGGCCGGAGAGCAAAATAAACAAGGAGCAGAGACATACTTCAACCAACCAGGGGCGCTAGATGCCGTCACATCCCAGAAAAGTATGACCTGCAGACAAGCACACCAAAACCCTACCCATCCCACCCCACCGAAGCTACTACCACCTACGCGGCCAATCCCCTACAATCAGAGACCTCAATCCTATCCTGCCACAACTTTCTATCCTGAGCCATGTCCTCCGTCAGACCGGCAACTCTCAGGTCCTCTCTAACCACTTCCTCTAGGCTCTTCTTCGGCCTACCCCTCCCTCTCTTTCCATCGGGTGGGACGATCATCTCGCACCTCCGCACTGGGGCGGCCACACTTCTCCTCTTTACGTGGCCAAATCATCTGAGCCTCGATTTCCTCATCTTCTCCTCTATGGGGGCCACTTCAGCTAAGCTTCTGATTACTTCATTTCTAATTCTGTCCAATCTCGTAAAACCACACATCCACCTAATCATTCTCCTCTCAGCTACCATCAACCTTTGGGCCTGCGTCTTCTTTAGAGGCCAACACTCTGATCCATAGAGGACAGCCGGTCTAACTACCATCCGATATACTTTGCCTTTCAATCTTAGGGGCACTCTTTTGTCACACAGTACCCCTGACGCTGACTTTTACTTTTGCCAACCCACTCTTATCCGCTGGCTAATATCCTCGTCAATGTTCCTATTTTGCTGAATGATCGAGCTCAGATACTTAAATTTAGCGACCTTTGGTATCACCCTCTCATCCAGTGTGATTTCTCCCTCCTCTTCTATCCTACCACTGAAACAACAGTGGAGGTATTCCGTTTTTGATCTACTTAACCGAAAACCCCTAGCTTCCAGCGTATGCCTCCAACTCTCTAACCTGTCATTCACCCCCTGCCTGGTCACATCGATCAGAACGATGTCATCTGCAAATAACATACACCAAGGCACTTCGTCCTGGATTCCTCTAGTGAGTTCATCCATAACTAAAGTGAAAAGAAACGAGCTTAGGGCGGAGCCCTGATGTAGGCCCATACTAACAGCGAAGTCGTTAGAGACCCCTCCCGGTGTCCTAACACGCGTCTGCCCTCCCTCGTACATATCCTTGATTACACGGAGGTACGCGGGCGACACCCTTTTCTCTTCCAAACACCTCCACAATACCTCCCTCGGAACTCGATCATACGCTTTCTGTAGGTCAATGAACACCATATGGAGATCCGCCTTTCTATCCCTGAACAAGCCCATGAGCCCTCTGAGGAGGTGGATCGCCTCAGTGGTCGACCTGCCTGGCATGAAACCAAATTGGTTCTCTGAAATCCCTACAACCTCTCGTAACCTTCTCTCAATCACCCTCTTCCATAACTTCATAGTGTGACTGAGCAGCTTGATGCCCCTAAAGTTATTACAAACTTGAATATCCCCTTTGTTTTTGTACAGTGGGATGACTGTGCTGGCCCTCCACTCTCTGGGCATCTTGGCGTTCCTGTAATAACATTAAACAGCTCTGTGACCCACTCTAGCCCTACCTCCCCCATAAACTTCTAAACTTCCAATGGTATCTGGTCTGGACCCACTGCCTTCCCATTCGCTATCTTCTTCACGAGCTCCCTGATCTCCTCCTTTGCTATATGGTCGCCCGCTCGCTGATCGCTACCCTCTCCGCCCCTACTACAGTCGTCTCGCACTCCTTCCCCATTCAGAAGTTTAGCAAAGAACCTTTGCCATCTCTCCCTAATTTCATCATTCTCGGTCAACACCTTACCTTCTTCGTCCTTGATGCACCTTACCACTCCCAAATCCCTAGTCTTCCTTTCCCTCGCCCTAGCCAGTTTGAAAACCTCCTTCTTCCCTTCCTTCATCCCCAATCTATGGTACAGTCTATCAAAAGCCTGGCTCTTTGCTATTACCATCGCCTTTCTGGCTACCTTCTTGGCCACCTTGTATCCAATCTTCTTTTGCTCCCTCTCTTCCTCCGAACTGCTGCTTATGAACTCTACGAAAGCCTCTTTTTTGGCCTTGACTTTCTACTTTATCTCTTCGTTCCACCACCAGGCGCCCTCCATTCTGTTCCCGCCTCCCCTAGAAAGACCTAGGATTTCTTTAGCCGACCTCCGGATGCAATTCGCCACAGCCTCCCACATCAAATCGGCGTCTTCTGCCCTCCTCCAAGCTCCCTCCTCGGCTATTCTTTCTGCTATTAACCCTGCCTTCTCCTTCATGAGGGTCCACCACTTAATTCTTTGATCTCTGACTCTCCTCTTCGTCCTCCTAGGATACTTGAACTCTGCATCTAAAACCAGCAACCTGTGTTGAGTTCCCAGAAACTTGCTAGGAATCACTTTGCAGTCCTTACATGATCTCCGACTTTCCTTCCTCGTGAGGAAGTAGTCAATCTGGGTCTTGCACGAGTTGCTCTTGAAGGTCACTAGGTGATCCCCCTTCTTCTTGAAAAAGGAGTTGGCCATCAACAAATCAAAGGCCACCGCAAAGTCCAACACAGAGACCCCTCCCGTGTTTCTCTCTCTGAAACCTAAACCCTCATGGACCCCATCATAATCCACTACCTCCGCGCCGATATGGCCGTTAAAGTCTCCTCCTATGAACAGTTTCTCGCTTCGAGGGACCTCTTGGGTGACCTCATCTAGATTCTCCCAAAAGAGCTTCTTAGTTTCCTCCGGCAGGCCTACTTGGGGCGCATACACACTCACCACGTTCACAAAAACTGAACCCACCAAAACCTTAATGGTCATAATCCGATCGCTCTTACGCCTCACTTCGACCACCTGGTCCGCCAAATCCTTCACAACCAGGATGCCAACTCCATTCTTCGCCTTGGTTGACCCCGAGTACCAAAGCTTGTACCCATTAATCTCTCTAGCTTTAGCCCTAACCCACTTCGTCTCCTGGACGTACGCTATATTAATCTTACGCCTACGCAAAGACTTAACTAATTCTATCAACTTACCCGTGAGAAACCCAATATTCCAGGACGCTAGGCGTACCTTCCGCAGCCCTAAATCCCTCCCAACCCCAAAACTCCCCGGAGGACAGGCTGAAACAGCTACATAGCTCGCCACAGACGCAGACGCCTACGAGGCCAGCGAACACCCTAGAGATCTACCAACTAATAACAAATAATAATAATAACAGTAATAATATTAATACTAGTAATAACAATACAACAGAAACACTAAACAAAACCTACTATTAGAAAAAGCCCTAGTTAGATAAAAAATAGCAAACTTTAACAAATAGCAAGTGATTACTAAAAATAATAATACTATCAATAATAGTGATAATAAAAATAATGCTAGCAATACAGTAACCAATAAATGAATGAAAGAAGTAAATGAATGAATGAAAGACCAGGGAAAAAAAACAAATAAATCAACGTCACGACTTAACAGCACAGGAATGGAACAGGAGAACGGCAACAAATACTACTATGTAAATATATGAATGAAAGACTAATAAATGAATGAAGGAAAATTAATGAATAAAAACAAACAGTAACTGACACAAAGACCAAAACCTCTCGAGTCCCTTACCACGACGCCACCCCACCCCGGCAGCCAGTTGACCCCCCAAGCAAACACACCCCTCTGTCCCTTGCCTGGGTAATAACCAGGGCCCCCCAAGCAACCACCAGAGGAACCTTGCCACTCAGAGTCCCACCAACTACTGCTTAGAACACAACCTGGGTACTCTAACTCAACCCACGCAACCCAGAAACCATGCAACCCGACCCTCCCAGAGCCCATATGCACCTGTGAACCCACACCAAAGTACCCGTTAAAGATGTTACCTTTGCCCCCAATGTGTGGACGTCTCCTTCGTCGGAGCTGCTGACGCCGAACCGAAGCCGGTCACCTCCCTCTGACCGAAGATGGTGGATGGTTCCTGCGCACGCCGACAAGCTGCCGATCGATTATAGCTGCCAGAAACGCTTCGCCTGCCTGTCGACACGGGGCTCAAGACCTGTACTTGACCGTTCTGTGCACTGGTCGGTCAGATAGGAAGTAGAAGAAAGCACGGGACATACCAGCTGGTCCGGCGGTTTTAGTAGGATGCATATGGAAGAGCGCATGTTGGACCTCCTCACTTGTGAACTCCCTAAGGTTCATGGCTGTAAAACATCAATTATTGGGTTGAGTTCCAAACCACACATGCTAGTAAATAGATTATGAAAATATCCAATGATTATCCCACATATTTTCCCCTCCAATTTCCTCCAATCATCTATCTCATTCTTAATGCTTTGATCCCATTCTTATGCCTTCATTGTCTGAGCCTCTTTTGAAAGTATCAAATGTTTTTATCCCTACATTTCAAATTTTCCCCCTCAACTCGATTGCCTCAAAATACATTCTTCTCCTGGAGTAAATTATTAACAATATCACTCTAGCCCTTGTAATTTTCAGTATTCTCTATAAGGAAGGGCAAGGACTTGTTCTTCTCGAACTCTATTTTGGCCACTTGGATATGACCTTTCAAGTCTTCAAATTTACTCTCGCTCCAAACACTAAGAACCGTAGTAGTGTTCTTGATCTTGATTAGGAATAATCTTTCCCACCATCCCCAATCTAATCAGCACCAACCACCTCTTCACACTGGCACTCCGTTAATTGAAAATTCTGAAACATGAATCTCTTTGTCCGTTGTGAAGCATAGGCTCACTAAATCAAAATACACCACCAATGGAGTATGGTCAGAGCACGAATCACTAATATGGTGAACTTGGATGTTTGGGTAGAAATTCATAAAGTGCACTATCCGAAAACATCTATTCATACACTCTTACACATTTTTCATTACCCAGTTCCTATTATTCCAAGTGAATGGATACCCTAAGAAATGCAAATCCACCAAGGCACAATCATTAATAGCCTTCTAAAAGCCTCTTAGCATCCAAGCTTCTCTATTTGCAGCTCCACTTTTATATGTGTCCTCTGGTATATTGTTAAAATCACCTCCAATTCACCAAGGAAGTGTTGACTCCGTAGCAAGCCTCTAGAGATAATCCTATGCTACTTTGATTTGTGTTTTCTTTGGGAAATCACAATAGCCCATAAAACAATAAAAATTCACCCTATCTAATTCCATAAATATAGGTCAATATGGTTTCTTGAGTAAAAGCCCAATCAGACCCATGCATAATGCCTTCAAAATATATTACCAAGCCACTAGCCCAACCCACTCATTCAACGAGAAAAAAATCTTTCAAAACCTAGCTTCTCTTAATGCTCTCAATTTTTTTCTTCGTGTACAGAGCCTCAATTAGAAACACAAATTTAGGGGATTTTGCCACCTTAAGATTGGCCACAACCCAAATTGCATGAGGATTCGCAAGCCCTCGATATTTCAACATAAAGCGAATCATTTCTGCCGGTGGGCTAGACTCTCCATGCCCATCAATGTACTAGCAGCACAATTAGACAATGCTTCATTAGCATCTCATTCATTGACCTTTGTCATGATCACATCATCATCTATAACTAAGTAAATTTTCTAGTTCTACATAAATTAAAATGAAACATTGCTATGCTTAGTTTGCACAACCTTAATCCTGTTATTGGAAAAATCTAATATCTTGAACCTCCCAAATAATCCTTCAACATATGCCTATTAGGCCTCACCCATTACTAAAGTAAGTCCTAGTACTTTAGATGTAATACTTACTAATCTCAGGTGACGGCTCATCCTTTTCTACCAATAAAGCATGTTTTTCTCAAAATCCTAGGAGTCAAATTTGCTTCCGAAAGGATATTGTTATCATTTCTCCCAAACTTTCAATTATCATTATCCTCATTTAATTTTCTACAATTCCTTGCCATTAAAGGAAAATTACACCTATGCCTCTAAGTCTATTTCATGCTGCCTTAGGTAGTCGGAGCTTGTGGTAGCACATCCTTCAAACCCTCACTTTGGCTGGCCTTGTCTCTGATTAGACGATTCCTGTAGCTATGCTCCATATTGACGTTCTTCATTCATAAGCTTGGGAAAATTTATGAGAATCTTAAAATCCCTTTTGCTTTGGCCCATAAAGCCATAAACACAACATAATGCGAGAATCGTTCATATTTGAAACTTACCCAAATCCATGCCCTAGTTCTCATCCCTAAACTTCATTCCTCTTGGCAGAGGCTTCGCAACCTCTATATTAATTCAAACTCAAACATACATCCTGTAATCCTCCTTGTCTAGCTCCATAAGCTCCCTCACCTTACTTGCCTACCTCCATTGCCAATGTTTTCTTCGTCACCTGGATATTGAGAATACGATCAGTATATAGGCCCCTGACCAAACAAAATTTGAAGTCATCATTCTTAATGCTCTTCCCTTTTGGTGATTTAGGAGTAGTAGTTCCTTCCTCTTCATAATTCATTAAGGAAAGTCTCTTCCAAATTTCTTCTAACTTTACCCTTCCCCTAAACTTGATGAATCCATACTCCTAAAGCTAGAATCCATGCTTCAAACACTAGGACAAAACCAAGAAAATAGAACATGAAACGCACAACCATGCGCTTGTATAGGAATGAAAGACAAAATGAGGCTCCTACAAGAGATGCGGGTGATGCAGTCCAAAATAGATACAACTTAATAAGAAGAGAGGAACAACTGAACCCTTTGAGAGAAAATTTTTTCCCAATTTAGATTTATTTAATATACATATTTTTATTTAGGTTGTATATGTGGCGCGGCGATCACGTCGTTAAAGGTTTTAGTTTTTGAATTTTTATATACATGTTCATCCTCTAAATTTTTTCTTGATATTTTTATTTCTTTAATCCAAATAGTACATATTGTAATATAACTTTGTTCCGGCCTCTTTTTTGTGTGCAAATGTGACGTAAAAATTAATATAAGCTTGATTTGAACCTAAGTCTCAGGTAACAACTTTCACAGATTTTGCCAACTAAGCAAATTGACATCTACTACTATTTAGTATTTTAGATTTTTTTTTAAAAAAAACACATAATTTGTACCTTTTACAAAGTAAATAAGGTAGCTTTGTAAATTAAAGATAAAAATGGCAGCACTTAGAAACACAATTTGAGATGCAAAAAATTTTTAGTTGATCTGCTCAATTGAGTCCACCGACCTTTTTTTGGGCTAGGTCACAAATCTAAACTCTGGGGTTCGACATTGTCTTTTTCTTAGGCAATTATCAAAACGTGATTTTGTTTTCTCTAGAGGTACGTCTAGGGGTGTTCATTATTCGGTCCAAACCCGGACCGGACCGAAGACCAGCCTAGACCGGACCGGACAGAATGAATTCATTCCGGTCCGCGGTCCACAATTTTTTTTTATTCGGTCTTCGGTCCGGTCCACCAGTCCGGACCGAGGACCGAATAAAAAAATTTTGAAAACCGACTTTTTACTTATTCAATTTTAATTTTGTTTTATAACTTATAATTTCTCAAACGTTCAAGAATATTGATTTGTTTTTCATAGTGAAAAAATGTTAAAATTGTTCATATTAAAATAAATATAAGATGTTCATATCGTAAAAATTTGCTAGGTTGACAACTCGGTCCAGTCCGGTCCGGTCCGTTTTTTTGGGTCCAGTCCCGGTCCGATCCTTGACTTATTCGGTCCAGTCCACGGTCCATAACTTTCCTTTTATTCGGTCCTTGGTCCAACCCGGTCCGGTTCGGATTTGGACCGATGAACACCCCTAGGTGCATCTCATGTACATTTTCCACTGTCAATAAATCGTGCAACCTAGGTGTTCCTTTATTTTACTCTAATTAAGAGCATTTCTAGCTTAAGCTTTAGCTTTTGGAACTTCACCCTATTGCATCATCAAAGCTCCAATGTTTTAGAACTTGTATTCCTTTACTTTTCCAACCCATGAAATTTTGTCTTAGATCACTAAATAAAATATTTGTCAAAGAGCCTACTATTAAATATATTTAATTAGTTATCTGTTTTATGTTGTACTCGTATTTTATGATTGTAACTTGTGAATATATTTTTATTTTTCCAAAAATGAAATATACACTTTTTCTTGAAAAAATGCAAAAATATTTTTTAATATCTGAAAAATCGATTTATATATATTTTTTGTTTGAATGTGATATACTGATTTTGGTATAATGATGAAATTTTGTGAATATATAGAACACTTCACTTCTTTCTTGAGCATACAAACCCATTTCACTCCTCCCAACTTTATATAATGGTGAGATGAAAAATTTAGTATGAATCTTCACTATACCCATGGGTCTATTTATAGACGAACTTTTCAAAAAAGTAAAATGAAGTAAAAGGCTCCAACCAGCCAAGAAATAGTCATTGCCCCAATATATCCATTGCTGCAGTCCAAATCCCCAGCAATGGTAAACTGATTTTGTTTTCTTTTATTTTTTTTACCCATGTGCCAAAATGACGTGTCCCGCTTGCATAGAATAGATGAAAAATTTGAATTTTTGGCGGGAAATGGACAGAAAAAAAGGAACGGGCGCTTGGCCGTTAGAGCGGTCCAACACAAGTTCCACTAGGCTCAGAACGCACTCTTGTGTTGGGCGGTTTGGCATGTAGGGCTCATCAATGAAACGTCTACCTTCGACTGGAGTTGCTATAAGGAATCCAGGATTTTTATTATTAAATTATTAATCTTGCTAGAGATTGGAAATAGGATTTTAAGAAGTTTAATTTTTCTAATTGATGTTTAAGTTTTCGTGTTTTATCTATTGTATTATGTAGGAGATAGAGATTACTTACAATTATCAATTTTTTCAGCTACTTATTAGGTGTATAGGTACCACATCTGTATATTGCATGACTTTCAACTAGATTTATTAGGGATAACATGTTTATAAAATAAAAGTAATTTTAGCGTCTTTATATATTTCTATGATGGCCACAAACAACATCACGCTTTTTAAAATGATAAAAATGATCATAGTTTCTAATTATCATAGGAGGCTAACTAGATTAATTGAGATATATGATTTATTACCATGTAACGTCCAGTTGGCAAGATACAACCTTTGGAATTCTAAAGAATGAATGAAATAATCGGACTTATATTAGGTTTAATTGGACAAATTGATTTTCTAATTTATACTTTGCAATAGTTATTAACATCATCATCCATTTAAGAAAAGGCACCTTGATCATATAAGTAAGCATAGCCTGCATGCTAAACTCCACATGTTCTCCAACACAATATTCATAACCAATTTAAGTATTGATAATCTTATCGATTGCTCTTGATTTTGGACATTGTTGAGTATAATTGAACTATATTCTTACCAACATTGTGTAATGTTTGACTTCTTTTTCCCCCACCTAAAATGCATTTTAGAAAGTGAGAAAAAAAGTATGACTTTGATATCTTACGTTCACAGTTCTTGGAGCTGAGGAAACACACGCAATCAAGTAACAAACACATAATTATAATATATACAACAATAGCACCGCCATCTAGCATGGATCCCACTGTAACAAGATTTTGGAACATCTAGATGTAGCTAGTTTTATCTCATGCAAACATCTCTACCTGTAGAGAGACCGATTCCAAGAGACTCACATAAAAAAACTATTAGAAAAACACTTCAAAAATTAAAAATCTTATAATAGGCAAAAAGTAATATAAACATGAAATACTAAAAACAAATAACATTAAATAAAAAAGGGAGAATAACATAGGAGAGACACATGTGGCACCTTAAACAACCACAAGTGGGATAATGATAACCATGCCAAGATCTAACTACTAGTATATAGAAGTGCAGCACACTCAAGATAGAGTAGTAGCCAACAAAACACAACACATTTCCCTATGCATTCAAAAGCCAAAAAAATGATGAAAGTAGGCTACGTATGGCCCACACCTTAATCCTAGACTTCCACAGACTCTCATCCTTAAGCCATGTCCTTTGTTAGATGTCACAAATTCAAATCATTATTAATCACTTCATTCCAAATCTACTTCCGTCGTCCTCTGTCTTTTCTACATTCATAAAGGTTAATCGTTTTACATTTTCTCACGAGTACATCTATACATCTTCTCTTCATGTGACCAAACCACCTAAGACTAGTCTCTTTCATCTTATCTTCTATAGGTGCTACTTCTACATTGTCTCCAATCACTTCATTCCTAATCCAATCCACTCTCGTATGGCCACATATTTATCCATCGAAGCATCTTTATCTCTACCGCCATTGACCTCTGGACTTCAGTCTTCTGCATTGGTCAACACTTAGAGCCATACAACAATGCTAGCCTAACTATCACACGATAAACTTTACCATTTAATGCTGCAGGGGATCTTCTTATCACATAGCACGCCCAAAGTATTCTTCTATTTTAACAACCACACGTAATTACATACATACATACATAAACACACACATACATACATCCTTACATACATACATACATACATACATACATATATATATATATATATATAATAATAGATCTATATATATATATTATCTATAATATAAAAATTAAATTAATTTTTTATATATATCATATATCTATATACAACACACATATATACATATCTAGTGTGTGTATGTCTATGCATATATATATGTATATACACCACACACACAAAAAACAACACACAAGACACCCATATACGTGTTAGTATTATATATTTATATATATAAGATCGATATTATATATTATTTATATATTGAATATATCATATAAACACACACACCACACACAACCACACACACTACACACACAAATTACACCACATACATTATTCATTTACAGACATACACACAATCTCTATAGATATATATATATTATATTCTGTATGTATGTATCAGATGTATTGATAGATATATATATATTTTTCATTTTATATATATATGTGTATTGTGTATGGTATGTATCCATGTAGTATGTACATATATATTGTGTGTGTGTGTCTGTGTGTGTATATATAAATATACACCACATACATACATACCCACACATATACATACACACACACAACACCACACACATATAATATATATACATGTGTGTGTATATATATATAATATATATATATATATATATATAATATATATATATATATATATATATATATATATATATGTGGTGTGTGGGTGTGTGTGTGTGTGGTGTCTTTGTGTGTGTAATATGGTGTGTATGTATAAGTATATGTGTATAGCTATAACATACCTACATATATATACTACTATATAATATAATCTATTATATATATATATATATATAGTATTATGTATATATACACACAACACAACAACACCACATATATGTGTACATTCTATACATATATATGAAAAACAAATATACTGTTATATCATGATATATTTGCATATATATACATACATGTACAAATATATATATTATATATATATAATTATATATATTATATATATGTACGAATTGCATGTATGTTATGTATGCATGTGTATGTATACGTATATAAAGTGTATTATAATGTATATATTTAGCATATATATAATATATAATATATTATATATATAAATATATATATATATATATATATATTTATATTATATTATAATATATGCATATAGGTATATAGACTAAACATATACCATCTATACATATATATATATATATGTATATGTACCACATCATATATATAAATATATATATATATTATATATATATATATATATAATATATATACTAGTATATAATATATATGCATACAGGTAACTACATAATACATCTATATATAATCTATATATATATTATATAGACTAACTACTATATATATATATTATTATACATAGTATATTAACATCAACCCATAAACACACATACACACACAACATAGAGATATAAAATATATATATATTATATATATACTATGATATATATATATATATAATGTGTGTGGGTGTGGAACCTGTGTGTATACACATTCACAAACATATACATTTTAATATATATATATAATATATATAATATATATAGATATATATATATATAATATATATATATATATAATATAATAGATATATATATATATATATAGATATGTATCTAACTTATACATATGTGTATATATATAATACATATATATATATATATATTATATATATATATATATATATATTATATATGTACGTGTACATTATATTATATGTTGCATGTATGTATGTCTATATAAGATATAGATATATACTATATATTAGATATATATATATTATATATATATATATATATTATTTATATAGATATATTATAATATATATATAATAATATATATAGTTATATATATATATATATATAGATACAACACACACACAAACACACACACACACACACATAGATATCTATATATATAGAATCATATTAATATATATATATATACATATATATATATATATATATATATAAGATATATATAATATCTATACATATATCATTAGTAGAGATATATATATACACACACACAGCACACCACATGCACACACACACACACACACACACATTACATACCTATAAATAATATATAATATATATAGTAGAATATATATATATATATATATATATTTTAAATGTATAGATATATAATATATATTATATGTATATATATATATAGATATATACACATGCACACAACATATGCACACACCACACTCAAACACACACACAACATACAATATACATATATAATATATATATAATATATATAATTATATATATATATATATATATATAATACGCATATATACTATATACATATATCTTATATTGTAGGTGTATATGTGTTTATATATATGTACGGATGTATGTGTTTATACTATATACTATATATATAATATAATATATTATATATATATATTCTATATATAATATATATATATTATATAATATATATATAGTATATATATATATTGATGATACATATACAGTATATATGCACAAATCTATATATGAGCGTATACATACATATCGATATATATATATATATATAAAGATATATATATTAATATGTATATATATACTATATATATATATATATTAGCTATATATATAATATTATATATATAATATATATATCATATATATGCATATATATAGCATCGTAGACATATATACAAATACATATATTATACTATATAGATATATATATAATATATCATAATATATTATATAGTATATTGTAATCTTTAATATATAAATATTATATATATATATATATATACTATTTATAATATATATAGATAATATATATATATATATATATTCCCTATGTATGTATTATGCATATGTAT
Organism: Carnegiea gigantea; assembly: GCA_029747015.1. Lineage (NCBI taxonomy): Eukaryota > Viridiplantae > Streptophyta > Magnoliopsida > Caryophyllales > Cactaceae > Carnegiea > Carnegiea gigantea. Next base: position 449,127 of record JAKOGI010000682.1, read on the forward strand.
ATGCGTGTGTAATTTATGTTGTCTATATATATATATATATATATATATGTATTTAGTATCTGTGTGGTGTGTGTGTATCTACATATATACTGTATATATATTATGTACATATTAATCTTATATATATATATACTATACATATAATATATATATGACATAGATATTATAATAATATATATATTATAACTATCTATATAATATATATATATATATATATGTATATGTATATGGATATGTATTTATGTATCTGATTGTGGTGTGTGTGTATCTACATATATATGTATATATATATATATATATGTATATATATGTATATATATATATATATATATATATGTATATATATATATATACTTATTATATATATATATATATATTATATATATATATATATATATATATATATCTGTAGTGTGCGTCGTGTGTGTCGTGTATGTATGTGTGCGTGTGCATGGTAGTCTGATCTGGTGTGTCTTGTGTTATACGTACATAGATATAGAAATATATTATATAGTATATATATATATTATATATATGTATATGTATATGTATATGTATATGTATATATATATATATATATATTTGGTGAGAAGAGATAAAAATTATCATTACCACATGACTTGTTTGCAAACACGCCTGGCGATCATCTGAGAATACTATATATGTACTTGGAGTGGGTACATGATAGGGTGTTAAGAAATAAAATACAGTGCCTTATTTGTTCCTTGATCATGTTAACTGTTTGTTGAGTCGGGACACGATGGTTCTTAAAAAGAAGCTGGTTCCTCGCGTGCCAAATGAAGTAGATAGTGGCTGCAAAGATAGCACATGAGATCTGCTTTTGGGCTTTGGGTGCCCGGTATCTGGATAGGGTTGCTGTCAGGTCCGCATAAGTGTTGCGACATGGGATGGGCCACCATTGCATAAGAGAGTCCCACACTTCGATGGCATCTGGGCACTCAGTGAAGAGATGGGTATCTTCTTCAACTGCATTGTTACATAAAAGACATTGCAAATCTGATTAGAGGATGAACCGGTTCAGTCTCGCCTTTCTAGGTAGTCTGTGCTGCACGTAGACCCAGGTGATGAAAGCATGACAGGGTATGGAAGCCCTTGCCCAGACCACTTTATCCCAGAACACTTTGGTGCCTTCTACGAGCCATTGATATCTAGTGCTGACTTTAAAAACATTCCTACCCTGGAATTGCCAGTCATGCGAGTTGTGACAGCCAGGTTTGAAGGTCTCCCTGGTAGAGCATATCTTTTTCCATGTCCAACTACTATCAGGAGCAGAGGCGTAATCCGACCAGTCAGTGTCTTTTATGTATCTGTCATGAACCCATTCGACCCAAAGAGTGTCGTTTTTGGTAGCTATGGCCCATACAAGCTTAGCAATAGTGGCTTTATTCCAGGCAACATAATCCTTAATACCAGTCCCCCTATGCTTCTTAGCTTTGCACGTATTTGCCCATAAGATGTGTGGCACTTTAGTGTGTTCCTCTGTTCCGCCCCAAAGGTAGTTCCTGCATATGGTTGTGATTTTCTCCAACACATTTTGAGGTAGAAGAAAGATTGACGCCCAATAGTTAAACATTCCAAAAATGACGCCATTGATAAGCATTGCTCTACCTGCAAATGAGAAGTTTCCGGTGGCCCAGATATGAACTCGATTGGTGATTTTCTCCACTAAGGCACTACACTCCAGTTTGGTGAGTCGGCCAGCTGTGATTGGGATGCCCAGATAGGTCATGGGGAGTGTGCCTTCATGGAACCTCGCAGCCTGAAGACATTGGGTGTGCAACATTGGAGAGCATCCCCCCAGAAATAGCTAGGATTTATAGAGATTAGCTTCCAACCCAGAACTTGGGGAAAATTCACCAAGAGCATCTTTTAAGATATGGATTGTTGGGATAGTAGCCTTACCAAATAAGATGAGGTCATCCGCAAACATGAGGTGGGTGAGGTTGAGCTTCTTGCCATGTGGGTGGTGCTTGAAATGTGGGTGGCCACTAGCTTTCTGCATAATCTGAGAAAAATATTCTATAGCTAGCACGAAAAGGAGCGGTGATAGAGGGTCCCCTTGGCGCAAACCTTTACGTCCCATGAAACTTCTGTGAATGCGGCTATTAAGGTGCAAAAAGAATTCAACGTTTGAGACACATGCCATAATCCAATTAGTATATATATATGGGAAGTGCAAGGCTCTAAGAAGATCTTCTAGGAAATTCCAATGAATTAAGTCAAAAGCTTTCTTTAAATCCACTTCATCATGCATCTAGGGGAAATGTGCTTTCTTTGATAGCCCCGCGCTATATCTTGGCAGATGAGAACATTATAAATAATTTCCCTTCCATGTACAAAAGCTCCTTGACATTGGTTAATTAGGCTAGGCAAGACCTCCTTAAGTCGCGCACTCAGAAGTTTGGGTATGACTTTGTATAGGACATTGCAACATGAAATAGGCCTAAAGTCCGAAGCAGTTTGAGGATGTGCCACCTTTAGCAACAAGATCAACTTTGTGGCGCTTAGAAAAAGAGGCATATGCCCTGAATTGAAGAAGTTTCTAACAACGGCGCATACCATAGGGCCTGTGATGCTCCATGTGGTTTGGAAAAACCACTGTTGAACCCGTCCGGACCAGGAGATTTAACATTAGGGATGGAAAATAAGGCATCTTTAATATCCTTATTGGTGAAAGGCTTGCAAAGGTAGATCTGTTTTTCTGGTGACAAGACCTTGCCTTACGATACAATGCTCGGGTCGATGGGATGTCTTTGTAAGGATGTTTGCCGCAAGAGGTCTTTATAAAATGAAAGCATCACGTCACCGACCTGATCAAAACCTTCAACAACGGCTCCAGTGGCGTCCTGAATGGTGAAAATGTAGGTGGCCAGCTTTCTTTGTTTCGCTCTGGCGAAGAAAAATCTGGTGCAGTCATCTCCATACTTAATCCATTCAATTTTGCATTGTTGTCTGATAAGAGCGAGACTGGAGGAGAGGATGGAGATATATTTGTCTCGGGCTTCTTGCTCCATAATTTTCAGGGATGTATTATCTGGGTTGCCTTGAAGATCTTGCTGCATTAGATGAGGGCATTGCGAGAGGATTCTTGCTGTCCTTTGAGGTCATTGAAGTGGCTCCGATTCAGTTTCCCAAGCTGATGCCTCAAATTGACAAAATAAACTCTGACTAACCTCATTATGGTAGGGCTATTGATATTTGGAAGGTTTTTGGACACGATGCTTAGAAAATCTTTATCCGAGCTCCACATATCATAGAATTGGAATTGTAGAGGTGGCTTTGAAGTCCCGTGGGACTGAGTGAGGATCGGAGAGTGGTCAGACAGCCCAGGGGGGAGGACAGTTGCTAACGTATAGTCAAATACATTGTGCCATACGCTGTTTATGAACACTCTATCAATTTTGCTCCATATGGTTTTATTGGTCCAGGTGAAGAAAGCTCCTGAACTAGGCATTTCCAGCACTTCGCAGTTCGCTATAAAATTGGTTAATTCCTGAATGTCATGGTCTTCAACATGATTGCCACCATAGCGGTCTTTCTTGGACAAAATAGTATTCAAGTCCCCAAAGAGGCGCCAAGCTCCATGTGTGGAGAGGGAGATTTGATGCAATGCCTCCCATAAAGGTTGTCTCTGACTCTCTAGTTGTGCCCATAGATAAACGTTATATGGAAGTGTTTTCTTGTGGCATGCTGTGTGGCTTCATAGTGAATGAATTGGTCAGTCACCCTCAAGATGGTGAGATAAAGGAGCTGGGCTTCCAAGCTACCCATATCCTTCCGTTTGAGATGGAAGAATTAATCTCTCATTCCCATCCACGAAAAATATTTCCTGTAATTTTATTCACCTTCTGGCTTTTGATTTATGTTTCCAGTAGGTCAACCAAGCCAACATTTTTGAGCTGTAAGAAGAGTTTTACATCTTCTTGCTTGTTGGGCCAATTGAGGCCCCTCACCCTCACATTCCAGCTAGCTATGTGTGACATATGGGAGTATGGTAGATGGAGCCTCCATTTGCAACAAATCCAGATTGGGATCAACATTCAAAGCATCGAAGCTATTAGGATGGAAAGTCATAGAGTTGGCTGCAGAGTCAGAAAGCCTCTTAGGCGAGGCAGTTTTGGTAACTGGGGTAAAGGCCCCTAGTTGTTCCTTCTGGGAAGACACGCTGTCAGGCCGTGATTAAACTTGGTTGGAGGGATCAGCCGTTGGTTGGTGAGCTTGAGCGCATTCAGAGTTGGGCTGATATGGGTAGAAGGTTTTTGAATCTTCCTCCATTCAGTGCGTATTACCCCTTTTTTCTTGCAAACATCCTCAGTGTGACCCATCATTGCACAATGTGAGCACTTGGTCAGAATCCATTCATATGTCACTGGCTGTCGAATAAGAACTTCATCCTCATTGAAAAATTTGATGTGGTTAGGGAAGGGACCATCAATGGGCATTTCGACTAAAATCCGTGCATAGCAAATCACTTGCCTGTCCTTGGTGAATTTGTCTGTTTTTATGGGGATACCCAGGATGCTACTGATTTTGCTTAAGCTCTCAGCTCCCTAGTATTTGATGTCAAGAGCAGGAAGCTGAATCTGAAGGGGAAGGGATCGAATGGATTCCATTTGCAAATCCATAGTGGGATTCCAACTTTTAACAAACATGGGTTTGCTATCAAAGAAGTAAAAACCACCGCTCTGCTCGGAGTAACACTAATAATACCACCGCTGCATTCGCATATACATATATATATATATATATATATATATATAT